>CP106730.1:75057450-75657450 GCA_025506655.1 Gossypium rotundifolium | reverse complement strand
GTGGGCTTAGATCGTGTGCTAATCCTTGATATACTGACTAAATCAAAATGGTATGGGAACACGCCCATGTCCAAATCATGTGTCTTACATGGCACACACACACGACCGTGGGATTTGCCCTTGGCCTATTATGATTAATAATACTAAGGTGCAGGGTTAACATGGTCTTGACACACGCCCTTGTGTCCAACCGTGTGGGCACTTACAGGCTATTTACCAAGCCGTTAGCCACCCTGAAATGAAGATCATATCCATACATAATTCAACGGTGCAATAACAAGCCAATTTTATGAATAATACTACATGCTTCATTGATCTCAATAAACATACATGCTTAGTCAAATTGGGCCAATCACTTATCCATATACAAAAGAATAATAAACTTGATAGCCTTTACAAAGGCCCTTCTTAAAACATGTCCACAAAATGAATGTTTCCCATACATGCCATACTTAGTAAAGTAACTTGGATATACCAAAATAAGTGTTGATGGTGTGTTGCGAGCTCCGACTTTAATGATCCACGAGTTAGCTTGGCGAGACTGCATAGAAAGAAAGAATCATAACGTAAGCATGTAGCTTAGTAAGTTTGCATGTAACAAGTCATAGCATCATCATTGCTTAATATAAACCATTTCACATAAACAATGGTATCATGAATTTCAGCTGAAGAGCTTACTTACTCATATAGATTCTTACATGTCTCATGACACTTACTAATGTCATACTTGTAAGGTAACCATGATACCTGTATCACTTGATCACATTGATCAATACACTATAATAACAATAATCATGATATCTACTTTCTCATTCACAACATGAATAATACTCAACTTCAAGTAACTTTATCTTGATACTAACTTTACTTTCTTAGCTTTCTTACTATCTTTTTTTAGCTTACTCATTTGCCCGATAAATTTCTGTGAATAACCGAGAATACTAAATCTCTTCCCACATAATATGATGCTAAAGCCATATCCTAGCCATGGTCTTTCATGGGTTATCTCATCTTGGTTTCAAGGCCATGTCTTGACATGGACTTATATGAAGTTTTGCTCTTAATAACATACTCAATGCGAAGCTTGAGTCCTTGGACTTACATGATAACTTACTTGCTAACTTGATCAATGCCAAGCTTGCCTTGGGCTTACATGATAACTTGCTTGCTAAGTTGATCAATGCCAAGCTTGCCTTGGACTTACATGATAACTTGATCAATGTCAAGTTTGCCTTGGACTTACATGATAACTTGCTTGCTAACTTGATCAATGCCAAGCTTGTCTTGGACTTACATGATAAATTGATCAATGCCAAGCTTGCCTTGGACTTACATGATAACTCGTGTGGTAGATCGAGTATCCCAGGGAAATTCATCTTCAATCGGGACTTGCTTGTACATATTATCGTGATTTCTTGCTTGAACATAACATGATCATTTCATACTATTATTGTACATTAAGCAAATTATTGATAATAATCATAAAGCTTAGAAATTATACAAACTTACCTCAATATACAAAATGTATGTAGATGTGCAATTTAGTCCTCGACTTTGTTCTTGCCTTGGTTTCGATCTGGGCTTCGTTTTTCTTGATCTATAATCATAAATAGATCATTTAATAACCATATTGACTAAATTGACTCATAACTCATACTTTGGCAAAATTACTATTTTGCCCCTATACTTTCTAATATGTGCACTTTTGCCCCAATTCTCGTAAAATGATTTTCATGCAACTTTATTAAACTTCATGCTCAACTAAATCATTTTCTCTTCTATAACAATCATCAATTCTCACTATTTCTAGTAGGTATGAACAATTTTATAATTGTTACAAAATGGTCCCTACTAACATTTTTCATGAAATTCATTAAGAAAAAGATGTTTATCTAAAATCAAACTCTCTTAAACTTCCATAAAACATCATTTAACAAGCATGTCATTCAAGGGTAGATTTTTGAATATATATCCTAGCTCATTTTATAGCTAAAATTAACTAATTCATAATACGGGAACTTAAAAAATACGAAGAATATTAAAAACGGGGCTAAGATGAACTTACTATGAGCTTGAAAAAAATGAAGAACCCTAGCTATGGTGTCTCCAAATTTTCGGCAGCCACAAGGAAGAAGATGAGTAAATTTTTCTCATCTTTATCCTATTTTAATCATTAATTGGCCAAATGACCAAAATACCCTTCCTCTTAAAAATTTCCATAATAGTCTCTTAAGGCCAATTTTGTCCAAAAATTAAATTTTGGGCAAATTTCTACTTAAGGACTCACAATTATTATTCTAAAGCTATTTCATGCAAAAGCTTCTAGAAACTCATATTTTGCAACTTTTGCAATTTAGTCCTTTTTGGACCAATTGACCTCAACTTAATAAAATTGATTTACAAAACTTTCATACTAGCATGCAAACATGGCATAAACCTGGAAAACTCATAATTTCACCTCGGGTTCGTGGCCTCGCACCACTATCCCGACTAGGCCCTAAATCGGGCTGTTACAATTCTCCCCCTCTTAGGGATTTTCATCCTCAAAAATCTTACTAGCAAAAAGGTTTGGATATTGGTTTCTTATACTCTCTTCTAGTTCCCATGTAGATTCTTCAATTCCATGTCTTTTCCACAATACTTTTACTAAGGCAATACTTTTATTCCTCAATTGCTTGACTTCCCGAGCCAAAATCTTGACTGGTTCTTCAACATAAGTCATGTCGGGGCGAATCTCTATTTCTGAAGGGGTAATTACATGTGAAGGGTATGATCTGTAGCATCGTAACATTGACACGTGAAACACATCATGTATCTTTTCTAATTCTGATGGCAAAGCCAAACGGTAAGCTATCGGTCCAACTCTCTCAGTAATCTCGTAGGGTCCAATAAAACGTGGATTTAATTTGCCTTTACGGCCAAATCTGAGAACTTTTCTCCATGGTGATACTTTCATAAATAATTTATCCCGAACTTGGTATTCGATCTCTTTTCTCTTTAAATTCGAATAGGATTTATGTCTATCTAAGGCAGCTTTTAAACATTCTCGAATTACTTTCACTTTCTCTTCAGCTTCTTTAACCAAATCAACCCTGTGAATTTGGTCCTCCTTAAGTTTAGTCCAAAACAAGGGATTTCGGCACTTACGCCCATATAGGGCATCATAAGGTGCCATCTTTACGGTCGACTAAAAGCTATTATTATAGGCGAATTCTGCCAATGGGAGAAACTTTTCCCAACTACCTTGGAATTCCAAAACACAACATCTGAGCATGTCCTTGAGTACTTGAATTAACCTTTCTGACTGACCGTCAGTCTGAAGGTGAAAAGCTGTGCTAAAACTCAATTTTGTACCCAAAGCTTCTTGCAGCTTCTTCCAAAACTTGGACGTGAATCTTGGATCTCTATCCGATATGACCGATAAGGGAACTCTGTAAAGTCTTACTATTTCTGAAACATACAAGTTTGCCAATTTGTCTAGGAGTAATCCACTGCACAGTATAAAGTAGGTGACTTCGTGAGTCTATCAACCACTACCCAAACAGCATCTTTCTTGCTCGAGACAATGGTAATCCCGATTCATTTAAATCCATGGTGATACGGTCCCATTTCCACTCGAAAACCAAGATGGGCTAAAGCAAACCCGAAGGTACTTGGTGTTCAGCCTTTACTTGCTCACAAATTTTGAACTTGGTAATAAATTCTAAAATGTCTTTCTTCATTTTCGGCCACCAATACTGTTGCTTTAGATCATTATACATCTTGGTGCTAATGTAACACCCCTTACCCGAGACCGTTGTCAGAGTCGAGCATGAGGTATTACTAAACTTAACTGCAAATTTTTTTTTATACTTATACGTACCCAAAACCAAATCAACCAAAACCACAACCAAACATGATAATCAAACCAAAATATAAATCCCAAGATTTAACAAGATGGGCAAGCCATTTTCGCATGACTTAGACATATATATACAACTTCAACCATATTCAAAAAGTACTATAGCCTATACATGCCATAAATTTCTAATTCAGCTTTTGAAAACCCCGAAAGCAATGATAGTGTGATAAACTTCGCTAATGATCCCGAGCTTGCAACTAGTCTCCAAAATCTATAAATAAAGGTAAAAATACACACATGTGGTAAGCTATCATAGCTTAGTAAGTCATAAGCAAATAATAACCCAATAACAATAATAATCTAATAAAACATAACTGCACCATACTTGTAAATTCAAATATCCACATGCAACTAAACATGACATAAGTTTTGTCCAAACAAGCATCTCTTTTACTCGGTAGCAATAGAAATTTCATTTGACCGAACACATAATATCATAATACATTTATACAATTCACATTTCCTTAGTCATAATCTCACATTCAACTACCTTATAGACAAATGCACATATAAACTTTGGCATGAATATAAATTTCAGATCTCCATATCATATATATATTTATAACATTAAAACGAATATAATCAATCATATGCTTAAACATATGGTTTCATTCACTTAATTCATAGCTTAATTTAATTCAAATATTACCTCAATGGCATTGATAATTTATTTAGGTACAAACAAGCCATACTTACGTAAATTTAATCGCCAAACATTTATCCACTTTCAATTATAACATTTCCAAACATATATTGATCATTAATATGTTTAATATCCCATAGACCTTATTTTCGCTAAATATATATATAATCCCTATAAACACGTTAAAGGTTCACATTTGAAATACCTACTAATCGAATGCACATAAATCTTTTAATATTAATAATGAATTTTACAATTCAATTTATTCCTCATGCAACATTAGGCGAATATAAGCTCAAAATCAAACATTAATATCACATATTTGTGCATTAATCCATATATGGCTTTTCATGTACACATTCACTACCATTAACATCATTTTTAACTTATATCACATATCAAATAATTAACTTACCTTATTTCTAAAAAGGAAATAAATTGTTACATACCGTTCACTTTAACTCATTTAGCACGTTTGATTATTTTTACCGTTGCTCCCGTAAAATTTGCTAGGCATAAAGCATCATGTAATACACCGGCACAGAGCCTGCTAGGCTTAAAGCCTGTCATTATACACCGCACAAAGCCTGCTAGGCTTAAAGCCCGATACTATCATATTTATAAAGTCGTTTACAACCAATTTATATATCGAAACTTTTATATACTTCATGATCCTTGTACGAATTTTTCAACATCATATCTCAATCGAACTAAACGTAATCATATTAAATTATACTTTTAAAATAACGATCCATCTAAGCCACCCTTTAACATACATATTCACATATTATAAATATGAACATATACCAATACGCATATTCAAACCAACTCTTTCTTCCTATCATTTATCATCACATTCAATCACACTCAAATAAACACATATTTATTTGTTCACCACCACCATCACATATTTCATGGTCGACTATTAAATACTACTCAACTCATAATTATTTATCCAATCCAAACATATCAAAATTTCATACATAAGGCAAATATACATTGGCCAATATCAATATTTAGTCTTATACCCTATCACATTGGTAACATTTATATATATATATATATAAATGTTTATACATATTTCAACCATAAGGTATTTATATAATAAACACTGCTCATGATACTATCATATTCGCAAACACATTTAAAGTCACCATACCACATTTGGCACCATAAAATATATATATACACTCACACATATCCAAATATTTATTTCCCATACATATATATATAATTATATATTTCTATCCCTTATCACAAGTGCATATATTTTGCCAACTCAATTATTCAAAGGTTATAGATATATACATGTATTTATTAATCCGCATTCGGTTATCACATATAATAATTCCTATGCCTTATTCGCAATTTGACAATAAAATTTGTTATGTCACTCAAACATGTACAATTTAATATAGCGATAATTCAAATTAATATGATTGCTTAAAAACTTACCTCGATAGTTGTCGAATTAAGCTTCCCGGCTACTCATTAATTTCCTCGATCCAAAACCTTTCCCTTTTTGTACTTGATCTAAATAACTTAAATTTGAGCTCATTCATTACTCTTCTACTCGATTTGGCCATAAACTAATAAGGGACAATTATAAATTCAACCTTGATATTTCACATGTTACCCAATTATATACAAAGTTTATAATTATTCAAAATCATGCCAATTATTCACTAATTAGTTAAGGCCGATTGTTTCCTAGCTCATTAAAGTTCCATATAATACTCAATTTAATCCAAACCTAAGATTTCTCCCAATTTTACATATAATAGCACATTCCTTCCTCATAGCCAACCTACCTAATAACCATATAAATTCATACTAATTATTTAACAAGTTTAATGCCACTATTCTTCATCTCATTTAAAAATTCCTACTCAAAACATATTGAGTTTAAATATACTTTATATCCATTCATCAAGCATAGCAAACCCAAATTTATTCACCAATGGTCGAACCTATAGCATGCCCAAATCTCAAAATCTTTGACATGGGTTCTAGAATACTCAAAGAAAAGAACTTAAAAATGCAAGAATTTAAGAAAATGAAGTTCAAAAGCTAACCTCATGGGAGCATGCAAGAACCGAATGATAGAGCCTAAACTTTTTTTTTCTTCCTTCCAATTTCGAAGACTCAAAGGCCAAAGGTAGGAGATGACTCCCACTACTTGTTTTATTTCAAACATGTGTTTAACAATCTTATTGACACATGCAATGGCCGGTTATTGTGAGCATGAATTTTCCCCTTTTTCTTTGTAAATTTGCAAGAAGAACATCCATGGAAGATGAATTTTCTATCTTTCTTTTATGTATTTCCTTATTTAATCACATACTAAAATATTATTATTACACCACTTACTAAAATAACTAATATAGAAACATTAATCAAACACCATGTCGTCCACCTACTAGCTTTTTGGGCAATTTGACATGCAAAACCGTTTATTCAAGAAACAATTCAATTAGGCCCTTCAACTAAATAAATACTATTTTAACTATTCAATCCTTTCATTTAAATTAGTCATTCAACACACAAATTAATAAATAATAATTTAACACATACTTATCCACATAACATAAACATCAAATTAATAATAAAATATATATATATTTAATACATAAGCAAACATATGATATATGTATATATTAATAGACCATATTACCGTCCACTATGAATTTCAAAAAGGTCAATTTGCAACTAGAATACTCATATCAAGAAAGACCACTCAATTTAGCCTTATTCACTCAAATTTACCAAAATCTCAATACAAAACATATTAATCTAACATAAATCTTTCATAATTCATCAAAATCAAAAATTCAAGCATGAGTCTTGAAGTATTCAAAGCAACGATTTCAAAAACGAAGAAATTATTGAAAACCGATTAAAAACTAACCTTTAATTTAGCTAGCAAAATGGCCGAATGTACCAAGCTCCATCATTCTTTCTTTTCTTTGTTATTCAAAGGAAGAAGGGATGAATAAATCCCACTTTCATGTTGGTTTTATTATAATATAATTATAAATTATAAAACAATTATAATATAATCTTTAACATATAAAATAATACTTAAAACATGTGCATAAGACCACATTGTCGTCCACTACAATTTAAAATGGGTATATTTCCCTTTAAGGACTTCACTAAAATAAAGCCACATCAATTTAACCATAAATCAAATAAAAGGCCACTTTTACCAGTGACGCGATTTAGTCCTTTTTAACTAATTGAGCACACAAACAGTTAAATTTATATACGAAACTTTTCACACCCATTAATTTACATATATCCAACTCAAATTATAATATTAAATTATTTCTCGGACTCGGATTCATGGTCCCGAAACCACCGTTTCGATTAGGGTCAAATTCGAACTGTTACAACTCGGATGTACAGATAAACACCTGTTATGTGCTTCATACAAAATTCTCTGTATAAGCTCTTCTTTTCTCAGAACACAAACTCTATCTCTGAACATCAAGTATTTATCAGAATTAATCCGAAAGTCAGATTTAGCATCTGACTCGCATTGAGCTCTCTTAACTTGCAATTCACTATCTTCTTTCTGAGCCTCCAAGATCTCTTGAAGGAACATTGGTCTTGCTCTCAACCCAGCTAAAATAGAACCATCATCGGATAAGGATATCTTTGAATTCAATGCTCTTAAAATAAACAGAGACTTCTTGCTCAAAGCATCGGCTACTATATTCGCCTTTTCTGGATGGTAGTCAATGACCAAATCATAGTCTTTTATCAACTCTAACCATCTTCATTGTCTTAAGTTCAACTCTTTCTGCGTCATCAAGTACTTTAAACTTTGGTGATCGGTGAAAATCCGACATCGTTCACCGTATAAGTGGTGTCTCCAGATCTTCAATGCGAATACTATGGCGGCCAATTCTAAGTCATGCATTGGATAATTCTTCTCATGAGGTTTTAACTATCTTGAGGCATAAGCAATCACTTTGCCTTCTTGCATGAGTACACAGCCCAATCCATTTAAGGATGCATCGCTGTAGACTACAAATTCTTTCCCTGATTCGGGTTGTACTAAGACTAGAGCTTCTGTCAGCATTGCTTTCAACTTATCAAAACTTTGTTGGCATCTTTTCGACCACTCAAACTTTACGTTCTTCTGAACAATTTAGTCATTGGATTTGCAATCATAGAAAACCCCTTGACAAACCGTCTATAGTAGCCGGCTAGGCCCAGAAAACTTCTAATCTCAGTGATGTTCTTCGGTGGTTTCTAGTCTATTATAGCTGAGATCTTACTTGGATCTACTCGGACTCCACCTCTCGAGACAATATGTCCTAAGAATCCCACTTCCTTGAGCCAAAATTCACTTTTACTGAATTTGGCATACAACTGATTTTCTCGAAGAGTCTGTGAAACTATCCGTAGATGATCAACATGTTCATTCTCGTCTCGGGAGTAAATCAGTATGTCGTCAATAAAAACGACTACAAACTTGTCAAGGTATGGTCTGAAAATGTGGTTCATTAAGTCCATGAATACTGCAGGAGTATTGGTCAACCCAAAGGGCATGACTAAAAATTCATAATACCCATATCTTGTTCGAAAGGCAGTCTTGGATACATCTGAATCTTTCACTCTCAGCTGGTAGTACCCTGATCTCAAGTCTATTATGGAGAACACAGTCACTCCTTTCAATTGATCAAACAAATCATCGATCGTAGGTAATGCGTACTTGTTCTTTACTGTCACTTTATTAAGCTACCGGTAATCAATGCACAATCTCATGGTGCCATCTTTCTTTTTCACAAACAAAATCGGAGCACCCATGGTGAACAACTTGATCTTGCAAAGCCTTTGTCTGTCAACTCTTGCAACTGTAACTTCAACTCTTTCAACTCTGTTGGAGCCATTCTATAAGGAGTAATGGATATTGGTTCAGTACTGGGAGTTAGCTCAATGCTGAACTCAACTTCTCTGACTGGTGGTAATCATGGTAGTTCCTCAGGAAAAACATCCGCATACTCACATACTATTGGCACTAATTCAATCTTTAACTCTATCTCTTTATCATTCAATACAAAGTCCAAAAATGCCTCACACACTTTTCTTAGATATCTCTGCGCCATCATATAAGAAATTATTACCGACAATCTACCTTGCTCATCTGATTCTACATAAAGAGTATCCCCATTCTCACATTTCATCTCAATGTATTTCTTCCCGCAATTTACAATTACATTATGAGTAGTCAACCAGTCCATACCAAGAATGAAGTCAAATTCATCAAATGGTAACAACATAAGATTTGCTTTAAAGCAATGACCTCTAATCATTAATGAACAATCTTTACAAACTCTATCAACTAACATACTCTTGCCTAAAGGATTAGATACCTTAATCACAAATTCTGTGGTATCTATAGGCATACCTAAATCGGGTACTAATTTCATGCAAATGTAAGAGTTTGTGGATCCGGGGTCTATTAAAGCAATAACTTTGGTATCGTAAAGAGAAAAGGTACTCGTAATAACATCAGGGGAAGATGCCTCTTTGCGAGTACGAATGGCATAAGTCCTTGCAAGCGTTCGACCCTCGGGTCTCGCGGCCTGCTCTCTAGGGTTAACTCTTCCACTTGCCCTACTTCCCAGGTTCCTCTACGGTCTCCCTCTGACCATACTCCCGGATCTCGGGTTTTGAGTTCTCTCTTCTTTAGTCATCTCTGGACAATCCTTTATGAAATGGTCTTGGGAACCACATCTAAAACATGCATTTTCGTGTGCTCGACATTCTCCCAAATGGCATCTGCCACATTGTGGGCATTCTGGTCTGTCAGGTCTAAAATTCCCAACACTTGCAACTGAAGTGGTCTGTGCTTTATTTCCCGAATACTACTTACTCTTGTCTTTCCTTGAAAACCCAGTGAAAGTAGCTGATCGAGCTAGAAAATCTCTTGACTTCTTGGATGACGATTGGAACGACTTGTTCCACTGTCTCTTTCTAGAATCGCGAGACTCCATTTCAAATTTCTTCTTCTCTTTTACTAGTTTTTAGCTTTGCAAGCCCTTTCCACTAGCACAATGAATTCTTTTAATTCGAGGATAGCAACAACCAGCTTAATGTCCTTATTTAAACCATCTTCAAACCTTTTACTCATAATGGCCTCAATGGACACACATTCATGCGTGCATTTGCTGAGTCGTCATTTAACTCTCACTCATAATCAATTCGACATCTTGCCTTGCTTCATTTCTAGAAATTCTTTCCTCTTCTGGTCTACAAACCTCTGGCTGATATACTTTTTCTTAAACTCTTCTTGGAAGAATTCCCATGAGATCCTTTCCCTTGGTACCACCGACACAAGGGTGTTCTACCATTAGTAAGCAGAATCTCTTAAGAGAGAGACTACACAATTTATGTATTCATCGAAGTGCAGGGATGACTCGTTAAATACCCTGATAGTATTTTCTAACCAGAACTCAGCTCTTTTTGGATCATCATCCTTTCTAGCTCGGAATTCTTCTGCCCCATGCTTCCTAATCCTATCAATTGGAGGTTTATCTCCTCTTACCACCTCTACTACTTGAGGGGCTACTGGAGTAGGTTGTGTAACAGGTGGGGGTGGAGGGGGTTGTGCAGTCGGGTTTATTCGAACGAACTCCGTGTACCAGGCATCCATCATATGGAGGAAGGCTTCTCTAGCCTCTTCTCCTCCTTTTTCTTGACTCACTGTAATGGGTCTATTCTCATTCTCATACGGCACCGTCCCTTTTGCGGGAGCTAGTGCGTTACTTTCTACATCATCCGCCTTAGCTCTTTCGGGATCCATTTACTATATGTATAAACATAATTTAAGTTGTCAAGAGTCGTCACACTATCATTATAAAAACATTCTTACATATGGAATGTATAGTTAGACTCATGCTTGTGCTACGTTAGTCCTAGAACTGACTAAATCGTAGCTCTGATACCACTAAATGTAACATCCCGTACCGAAGACCGATACTAGGTCTGGATACGAGACATTACTATGCTTGAACTCACTCAAACATGTACTTACGTGCTATAAAATTTCATTCCTTTGTCAATACTTATAATAAGGGCCTACGAGGCTTTTAACTCATGTCAGAAAACTTTTGGAATTAAAATCAAATAACTCATTTTTGAAGCAGGGTTCACACGCCCATGTGACTTGGAACACGCCCGTGTACCCTTAAGCACGCCTATGTCCTCAAACCGTGTAGGGCTACTGACTATTTCCACACGGCTTAGACACGCCCATGTCTACCAACCGTGGGAGGTTACTGACTAATTTCACACGGCCATGACACGCCCGTGGGCTTAGACCGTGTGCTAATCCTTGATATACTGACTAAATCAACACGGTCTGGGAACACGCCTATGTCCAAACCGTGTGTCTTACACGGCACACACACACGACCGTGGGATTTGTCCGTGGCCTATTATGATTAATAATACTAAGGTGCAGGGTTAACACGGTCTTGACACACGCCCGTGTGTCCAACCGTGTGGGCACTTACAGGCTATTTACCAAGCCGTTACCCACCCTAAAATGAAGATCATATCCATACATAATTCAACGGTGTAATAACAACCCAATTTTATGAATAATACTACATGCTTAATTGATCTCAATAAACATACATGCTTAGTCAAATTGGGCCAATCACTTAGCCATATACAAAAGAAAAATAAACTTGATAGCCTTAACAAAGGCCCTTCTTAAAACATGTCGACAAAATAAATGTTTCCTATACATGCCATACTTAGTAAAGTAACTTGGCTATACCAAAATAAGAGTTGATAGTGTGTTGCGAGCTCCGACTTTAATTATCCACGAGTTAGCTTGGTAGGATTGCATAGAAAGAAAGAATCATAACGTAAGCATATAGCTTAGTAAGTTTGCATGTAACAACTCATAGCATCATCATTGCTTAATATAAACCATTTCACATAAACAATGGTATCATGAATTTCAGCTGAAGAGCTTACTTACTCATATAGATTCTTACATGTCTCATGACACTTACTAATATCATACTTGTAAGGTAACCATGATACCTGTATCACTTGATCACATTGATCAGTATACTATAATAACAATAATCATGATATCTACTTTCTCATTCACAACATGAATAATACTCAACTTCAACTAACTTCATCTTGATACTAACTTTACTTTCTTAGCTTTCTTACTATCTTCTTTTAGCTTACTCATTTGCCTGATGAATTTCTGTGAATAACTGAGGATACTAAATCTCTTCCCACATAATATGATGCCAAAGCCATATCCTAGACATGGTCTTACATGGGTTATCTCATCTTGGTTTCAAGGCCATGTCTTGACATAGACTTATATGAAGTCTTGCTCTTGATAACATACTCAATGCCAAGCTTGAGTCCTTGGACTTACATGATAACTTACTTGCTAACTTGATCAATGCCAAGCATTCCTTGGACTTACATGATAACTTGCTTGCTAACTTGATCAATGCCAAGCTTGCTTGGACTTACATGAGAACTTGATCAATGACTTACATGATAACTTGCTTGCTAACTTGATCAATGCCAAGCTTGTCTTGGACTTACATGATAACTTGATCAATGCCAAGCTTGCCTTGGACTTACATGATAACTTGATCAATGCCAAGCTTGCCTTGGACTTACATGATAACTCATATGGTAGATCGAGTATCCCAGGGAAATTCATCTTCAATCGGGACTTACTTGTACATATTTTCGTGATTTCTTACTTGAACATAACATGATCATTTCATACAATTATTGTATATTATACTAAGCAAATTAATGATAATAATCATAAAGCTTAGAAATCATACAAACTTACCTCAATATACAAAATGTATGTAGATGTTCAATTTAGTCCTCGACTTTGTTCTTGTCTCGGTTTCGATCTGGGCTTCATTTTTCTTGATCTATAATCATAAATAGATTATTTAATAACCATATTGACTAAATTGACTCATAACTCATACTTTGGCAAAATTATTATTTTGCCCCTATACTTTCTAATATTTGCACTTTTGCCCCAATTCTCGTAAAATGATTTTCATGCAACTTTATTAAACTTCATGCTCAACTAAATCATTTTATCTTCTATAACAATCATCAATTCTCATTATTTCTAGTACGTATGACCAATTTTAAAACTGTTACAAAATGGTCCCTTCTAACATTTTTCATGAAATTCATTAAGGAAAAGATGTTTATCTAACATCAAGCTCTCTTAACCTTCCATAAAACATCATTTAACAAGCATGTCATTCAAGGGTAGATTTTTGAACATGCATCTTAGCTCATTTTATAGCTAAAATTAGCTAATTCATAATACGGGAACTTAAAAAATACGAAGAATATTAAAAACGGGGCTAAGATGAACTTCCTATGAGCTTGAAAAAAAAAATGAAGAACCCTAGCTATGGTTTCTCTAAATTTTTGGCAGCCATAAGGAAGAAGATGAGTAAATTTTTCTCATCTTTATTCTATTTTAATCACTAATTAGGCCAAATGACCAAAATACCCTTCCTCTTAAAAATTTCCATAATAGTCTCTTAAGGCCAATTTTGTCCAAAAATTAAATTTTGGGCAAATTGCTACTTAAGGACTCACAATTATTATTCTAAAGCTATTTCATGCAAAAAGCTTCTAGAAACTCATATTTTCCATCTTTTGCAATTTAGTCCTTTTTTGACCATTTGACCTCAACTTAATAAAATTGCTTTACAAAACTTTCATACTAGCATGCAAACATGGCATAAACCTAGAAAACTCATAATTTCACCTCGGGTTCGTGGCCTCGCACCACTATCCCGACTAGGCCCTAAATCAGGCTGTTAAACTCACACTGTGCTCTTTAAAACTCACCCACTTTACTTATGTGTTTCAGATAATCATTGTGGTTAGGACTTGGATGTGGCTATTGGTGATGCTTTCGGAAATGGTTTTTAAATAAATATGGACTCTTATTTCTGATTTGAATTTTTATGGACTTTATTACTATTTGAGACTTTTTATGTTAAAATATGGTACTCTGGCATAGGATTTTTAACTTTAGACATTTGGACATTTTGCATGGATTATATTTATGGATTAAATAAATTAGACTTTTGCTATTAATTGAAGTTTTGAAAAGTTTTAAAGAAAAACCCTTTTTTTTTTTTTTTTTGCAAACTTACTTAATCGAATTTGAATTTAAAAATTACCAATTTTTTTTCAAAAAATGACAAAGGATTTCTATTAAAAGTTTTTGAACTTAAAATTATCATTTTTAAAAGAAATAATAACTTATATTTTCAAAATATGAACAAAATCACTCTAGATAATATTTTCTCCATATTTATGGCCCATGTAATTGCTTAGATTGGGCCGTAACGTCTAGGCCCGGTTTGAGGGGTTACAGATGCATTCAACTTCACGATCAAAAGAGAACTTTACCCCCAACTTGCCTCAATTTGGATCCTCCTAATCCTCATAGAATGGCTTAAGAATATTGAAATGGACATCAGATGAACCTTGAGGTTTTTTGGCAACTCAAGTTCGTCGGCCACCTTGCCTACGTCTTCAAAACTCAAAAAGGTCTCTTATACTGTCACACAAGCCCTTGTACAAGCCATTATGGCTCAAAATCTAGTGTAATTTCACAAGGGATGAGTCACCAAATTGAAATCGCACATCCCTACGATTTTGATTAGCCCACTTCTTGTTGCGTTTACTTACCTTATGTAGGCGAGCTCTAGCTAAGTCATTCTGCTCTTGCCATTCTTTTGCAAATCGACAAGCTGCTGGATTTGGTCCTGCATAATGGGTCACAATATTGGGTGTGAGTAGCTATTGACCATCACTATTTTGAACAAACTCTGATTCATGGCCCTAGCCCACTACAAGTTATAAGAAAATTGGGCCACATCCAACAACTTTGGTCAATTCCTCTATATGGCACTCACATAGTGCTGAAGCTACGTTTTCAACATCTCGAAAAGACCGTAGTAATTATACCACTTCCTTTGGAAGCTCACTAATAGGTTTGATGACTTCATTAGCTTTTAAGGTTGCTGAGTAGGAGACTTCATCTCTACGTACCCTTTAGCAAATTGGATTGCTGATAATGTCTTGGCTTCCACACCACTATCCCATTTCATTGGCACCAAATATTGGTGGTGTGAATCCAAGATACATATATAGTTGGCAAAAGGAATAAGAAGTGCAGTAATCTAGTCAAGAAAACTTAATCCAACCACAAATTCATAATCATCAAGTGGTATTACCTCAGTAGTGTCCTTACTAGTCCAACTGCCAAGTTAAAGTTCCACTCTTTTTGCCACAACCATTATTGTAACTCTATTAGAATTCACAGTCTTAATTCATCCCACCTCTTTCTCAACTTTGAATCCAAATTATGAGCAGCCTCTTTGGATATGAGCAAATTTAAAGCATCCGTGTCAACGAGGACATTCAATTTTCTGCCTGTCACAATGATGTCTACAAACATCAACCCCTTTTTCTTTCAGCCCTTCTTGGATTTGACAGAACTTAGGATCGCACCAAGCGTCATCATTATTTTTTCTAACCTATCATCTCTTTGATGGAAGAAAATGCAAACTTTTTCAATAACCACTTACCATATGCAGACCATCACAAAGGACGTACATCACTGACCCCCTTCCTTCTTCTTTTCCCACGACTTGCCAGGCTTGGTTTTCTTAAATGTTTGGATCTTGCCATCGCCATATTTGTTGGCTTATATTTTCTCCCCTGCCATTGCCCTTGGTTTTGAATTTGGGTTTGATGGACTCATGATTACTAAACTTTTTTCCTCCAAACTCACAGAATGCCTCAGTCTTGGCCATGGCAATGGTAAACTCCATGATACCTTATTGACGTAATTCTTTTTTCACCCAAGGCTTCAACCAGTCCTTAATAAGTAGAATCCTTCTTTCTCACTCAAGTTAAAGACTTGAAGCATCAACTTACTGAACTTCTGAACATACTCCAGAATAGTGCCTTATTGCTTAAGCCGACATAAGTTAGCTTAAGCCTCCTCATTAACATACTATGGGTAAAATTGATTTTTGAACTCCTTTTGGAATACCTCCCAAGTTCCAATTGTGGTCCCACCTTCTCATCTGTGGACCTATGATGTCACCCTAAGAGACCAACATCAAGAAAATAAGCAATAGCAATGTTTACCTTAGTGGTATCATCCTTGATGCCCATCACATGGAAGTATTGTTCCATACCCGGAAAAAGTTATCCACATTCCCTATGGGCTTCATCCCCTTAAACTTTTTTGGTTTTGGAATATCAATTTTGTGTTGCTTAAGAATTGAAGCCAACATCCCTTTCCCCATAAAGATCTGCATACAACAAGGTCTCCTTCGAGCTCCTCAATGTTCAATATCATGGCCCCAGTTTCCTCCTTCAACGCCATGGCCATAGCTTCGAGAGCATCATTCTTTTTAGCCAACTTCTCAGTTTGGTCATCCATGGTGGCCTTGAAGGTCTCTCTCATGGCATCCCGATTAGAATTGAGAGCCTTTGCTACATAGTCCCTGGGTTATTCTTTCGAAAAGTCCAGCTCATTGGGGGTATCCCTCGACCACCTCGAATGATTCCTTCACATCACCCATAAATTCCTCTAGATCAACCACTCAACTTCCCAAATTTGACAACATATCACTTGACCAGCTAGCTTTCCTAGCCTTTCTACGGGTTTCTATTGGCTCAACTTGGTTTTTTTCTCCATTCGTTATCTCGATCGGCACTTTCAAACCATAGTTTGGATACCAATTGTAACGAGGCTAGAAATTTAATCTCGCAATCTATGCGGTCTTAGGCTAATTCTTGATTTCAAATCCGCCTAACGTAGCCAAACTCTTACAAAGTGAGAATTTTTAATAGAAATTCTCTAATGCACCAAAATTAAAATAGAAACAACTCAAAAGGAAATAACAATGAAAGAACAGAAAATGCCACAAGAAAGCAATATACACAAGGTATTTGAGTAAATTCTCTCAAAGATTTATATTACTTAATAATCAAGATAGTACAAATGAGGGGGAATGTCTCTATTTATAGTTGAGCTCCCCCGGACCCAACGGTACAGATTAAAGTACATCAATGGTTGAGATTAAAAAACATCTACAAATCAAATCTCTTAAGATTTACGGAATCAAATATTCTAAGATTACAAATCTTCTAAGATTGCAAATCTTCTATGATTTCTTCCCATGTTTACAATGCTAAGTAGATGGGTTTTCAATCTCTCCAAGTAATGGGTCAGTCTTGCTGGGCCATGTAACCCCTCGCAAACAAGATGGATCATCTAAGTGTGTCTTGGTTGTGAGCTCCCTTGCATAGCCCGTGACATTAGGTTACTTTCCAATGATTAAATTGAATCATAGTTGCTCCAGCAACGAATGTGGCATCCTGTAGCTTAGACCCGAGGATAGGGTGAGGTATAGGGTGTTATATTTAGTTATATCAAAGTTATAGGTTTAGCCAATTATCGAACTAAATCGAGTTCAGAATTTAATTGAGAGGTACATTCCAAGGTCGAGTCGAGTTTGAGTGAATATTTGAATATTGATTATGGATTCCTCTATTTTATAGCTGAAGATGTTAGAAGAATTAAGAAACATTGTTGTTGATGATATATATAGCATCTATCACTCTGTTGAGGGTGAGAATAAGATTGGGATCAAGGCATTTGGCTTTAATCTAACCGATTCTCGACAAAATAGAGTTGATAGACCTCTTCAAAAAGGTCGAGATGATGAGAATTTGCTTCTCACGATAGCAGAAGTCCTTTAGCAAGTAGCGAGAGCTGCTCCCCAAGTTGCACCAATAACCGTAGCTCAGTGAGCTCTGATAAAGGATTTATGAAAGTATAAAGAGACTGAATTCAAGGGATTGAAAGGTCTTGATCCCTCTTTAGCAGAAGCCTAGCTAGAATTGATAGAAGGGTAATGTAATAATTAGAATGTTCCTCGTATAAGTGTACTACGTGCTTAGTGTTTCTCTTAAAAGATGAGGCGTATTGATGGTGATTGACAGTCATTCTTCATGTGCTAGTTGATTAGGTTACTTGTGTAACACCCTTAACCTATAACCGTCGCCGGAATAGGATTAAGAGGCATTACCTATCAATTCAAAACATTCAATATCATTCCACATCCAAACATAGCAATTCACATTCAATTAGCCCCTTAATTATGTCTACGAGACCTTAAATACGTGTTAGAAAGGGGTCGGGACTAAACCAAACTCATACGAAAATTTTTTAAATTCAAACATTTTTCTAAGTTACAGAGGTCACATGCCCGTGTAGGTAGGCTGTGTGCCTCACACGGCCTCGGACACACCCGTTCATCCAAGCCATGGCAAAATAGGGATACATACTGACTTGTCCACACGGCCTGAGACACGTCCGTGTGCCTCACCCGTGGTCGACACTGACTTGCACCACACGGCCAATCACACGCCCATGTGTCCAGCCCGTGGTTGAGTCTGACTGGCATCAATTCACCAACCTGAATGACACGGTCGAGCCATATGCCGTGTGCTCAACTGTGTGGGCAATTATAGGCCATTTTCAAGGCCAAATTACCATCCACACTTTGGAATCACCTTTAAGCATCAAACCAATACTAATTCATGCCTCAAAATGCAACCAAACATACCAATACAAGCACCAATTCATCATCAACTATACCATCTATAACCATACTCAATTTCATCACCAATAAGTTCATCCAAAATAGCAATTTCACATCCCAAATTATATAGGTCAAGCATCATATAAACCTTACCACAATTCACATTTAAACCACAATTTTCATCAACCATTTAAGCATGAAACATACCATACTCATCATTCACTTAACCCACATATATATATACTAACATCATTCAACTTTTACGCCATATCTCATGGCAAGATTTATACAACTGAAAACATGCCACATTCAATAGCCTATACATGCCATATACCACATATATATACATCTTTCAAAAGTACCAAAATAGATAGCCGATATTGTGATTGAGTCGCTGACGATTTCCAGATCCGAGCTTGCTTTAAAGACACTGTAAAATAGAGAAAACACTTCACACAATAATCTATAGAGCTTAGTAAGTTCATAATATAATTCATTTAACTCAATAATGTAATATCAATACATAAATAAACCATCACTTGGATTGATTCACAACTAAACACATTATCATCCTCAACCATATGCTCATACATTCATCCATTCAACCTTAAAAACTATCATCAACCACATAGTTTTAGAAACATACCTTTGTTACCACTTAGTTAACAAACGTTTTTGCTATTCAATGCTCGATACCATATTTCATTCACTGTTTGTTATCTCTTCAATTCAATCGCACACTTAGTGCCCAAATCATAGTCGAAGATTAGATAACATCGCACATTTAGTGCCTCTATATCAAACCGAACTTGATTCGGTATCGCACACACATTGCCAATCAATATATTCAATACTTTCTCTATTTCGCAAACACAGTGCCATTCATTTCTGTATAAATTCTATTTCGCACACTTAGTGACATATTTCTCCATTCCACACATATAATAGTTCTACACGATCATCACATAGTTATTCATTTCATAGCACATAAACATTAATTTAAGAACACGTATTATATCCGAACTTACTTCAGACGTAGAAATACCGAGACTAGTCGATCAATCGAGCACTTTGTCTTTGCCTCAATCTCGATCCAAATCTCTCCTTTCTTGGTCTATACATATTCAAATTTAGCTCATTCAATCACCAATTCATTCAATCTAGTCCAAACACACATATTTAGGGAATTTTACAAAATAGCCCTCACATTTTCACATTTCGATACTTTAGTCCCTATTTCACAAAATCAAAAAATACACAAATTTCACTTCACCCATGCCTAGCCGAATTATCCCTATGTCCATACAAACCCACACATTTCATTTATTTCACATTTTAGTCCTCCAATTTCTTATTTTCACAATTTAGCCCAAATTACTCAATTTCACCAAAAATTTAAAGACAAAACATGTTAATCTTACACATATCTTTCATATTTCATTATCAACTATCACATAGCTCAAGAATTCATCAATGGAATATCTCTAAATCACTATCAAATTCTAAAATTGAAGCATGGGTTTGAAAGAACACGAAGCAACGGTCACAAAAACGTAGAAATTATCAAAAATCGAACAACTATCATACATTAATTTTACTTAGACCCAGCCGAATCTTTAAAGCTTTTCTTCTATCTTTTCTTTGAAAATTTCGGTGGAAAAATGAACAAAATGAGTTACATTTTGTTTTGTATTAATTAATAAAACATTAAATTAAGTTAAAATTTTAACCTTTGACAAAAACATATAATAATTTATAATGGTTGGTTATAAATGTCCATTAACCACATAATGGTTTAATAACAACAATAGGACCTTTCCTTTAGAAAGCCATGCCAAATAAGCACTTTAAAAATCAACACACATCTTTTACATTTTATGCGATTAAGTCCTTTTTTATCATTCGACACACAAACGATAAAATTTTCACACATGCTCAATCACATATCAGAAACACAGAAAAAAATATTAAAATATTTTTTCGACCTCATATTTGTGTTCTCAAAACTATTGTTCTGACTAGGGTCTAAACCGAGCTATTACAACTCTCCCTCCTTTGGGATTTTCATCCCCAAAAATCTTACCAGTGAATAGGTTTGGATATTGTTGTCTCATAACATCTTCAAGCTCCCACGTAGCTTCTTCAACTCTGTGTTTGCTCCACAACACCTTCACTAAGGAAATTTTCTTGTTTCTCAACTTTTTTTATCTTACGTGCCAGAATTTGAATCGGTTCTTCACTATATGATAAATCTGACTGAATTTCAACCTCAGTAGGAGCAATCACATGTGATGGATCAAATCTGTATCGTCGAAACATCGATACATGAAATACATTATGAATCATTTCTAGTTCAGGTGGCAATAGCAATCTAAAAGCAACCGGCTCAATTCTTTCAATAATCTCATACGGCCCGATAAACCTCGGACACAGCTTGCCTTTTGGCCAAATTGAAATATTTTCTTCCATGGAGACACTTTCAAAAACACTTTTTCACCAATCTCAAATTCGATATCTTTTCGTTTCAAGTCTGCGTAAGACTTCTAGCGACTTGACGCTATTTTCAAACTGTCACGAATCACTTTCACTTTCTGCTCAGTCTCTTTTATCAAATCAACCCCGTGAATTTTATTCTCACTCAGTTTAGTCCAATACAATGGAGTTTAGCATTTTCAACCGTAAAGAGCCTCATAGGGTGCCATTTGGATGCTTGATTGAAAACTATTATTATACGAAAATTCAATCAACAGTAAATGTTTTTCCTACGTACTTTCAAACTCAAGAATGCAACATTTCAACATACCCTCAAGAATCTAAATGATCCGCTCAGATTTTCCATCCGTTTACGGATGAAATGTAGTACTGAAATGCAATTGTGTACCTAAAGCCCTTTCTAATTTCTTCCAAAATCGCAAAGTAAATCTCGGATCTCTATCAGATACAATAGATAGTGGTACCTCGTCCAACATCACAATCTCAGCAATATACAGTTCGACTAACTTGTTAAGTGAATAATCTGTTCTCACCGGAATAAAATGAGTTGATTTTGTCAATCTGTCAACTATTACCCAGACTGCATCTTTCTTACTCAAAGATTTAGGTAGTCTCGACACAAAGTCCATCGTAATTTTCACCCATTTCCACTTAGGAATCATAATCGGTTGTAATAAATTGGATGGAGCCTAATGTTCAGCTTTAACTTGTTGACAAACTAAATAATCGTGTGTCAGAGTCTTAAAAATTTATATAATGAATGATCTAGCCTAAAACTAATTGTGACAATGGCTTGAGGCAAGCGCACCTATCGAACAGTAGTATAGTTTAGTGGCAAGACCGGATTGTCGAACCCAAAGGAACCAAAATTACTAATACTAACTTTCTTTTTATTATTTAACCTAAGAATTAAAGGAATTTTTGTTTAACCTAAAATTAACTAATTACTAAACTAAAAATGCAAAGACACAGAAAAGGAATAGAGGAAATATTTGTAGGAAAACCAATTGATTAAGACAATACCCGAGGAAGAATCCACCTAGACTTCACTTGTTATTTAACTCTAAACTAGAGAATTTATTCACTTGACTTGATCCGTAGGACTCCCTAATTTATATTAATACCTCTCTCGAGGCTACTAACATCTAACCCTAGGTTGATTAATTGAAATCTCTTTCTAAATAAAACCCCTAGAATTGCATTAACTTGATCTATGGACTCCCGTATTAGGTTTGACCCTAAACCGATAGATTTTCGTCATCCTATCTCTAGGGTTGCGATCAACTCTGCTTAACTATGCTTGATCTACTCCTAAACAAGGAATATTCCTCCTCTGCCTAAGGGCATGAGTACTTGAATCAATATCCTGAAATATCAAAGCAAGAATGAAGAACACATAGTTAAGAACAAATCAATTGTTTATCATACAGTTTAGAAAACAATAACAAGATCCATCTTAGGTTTCATCCCCCTCACGTATTTGAGGGCTTTAGTTCATAATCATAAAAGAATACATCTCAGAAGAAAATATAAAACAAAACATAAGAAAAACCATAAAACCCCCTAAAGGAAATTGAAGGGAAGATCCTCCGTCTTGAGTATGATTCTGGCTTCTTGAGATGAATCAACTGGCTTTCTTTGAGTGAATCCTACAATTCTAGCCCTCTAGCTTGGCTCCTTAGCCTAGTTGAACTACCCTCTTTTAGGTTGGCCTCTAGGGTGTTTATATAGGCTTTTGGAATGTCTTTCTTTGCATCCAAGTACTCTAATCTGAATGAAACTCTTCTTTGCTGTGGCAGGGACATGCCAGTGTGGCACGGCGGTGTGATTCGAGGCCAGGCCGTGGTCAGATTTGCTAAAGAGGCACGGCCGTATGTTTCGAGTCCAAGCCGTGTGTAATTCGTACTTTGGCCCATTTTCTCTGTTTTTGGCCTGTTTCTCATTTTTTCATCCTCCGGTGCTTTCCTAAGTATAAAAATGAAATTAAAGGATTAGGAGCACCAAATTCCACAATTCAGGGACTAAATCATCCAAAAGTATGCTAAATGTGTTATTAAAATATGTACATATTACGGTTTATCAAATACCCCCACGCTTAAGCTTTTGCTTGTGCTCAAGCAAAATTCTCACTCACAATTAAAACTAACTTCCCTCGATTTATAATTCACATCAACAATGCCTCATCATAATTCATAGATAATTTATACATCGATAATTTAACTCAAAAAGTCCTAAAGATTCAAACAATCAAAGTCATAAATTTTGTAGCACGAAAAATATAGGTGTTTCCCCTTATCTAAATAATCACATTTTAATTCAAAATCGAAAAGAGTTGACATCCTCACTAAAGATTCACTCAAATCACTCAAAATGTTTAAGGTTCAAAATTAAGCACTCAAAAGTCAAACATGAAAAGTTAATCCCATAGGCTTGCATGAAAATCAAATATCCACCACTATAAAATGAGATGATTCACAAATCAAAAGGTCTTTAAAGGAGTTGTAATGGGGCTTATGTTAAAGGTGTGGATAAATGCTGAATTAGAAGGTTAGAATCGATATTGAATTGACAATTCACCTAACTAGAAAAATGAACTAATCCTAAATAATTGCATTAATTTTAAACTTGTAATACTAATAGTATGAGCTTTTTCTTCAAGATGTGGAATTTAAACGTATAAGCTCACTTAATTATAGAATTAATAATGAATATACTTTAATTTTTTCTAAGAACAAATCAAAATAAGTACATAATATAAGATGAATTCAACTACTGAAATAAAATAACTAGGTAACTGATCAAATCAAGTCTCAATAGAAGGGTAGTCAAGATAAATGGTGATAACAAATACAAGATGGGTTTTGGGTCATTATTAGTTGGTGAGTCAATAAAAAGTTTGTTAAGATCAAGGGGTTTCACTAGGGGTTAATTGTGAGGGTAAGTTTTTAGTGGAGTAAGTGGGTTAAATCCTAAGTGCCTTTATCATTTTTGTATATCAAATCAATAATGTGGTCTCGACCTGTATAATCGAAGCAAGTTCTAGAGTAACAAATCAATGTTGACACACTCATAATTAATAAAGTGAGCACAAAAAATGTATATGCTCTAAAAGGCTCAAAATCTCACAAAAATTATGGATTTTTTTATCAACCTTGTAAATTTAAAACTTCAAGGTAATAATTAGATTCAGGTAGAAAACCTAATGATTTTTTTTAGTTTTTGAAGATAGACTTATCATACTTAATTCTCTAGTCTCCTAAAGCTTAAATTATCAATGCACGATTAACTATGGCTTAATCCAAAGCATATCAATAAAAATCATAAATCAATAGAAGTTTCATTTCTAATTAGTAATATGAGAAGATTACTTAAGAATAAGACATAATTCAGGGATTTTCAAATAATACTATAGTTAACCCCCCACACTTAAGATGTACATTATCCTCAATGTACAAAGATAGATAATAGTAGAATAATATTAAAATCATAAGATAGGGAGAGAAGTGAAACTTCCTAACAAACGGGGGAGAGCCTCGAACCGTTTGAAATTGGATCCTTGAAGCAGCCGATCTAATCTTATTGCATCTTAAGCTTAATCTAAATGGCATGAAGAATAAGATGAAAATAATAAAGAAAATAAAAATAAATATAGAAAGAAGAATAAAAATAAATAATGAAAAGTGAATATGCGTTCAAAGAGAAAGGGGAAAAGGGAGGAAGACTTTAGGGAAGAAAGTGAACAGAATAAGGGGATTAAATAGAAATCATGGATCTGGTGGTTGCCTACGCCCTTGTACCTTCCTGTGGTGGCCACACGACCACGGCTATGACCGTGTGCAAGGCCGTATGGGTATGAAAACCTACGCCTAAAAGTCTTGTTAGTTCTTAGTTAGATGCTAAAATTCAAAATAAAAAAGTAATAGGGTTAGTGCTCGAGGTTGCCTCCCGAGAAGCACTCGTTTAAAGTTTGAACTAGACTTACCTGTTATTCATATGGCCATGGTGGTTGACTGAGTCGAAACTTTTTTTCTTACTACCAATTCTATCAACATATGGTTTGAGTCGAGTAATATTTACCTTAAAAGTGCCGAAATTAGAATGTGTTACCTCGACCGTTCCGTATGGAAAGACCTTAAGTACCGTAAAAGGATTCGTACCATTTGTATTAAGCTCTGAAGTGGCTATTCGAGGGTCGGTTGCATCTGACAGTATCTAGTCCCCAACTTTGAAGTGATTGGTTCCACATTTAATACTCGATGTCTTAGCCGTGTCAAGAACCTCAACCTTACCTTCCTCTACCACATTCTCTTGCTTCACTTGTGGTTCGTCTAGTGGTTGTTGAAAATCTGGAGAAAGTTGCAGTCTTTGACTACCTTGACCACCCCACGAGAAACTGGGATGGTACCTCCAACCTGCATTATAAGTGTTACTATAAAGATTATTTTGAGGTCTAGAATAGTTACCCATATCGTTGACTTATTCATTCTTTGTGCTAGGGTTGTAGAATAGATATTCTGTGTTATTCACCCCTCCTCTATTTAAACCATATTGTGTTATCGGATGTAACTGTGTAGAACCATACAAACTATTAATTTTTTATTTAAAAGCTCTACTTGGTTAGATAACATGGTAACCACGTCAAGGTTGAAAACACCGGCCACTTTAGTAGGCTTTTTCCTCATGACTTGCCACTAATAGTTATTTAGTGACATCTCTTCGGTTTCTGCAAGTGGTATGTTCTATTTCACTGTCATAAATTAAGGGTCCTGTCGGGTTCCTTTTAGTCATAAACTAGAGGTACCTGCTAGGAGCAGATAAAAAGAAAAATAAAATTAGAAAAGTAAAAATAAAATTTAATTGCAAAAAAATAAAAAATAAAAAATGGCTAAAGTAATAAAAATTGAACGTTCATAATATTTTAGTTCCTAGACAACGGCGCCAAAAACTTAATCGTGTGTCAGAGTCTTAAAATTTTATTTAATGAATGATCTAGCCTAAAAACTAACTGTGACAATGACTTGAGGCAAGCGCACCTATCGAACAATAGTATAGTTTAGTGGCAAGACCGGATTGTCGAACCCAAAGGAACCAAAGGTACTAATACTAACTTTCTTTTTATTATTTAACCTAAGAATTAAAGGAATTGTTGTTTAACCTAAAATTAACTAACTACTAAGCTAAAGATGCTAAGACACAAAGAAGGAATTGGGGAAATACTTGTAGGAAAACTAATTGATTTCGACAATGCAGGAAGAATCCACCTAGACTTCACTTGTTATTTAACTCGAACTGCATTTATTTATTCACTTGAATTGATCCGTAGGATTCCCTAATTTATATTAATACCTCTCTCGAGGCTACTAACGTCTAACCCTAGGTTGATTAATTGAAATCTCTTTCTAATTAAAACCCTAGAATTGCATTAACTTGATCTATGGACTCCTATATTAGGTTTGACCCTAATCCGACTGATTTTCGTTATCCTATCTCTAGGGTTACGATCAACTCCGCTTAACTATGCTAGCTCTACTCCTAAACAGGGAATATTCCTCCTCTGCCTAAGGGCATGAATATTTGAATCAATATCCTCAAATATCAAAGTAAGAATTAAGAACACATAGTTAAGAACAAATTAAGTATTTATCATATAGTTCAGAAAACAATAACAAGATCCGTCTTAGGTTTCATCCCCCTCAGGTATTTGAGGGGTTTAGTTCATAATCATAAAAGAATACATCTCAGAAGAAAATATAAAACAAAACATAAGAAAAACCCTAAAACCCCCTGAAGGAGATTGAAGGGAAGACCCTCCGTCTTGAGTATGATTCCGGCTTCTTGAGATGAATCAGTTGGCTTTCTTCGAGTGAGTCCCCATTCTGGCCCTCTGGCTTGGCTCCTTGGCTTAGCTGAACCGCCCTATTTTAGGTTGGCCTCTAGGGTGTTTATATAGGCTTTTGGAATGTCTTTCTTTGCCTCCAAGTAACCTAATCCATTTGAAACTCTTCTTTACTGCGGCAGGGACACTCCAGTGTGGCACGGCCGTGTGATTCGGGCCAGGCCATGGTCAGATCTGCTAAGGAGGCATGGCTGTGTGTTTCAGGCCCAGGCCATGTGCAATTCGTACTTTGGCCCATTTTCTCTGTTTTTGGCCTGTTTCTCGTTCTTTTCATCATCTGGTGCTCTCCTAAGTATAAAACATGAAATTAAAGGATTAGGAGCACCAAATTCTATAATTCAGGGACTAAATCATCCAAAAGTATGCTAAATGTGGGATTAAAATATGTACATATTATGATTTATCACTAAACATCTTGAAACAAACTTTAAGATATCCCATTTCATACCATGCCACTAATAGAACTATTTCAAGTCATTATGCATTTTTGTACTCCCAAGGTGAACAGCCAAATGACTATTGTAAGCTTCGTTCAAAATCATCTGAATCAACTCTGAATTCCTCGAAACAGAAATTCATTTTCTGAATCTCAAACAATTATTGTTGTCAACTCAAAATTCTGAATCAGAATTTAAATCACATTGAGCTCGTTTTTCTATCATCTCATCATCACTTTTCTAGGCATTACAAATCTGACGTATAAACATCACTTAACTTTCAACTCAGCCAAAATTGAACCATCATCACATAGATCCATCTAAGTACTCATTGCTCGCAAAGCACATACAGACTTTCGGCTCAAAGCATCAGCAACTACATTAGCTTTACCCGGATGATAATCAATCATAAGCTCGTAGTCTTTCAACAATTCTAACCATCTTCTTTGTCGCAAATTCAATTATTTCTGAGTCATCAAATATTTCAAGCTCTTGTGATCCGTATAAATATAACATTTCTAACCAAATAGGTAATGATGCTAAATCTTCAGTGCAAATACAATCATAGCTAATTCAAGATCGTGTGTCGGGTAATTCTTTTCATGTGGCTTTAACTGCCTCGAAGCATAAGCGATGAATTTTCCTTCTTGCATCAACACACTACCCAAACCATTCAACGATGCATCACTGTAAACTATGAATTCTTTACCCAATTCAGGTTGGACTAACATGGGTGCCTCCGTCAACAATGCTTTCAACTATTCAAAACTCTATTGGCACTTTTCTGACCACTCAAATTTAACATCTTTCTGTAGTAATTTTGTCAACGGAGTCACAATCATCGAGAAGCCTTTCACAAACCGTCTATAATATCCCGCTTGTAACACCCTGAATTTGGGCCTAGTAGGATTAGGCCCATTGGGTCTTTCCATGGGAGCATTTTAAAATTTTTAAGATTATGAGAAAGGCATTATTTCAAGTTTGACCTATTAGGTGGGTGATTTTGGAAGGTTAGGGGGCTTTTATGAAGTCCCGGGGATCAAACTTGGGCTTTAGGAAAATTTTGGTTTTAGGGGAATAAAACCCTAAGAGTTAGAAAGTAGGTTTTAAGAATAAAATGTGGAGAAAAATGACACAAAAAGAGCTTGTGGTGTAGTGGCAAAATGATGCCACATGGGATACAATGAAGTGACGCTATAGAGGAAGAAAGGGGTTCAAGGTTCAAGCCTTGGTGCTGGCATTTCATTTTGATTTATTTTTAAGTGAACTTGGATTTTGGCCCATAGATTTATATTTAGTTACGCATGATGTTATACACAATGAAATGAGTGGTCTAGTGGCAAGGCATCATTAAGGGTGCAAGGGAGCCTGGGTTCGAATCTCATGACAAGCAGAGGAGTATTTATTTTGTGGATTGGATGGCTAGAGTTTGAGTTGGATTTAAACTCTACTGACGGAGGGGTCCTACATCGAAAAGATAGCAAGAGGGAAGGTAAGAAGTTGGCTATAAATGGAGCTATCTATGAGGAGAGGAAGCATACCTTGGTGGGCATATGGGCATATGAGCATTCAGAGCGCGGATTAGCTTCAGACTCCTATCAGGTGTGTATTCTCTCTACTCTAGTTATAGAGCGACAAATGCTGAAATACCGGTCACACGGCGATGGTAGCCACACGAGCGTGCGAACGCAAGTGTGAGAGCTTCGACGCGATAGTTGAGGCTAGCTTCAGTGTTCTTGTGTGTTTAGGCTGTTTGGGCCACGTGGGCCGAATAAGGGGCCTCGAGCCCATTTACACCGTTATGACCATTTAGGTTATTTGAGTCGCTCGGGTGGCAGCAGGCCTTTGGAAAGGCTGTTAAATGCGAAATTACCACAGTACCCTCAATGGGTAAATTACCGAAATACCTCTGGTTTGTGAAATTACCAAAATACCGTTGGTTTGTAAAATTACCGAAATACCATTGGTTTACAAAATTACTAAAATACCCCTAGTTTGCGAATTTATCAAAATACCCCTAGTTTGTGAAATTACCAAAGTACCCCTGGTTTATGAAATTACCGAAATACTCCTGGTTTGCAAAAATTATTGAAATACCCTCGATGGGTACAATGACTATAACACCCCAAACCCGGCCTAGAAGTTAGGCCCGAATCTGGTGTGTCACATTAAAGGAAGTTGAAAAGCTAAGCAATTGTTTAGAAAAGTTTTATTGGATTTTTGAACTCTGAGTCATTGTTTGTTTGAGAAAAACACGATTTGCTAATTGACCGTTTAAAAGTTGTTATTATTTTGAAAAATTGTTTTGTTATGAAAGTTGAACTTGCATCGTTGCGTAAACATGATATTTTAGAAAATGATTACTACTATTTTAAGAAAACCCTGTATTTATAAGTTTAACAGTTATAAATGAAAACTTAGAAAAATAAAACAATGGCCTTATTACAAAATATTAACCCAAAATAAATAATCTTAAAATAAGGTAAAAATCAAAATTACTAAAGTTCACGAGTAGTATCTCCGATGTATAGCCACCCCCGAGTCCTCCACGGCTCCCAATCCTCTATCACTAGGAATTACCTAAAACATTTAATAAAAAGAGGGGGTGAGTTTATGAAAACTCAGTGTGTACAACCCTCATCGGTAAGAACATGTATCACAACAATTTGGGCTAAAGCTCATTACAATAATGGTGGCAATTGGGCCTTAGCTCAAAATAGCCTCGGTTGAGCCTTAACCCATATCATATGTCACAGCAGATAATGTATGCAATGTGATGCAAACCCAGCCCAACCTAATTTTTCCGTCCTCTACACGCCACCCCTACCAGCCCAACACACCGTGGGGATTTCTACAATCAACCCTCCATCCGCTACACGCCTCATATGTGGCACCAAGCCACTGGTGACAGAGTCAGTAATTATAACACGTAGGGCCAACCCACTTGTGGTACCAAACCACTGGTGACAATCCCTGATGATCGTATATGTGGAGCCAATCCACTGTGGTGCCAAACCACTGGGACAAGTCACAAAATCAACATATATATATATATATATACATGGTGCCAAACCACCGTGGTACCAAACCACCGTGGTACCAAACCATTGAGACTTTGTCACTGAATCAGATATGTGGGGTCAACCAACTTGTTGTACCAAACCACTGTGACAGTCTTTTAATATCACTTCTCCTTTCACATCATATTTCCCAGCCCATGCATAACATACGTATCAAATGAATGCAACATGCTATCACACACAAAGTAATAGATTACAGCATACCTTTATATATACTCATAAATAAAACGTTAACGTTACTTACCTGGTATCCCCAACTATACCCACAAGGGTTTTGCGACTGCCTTTCCAGTCACTTCGGCTTTACAATCCAAACAGTTAATAGCAAAAACTAATAGCGGAGTGTGAAATCTACATACAATCACGGTAAACAACCCCTAAGGGTATAACAGTAATTTTACCTACTGAGGGTATTTCAGTAATTTACCTACCAAGGGTAATTCGGTAATTTCGCAAACTAGGGGCATTTCGATAATTTTACAAACTAGGGGAATGTCGGTAATTTTACAAACCAGGGATATTTCGATAATTTTACAAACTAGGGGTATTTCGGTAATTTTGGAAACCAGGGGTATTTTGGTAATTTTGCAAACTAGAGGGTATTTCAGTAATTTTGCAAACTAGGGGTATTTCGATAATTTTACAAACCAGAGTGTTAACGACCCAACATAAGGTCCACTGCCGCCTCGAACAACTCAAGTCTTCTAAACAGAGATAATGATGTGAATGGGCCTAAAGCCCATTCTCGACCCAAGTGGGCCTACACTTTCGTGTGGCCCATTTAACCCAAACCTAGCCACATATATGAGATTCACATAGTCTAGTTCACTATCTACTACTCAATCATACAATATATTCATATGGGCCCCCGAGCCCATTGGGCCCACTTGGCCTTTTTGAGCCATCGTGGCCCAATAGCCTACACCCACAAGAATACTCATGGTGGCCTTGACTAATCGTGTCAAAGCTTCCACACGTTCGCTCGCACGCTCGTGTGGCTACCATCGCCCTGTGACCGGCATTTCGATATATGCTGCTCTACAACTAGAGTAAAGAGAATACACGCCTGATAGGAATCTAAAGCCGCTAAACCGCGCTCTGAGAACTCCTACGCCCAACGCCAACCAGGTATGCTCCTTCTCCTCCTAGACAGCTCTATATATAGCTAGCTTCTCACCTTCCTTTTTTGTATCTTTCCAATGTGGGATCCCTCCGTCAGTAGAGTTTAAATCCAACTCAAACTCTTCCCGTCAATCCGCAAAATAAATATTCCTTGCTTGTCATGAGATTCGAACCCAGACTCCCTTGTAGCATAATCCACACCGTTAGCCACTTGGCCACAAGCTCCTCTTGTATCTAACATCATGCACAACTAAATATAAACCTATGGCCAAATTCTAAAGTCCATATAAAAAGAAAACCAAAATGCAAGAGCCAAGACTTGAACCTTGGACCTCCTTTCTTCCTTTTGGCATTACCCCTTTGTCTCTTATGTGGCGTCACTTTGCCACTACACCACACACTCCACTTGTGTAATTTTCTCCACATTTTATCCTTAAAGCCTACCTACTAACTCCCAGGGTTTTATTCACCTAAAACCAAAATTTTTCCTAAGCCCAAGTTTGATCCCGGGACTTCATAGAAGCCCCCTAACCTTCAAAATCACTTACCTGCTAGATCCAACTTGCACTAATGCCGTTCTCTTATTCCCAAAAATTTTAAACACTACTATGCCTAAGGCCCAATAGGCCCAATCCTACTAGGCCCAACTTTGGGATGTTACAAATCTACCCTCCTTAAAGAAATTTCATCCTCAAAATTTCTAGTCAGAGAAACAATGCACATCCTAACCTACAACACTACACTCATGTCACAAGACTTTGATTCTAAAACAGTAATACACTTTCTAACTTAAGCTTGGAACCTCTTCACAGAACCAAATATCTAATACATAAGCAACTAGATATTTAACACTCATACATAAAAATTTTCCATTCAAACATTACATCCAAAACATACACAGAATAAATACAATCATTATAGCATATAATAATAAGTAAGGGGACTTACGAATTTGGTACCGAAAACTCGGGTGCCGTAATTCCAATAAAGATACTTTTTTTAAAACCAAATTTCAAATAACATTGAAAAAACATTTTCGAACAAATTCCACAGCCGAGTTTTGCAACCTAGGCTCTGATAACATAATTGTAATGCCCCAAACCCGACCTAGAAGTTAGGCCTGAATCTTGCGTGTCACATTGAAGAAAGTTGAAAAGCTAAGCAATTGTTTAGAAAAGTTTTATCGGATTTTTGAACTTTGAGTTCGATGTTTGTTTGAGAAAAACGCGATTTGTTAAATGACCGTTTAAAAGTTGTTATTATTTTGAAAAACTATTTTGTTATTAAAGTTGAACTTGCATCGTTGCGTAAACATGATATTTTAGAAAACGATTGCTATTGTTTTAAGAAAACCCCGTATTTATAAGTTTAACAGTTATAAATGAAAACTTAGAAAAATAAACCAATGGCCTTATTACAAAATATTAACCCAAAATAAATAATCTTAAAATAAGGTAAGAATCGAAATTACTAAAGTTCACGAGTAGTATCTCCGATGTATAGCCACCCCGAGTCCTCCATAACTCTCAATCCTTTATTGCTTGGAATTACTTGAAACATTTAATAAAAAGAGGGGGTGAGTTTACGAAAACTCAGTGTGTACAACCCTCATCGGTAATAACATGCATCACAACAATCCGGGCCGAAGCCCATTACAGTAACGGTGGCAATTGGGCCTTAGCCCAAAATAGCCTCGGTTGAGCCTTAACCCATATCATATGTCACAGCAGATAATGTATGCAATGCGATGCAAACCCAGCCTAACCTAATTTTTTTGTCCTCTACATGCCACCCGTACCAGCCCAACACACCGTGGGGATTTCTACAATCAACCCTCCATCCGCTACACGCCTCATATGTGGCACCAAGCCACTGGTGATAAAGTCACTAATTATAACACGTGGGGCCAACCCACTTGTGGTACCAAACCACTGGTGACAATCCCTGACAATCGTATATGTGGGGCCAACCCACTGTGGTGCCAAACCATTGGGACAAGTCACAGAATCAACATATATATATATATGTGGTGCCAAACCACCGTGGTACCAAACCACTAAGACTTAGTCACTGAATCAGATATGTGAGGTCAACCCACTTGTGGTACCAAACCACTGTGATAGTCTTTTAATATCACTTCCCCTTTCACATCATATTTCCCAGCCCATGCATAACATACGTATCAAATGAATGCAACATGCTATCACACGCAAAGTAACAGATTACAGCATACCTTTATATATACTCATAAATAGAACGTTAACGTCACTTAGCTGGTATCCCCAACTATACCCACAAGGGTTTTGCGACTACCTTTCCAGCCACTTCGGCTTTACAACCCAAACAGTTAATAGCATAAACTAATAGCAAGGTGTGAAATCTACACATAATCACGCTAAACAACCCCTAAGGGTATAATGATAAATTTACCTAATGAGGGTATTTCAGTAATTTACCTACCAAGGGTAATTCGATAATTTCGCAAACCATGGGCATTTTTGTAATTTTACAAACCATGGGTATTTCGATAATTTTGCAAACCAGGGTTATTTTAGTAATTTTACAAATTAGGGGTATTTCGGTAATTTTACAAACCATGAGTATTTCGATAATTTTACAAATTAGGGGTATTTCGATAATTTTGCAAACTAGGCGTGTTTTGGTAATTTCACAAACCAGGGGTATTTCAATAATTTCGTAAACCAGGGGTATTTCGGTAATTTTACAAACCAAGGTGTTAACGACCCAACGGAAGGTCCACTGCCGCCTCGAACGACTTAAGTCTTCTAAACAAAGATACTGATGTGAATGGGCCTAAGGCCCATTCTCGACCCAAGTGGGCCCACACACTCGTGTGGCCCATTTAGCCCAAACTAGCCATATATATGAGATTCACATATTCTAGTTCACTATCTACTACTCAATCATACAATTTACTCAAATGGGCCCTCAGGCCCATTGGGCCCACTTTGGCCCCTTTCGGGCCATCGTGGCCGAACAACCTACACCCACAAGAATACTCATGGTGGCCTTGACTATCGTGTTGAAGCTTCCACACGTGAGCTCTCACGCTCATGTGGCTACCATCGCCATGTGAATGGCATTTCGGCATATGCCGCTCTACAACTAGAGTAGAGAGAATACACACTTGATAGGAATCTAAAGCCTCTAAACCGCGCTCTGAGAACTCCTACGCCCAACGCCAACCAGGTATGCTCCTTCTCCTCCTAGACAGCTCTATATATATCTAGCTTCTCACCTTCCTTCTTTGTATCTTTCCAATGTGGGATCCTTCCGTCAGTAGAGTTTAAATCCAACTCAAACTCTTCCCGTCCAATCCGAAAAATAAATACTCAATTGCTTGTCATGAGATTCAAACCCAGGCTCCCCTGTAGCATAATCCACGCCGCTAGCCACTTGGCCACAAGCTCCTCTTGTATCTAACATCATGTGCAACTATATATAAACCTATGGCCAAATTCTAAAGTCCATATAAAAAGAAAACCAAAATGCAAGAGCCAAGACTTGAACCTTAGACCTCCTTTCTTCCTTTTGGCGTTACCCCCTTGTCTCTTCTATGGCGTCACTTTGCCACTATACCACACACTCCACTTGTGTCATTTTATCCTTAAAGCCTACCTATTAACTCCCAGGGTTTTATTCACCTAAAACCAAAATTTTTCCTAAGCCCAAGTTTGATCCCATGACTTCATAGAAGCCCCTCTAACCTTCCAAAATCACTCACCTACTAGTTCCAACTTGCACTAATGCCGTTCTCTTATTCCCAAAAATTTTAAACACTACTATGCCTAAGGCCCAATGGGCCCAATCCTACTAGGCCCAACTTTGGGATGTTACAATGACCGATATGCCCCTAAAGTGCAAAATGACGAAAACACACCCTACATGTTATTTGGTTATTATTGTATGCGATTTGTGATTATTGTAGTATGTTTATTATCGTATGATGCATTCATGTGTTATTATGCTGCATGGGGATGGATTATTAATATGAAGGAAGTGCTAACAAGATCACATGGTCGCTTGACAACGTGGATCCATCGAAGACTTTTTAGCCACCGAGCAGCCATGCTACACCAATAAGTTAGTGTCGCAACTGGTGCTACATAAGGAGTGTACGGATAGGTGGGTCGATTAAATCCCCACAGAGTGCACGGTTGGATAGGAGACAGTGTGGGGTTGGTATGGGCATTAATGCATTGCATATATGGATTATGTTATTAAGATGGGCTTAGGCCCAAATATTTATGATATGTGACATATGATATGGGTTAAGGCCCAACCGAGCTATTTTGGGCTACGGCCCAATTGCCACCAATATTGTAATGGGCATCGGCCCGAATTGTTGTGATGCATGTTTTTACTGATGAGGGTTGTACACACTGAGTTTTCGCAAACTCACCCCCTTTTTTTAATTTTTCTCAAGAAATCCTCAATAGCGGTTCAACGTTCTGGAGGACTCGAAGGTGGCCACACTACGAGCAGTTTTGGATTTTAGTATTCTACTTTATTAAACCATTTTTATTGGGTTGTAATAAGGCCTCTCTTAAATTTTGGTATAGTTTCAGATTTTTAGTTTATTATGTTTTAAATCTGCTCAACATTGAATCACGGTTTTCCGAAACAATATCTGTTTTCAAAACACTACGTTTTTGCAACCAAGTTATAAATATCACGTTTTATAAGTCAGTTGTTTTAAATTAAGCTTCCGCAATGAACATGGTTTTGAAGGTAATGACTTCTTAATAAATGTCGATTAGTAATAACAATCGCAAACTGGGACTTTAGTTTTAAATATCAAGAGGGGTTTTCAATGAAAATGCGATTTTCGATTAAAATGTGATTTTCGAAAATGTAACACTCCAGATTTGGGCCTAACTTCTAGGCTTGGTTTGGGGTGTTACACTGCTAGTCCCAGAAAACTACGAACTTCAGACAAATTTCTCAGAGGTTTTCGTTCTAAAATAACCGAGATCTTACTTGGATCAACTCGTATTCCCGCAGCTGATACAATATGCCCCAAAAAACCAACTTCACGCAACCAAAACTCACATTTGCTAAACTTTGCATACAATTGCTTCTCAAGCAGAGTCTGTAACACAATTCTCAAATGCTCGGCATGTTGCATCTCATCACATGAATAAATAAGAATGTCATCAATAATCACCATAACAAAATGATCCAAATACGGTCTGAATATCCAGTTCATCAAATCCATAAACACTGCAAGAGCATCCATTAGTCCAAAAGACATAACTAAGAATTCATAATGTCTGTACCTAGTTTTGAAAGCAGTTCTCAGTACATCCGATTCTTTGACTCTTAACTGATAGTAGCCCGATCTCAAACCTATCTTAGAAAACACTATAGCTCCTTTTAACTGATCAAACCAATCATCAATACATGGCAAAGGATATTTATTCTTTATTGTCACTTTGTTCAACTGTCGGTAATCAATACACATCCTCATAGTGCCGTCCTTATTTTTCACAAACAAAACAGGAGCACCCCAAGGTGAGAAACTCGGTCATGCAAATCATCTATCTGTCAACTCTTGTAACTGAGACTTCAACTCTTTCAATTCTGTCGGTTCCATTCTATATGGAGCTATTGAGATAAAAGTAGTCCCCAGCACTAATTCAATACCAAGCTCAACTTCACAGATCGGAGGTAATCCTGGTAGTTCTTTAGGAAACACATTTGGAAACTCGCAAACTACAGGTATAGATTCAAATTTCTTTTTAGTCACTTTTGTATCTATTACATATACAAGATAAGCTTCGCAACCCTTTTTCACATAATTTAAATCTTTCATCGAAGATATAACAAGTGGAAATCCATTCAAATCACTGGATTCAATTCGTACTATCTCACCATTCTGACTTCTCAAATCAATACTCTTCCATTTACAATTCACAATAGCACTATGCAAAGTGAGCCAATCCATACCCAGAATAATATCAAATTCATCAAAAGGTAACAGAATCAAATTAGCCGGAAAACAAATGTCCCAAAACATCAATGGACAGTTCTTGCACACTTTATCAACCAATACACACTTACCTAAAGGGTTCGATACTCTAATCACAAATTCAGTAGACTCAACAGGTAGAGTCTTACTTGATACTAAATTCATACACACATAAGAATGGGTAGATCCTGGATCTATCAATGCAATCACACCAGTATAAAATAGAGTAAAAGTACCAATAATGATGTCTGGAGATTACGCTTATTCATGAGCTCGAATAGCATAGGCTCGGACAGCTGCTCTCGCCTCAGATCTCATAGCTGTATCGGTAGTCCCTCTTTGTCTTCCACTTACATTTTTGGTATTTCTAGGTGGTTTACCCCTAGCCGTAGTATTACTCGATCTCGCACTCTGAGCATTGTCTTTCTCAGCTAATTTTGGACAATCTCGAATAAAATGATCTTGTAATCCACAATTATAACAAGTTCTACTATTGTATTTGCCCCAGCATTTTCCAACGTGTCATCTTCCACACTGTCTACACTCAGGTTTGTTGCTTTTAACACTATCAACACTTGATTCAATCGGAGCTTGAGTTCTTGGACCAACACTTTGTCTCACACGATCTCTACTCGAATGTCCAAATGAAGTATTTGAACGATTGCTTGCATCTTTAAATCTCTTCAATAAAGGTTGAGACGACTTACTCATCAATCTTTTTCTTTCATCTCTAGCCTTAGAATCTGCTTTCTTCTTTTCTTTGCTAAGCTCCTCGCTTTGCAGGCTCTTTCAACTAACACAACAAATTCATTTAAGTCAAGTGTTCCAACCAGCAATTTAATGTCTTCATTCAACCTTTCAATGAAATGTTTACACATAGTAACTTCGGCTGAAACACATTCCGTGCATAATGACTTAATCTCACAAACTCGTTCATACTCCGTAACTGACATACTGCCCTGTTTCAGTTCTAAAAACTCTTTATGTTTCTGATCTATGAATTGTTGACTGATATACTTCTTTCGAAATTCAACTTGAAAGAAATCCCAAGTAATCCTCTCTGTCGAAACCACTGATATCAACGTTTTCCACCAATTATATGTCGTATCTCTCAACAAGGAAACAACATATTTTATGCATTCATCAGGAGTCAATGACATCTCATCAAACACTCGAATGGTATTCTCGAGCCAGAACTCAGATCGCTCGGCATCATCATCGACTGTGGCTCTAAACTCCTCAGCCCCATACTTCTGGATTTTATCTGCAAGAGGCTTAATCAATTGGATTAGATCTGGAACTTGTGGCACAATAGGTAGTTATGAGGGTGGAGGTTGTTGACCACCGATTCATTCAAACGAACTCCGAGAATCGCTCACCATAATTCAGAAGAAGGCTTGCTTAGCCTCTCCTCCGTCGCTACTAGCAATCGGCCTAGATTCGGCGGGTACTGTCCCTTGAGTGGGAGCAGGTGCATTGCTCTCTACATCATCAGCAACTGCTCGATCGGGATCCATTTGCTATATGAAAATACATTTTTAACTGTCAGGATTCATCACACTATCGTAAATATATATGGGATGTATAGTTAGACTCACACACACTACGTTAGTCCAAGAATCCACTAAATTGTAGCTCTGATATCAATAAAAGGTAACACCCTTAACCCGTAACCATCTCTAGAACAAGGTTAAGAGCCATTACCTATCAATTCAGAACATTCAATATCATTCCACATCGAAACATAACAATCTACATTCAATTAGTCTTTTAATGAGGTCTACGAGACCTTAAACATCTGTTAGAAAGGGGTCGAGACTAAACCAAACTCATATGAAAGTTTCTAAAATTTAAACATTTTTTAAGTTACAGAGGTCACACATCCATGTGGGTAGGCCGTGTGTCCAAGCCGTGGCAAAAATAGGGCATACATACTGACTTATCCACAAGGCCTGAGACATACCCGTGTGCCTCACTCGTGGTTGACACTGACTTGCACTACACAGCCAGTCACATGCCCGTGTGTCCAGCCCGTGGTCAAGTCTAACTTGCATCAATTCACCAAACTGAATGAAACGATTGAGCCACACACCCGTGTGCTTAACCTTGTGGGCAATTATAGGCCCTTTTCAAGGTCAAATTACCATCCACACTTTGGGATCACCTTTAAGCATCAAACCAGTACTAATTCATGCCTCAAAATGCAACCAAACATACCAATCCAAGCACCATTTCATCATCAACTATACCATCTATAAATATACTCAATTTCATCACCAATAAGTTCATCCAAAATACCCAATTTCACATCCTAGAATATAAAGGTCAAGCATCATATAAACCTTACCACAATTCACATTTAAACCACAATTTTCATCAACCATTTAAGCATGAAACATACCATACTCATCATTCACTTAACCCATACACATATATATACTAACATCATTAAACTTCTAAGCCATATCTCATGACAAGATTTATACAACACAAAACATGCCATATTCAATAGCTTATACATGCCATATACCATATATATATATTTCAAAAGTACCAAAATAGATAGCCGATAGTGTGATTGAGTCACTGTGATTGAGTCACTTGCTTTAAAGACCAGAAAGAGAAAACACTTATAGAAGCTATAGAACTTAGTAAGTTCGTAATATAATACATTTAACTCAATAATGCAATATCAATACAAAAATAAACCATCACTTAGATTGATTCACAACTAAACACATTATCATCCTCAACCATATGCTCATACATTCATCTATTCAACCTTAAAAACTATCATCAACCACATAGGTTCGGTACCATATTTCATTCACTGTTCGTTATCTCTTCAATTCAATCGCACACTTAGTGCCCAAATCATAGCTGAAGCTTAGATAACATCGCACACTTAGTGACTCTATATCAAACCGAACTTGATTCGGTATCGCACACACAGTGCCAATCAATATATTCGATACTTTCTCTATTTTGCACACACAATGCTATTCTTTTCTGTATAAATTCTATTTTGCACACTTAGTGCCATATTTCTCCATTCCACACATAATGTTTCTACTCGATAATCACATAGTTATTCATTTCATAGCACATAAACATAAATTTAAGAACACGTATTATATCCGAACTTACCTCGAATGTAGAAATATCGAGACTAGTCGATCAATCGAGCACTTTGTCTTTGCCTCGATCTTGATCTGAATCTCTCATTCTTGGTCTATACATATTCAAATTTAGCTCATTCAATCACCAATTCATTCAATTTAGTCCAAACACACATATTTAGGGCATTTTACAAAATAGCCCTCACATTTTCACATTTTGACACTTTAGTCCCTATTTCACAAAATCACAAAATACACAAAATTTCACTTCACCCATGCCTAGCCGAATTCTCCCTATGTCCATAAAAACCCAAATATTTCATTTATTTTACATTTTAGTCCTCCAATTTCTTATTTTCATAATTTAGCCCAAATTACTTAATTTCACCAAAAATTCAAAGACAAAACATGTTAATCTTTCACATATCTTTCATATTTCATTATAAACTATCACATAGTTCAAGCATTCATCAATGGAATATCTCAAAATCACAATCAAATTATAAAATTGAAGCACGGGTTTGAAAGAACACGAAGCAACGATTACAAAAACGTAGAAATTATCAAAAGCCAAACAACTATCATACTTTAATTTTGCTTGAACCTAGCCAAACCTTTAAAGCTTTTCTTCTTTCTTTTTCTTTGAAAATTTCAGTGGAAAGATGAACAAAATGACTTACATTTTTTTTTGTATTAATTAATAAAACATTAATAATTAAGTTACAATTTTAACCTTTGACAAAAACATATAATAATTTATAATGGTTGGTTATAAATGTCCATTAACAACATAATGGTTTAAAAACAACATAAAGACCTTTCCTTTAGAAAGCCATGCCAAATAAGCACTTTAACAATTAGCACACAACTTTTACATTTTATGCGATTAAGTCCTTTTTCATCATTCGACACACAAACGATGAAATTTTCACACAGAATTTTCACACATGCTTAATCACATATCATAAACATAAAAAATAATATTAAAATATTTTTTTTGACCTCGAATTTGTGGTCTCAAAACCACTGTTCCAACTAGGGTTTAAACCGGTCTGTTACAACATGGACATTCTTTCAGTCCAATTTTCAAAAGAATACATCAATGAATTATATCTCGAAGATAGAAAGTAAGATTTTATGATGCTAAAATAGGGTGATACATTAGTTGTTGATTATGAGCAAGAGTTTTTGCATCTCGACAAGTTTGGCTTTGAGTTAGTGATGACCAAGGAGAGCTGCAAGTGATTCCTTCAAGGATTGCAAGGTAAGCTTTAGGTTTAGTTTGACTCTCATAAGATTAAATAATTTGTCAACCTAACTGAATAAGTGAAGATGGTTGAGCAAGCCATGGGCCTAGGTAAGAAAATTGAGCCCTCCCAAGCCTTTGAAAAAAAGAGTTGGGACTTCTAATTCACAAGATTTGCCCAAGTGAGCTAGAGAATCTTGAGAACCATAGAGATCAACCTCGAGGACTGTCAAGTCAAAGAAAGCCCGGGATCGACAACCATCAGCATTAGTGGGCCATGTTAGAGGTCCACCAAACTTTTGGATATTCTGAATTATGAGCACTATAGAAAAAAACACAGAAGTGAATGTTGGAAATTATTGAGAGTTTGCTTTTGGTACGAGTCCCTAAAGCATTTTTCTCGAGAATGTCTAAGAAATGATAGTGACACTCATGTTACTACCCAAGGATTTGTTCCTACAGTCAGATGACGAGGAAATAATCACAGTGGTTTAGTAGCAATGAGTAGTAAGAGAAAGGAAGTTGGTTTTACAGTTCAACAATATGAAGCTAGGGCACCTACTCAAACCTATATGGTCCAAACCCGAGAAGAGGGTGATACTACCAATGTTGTACCAATTATTTTTATTTTATATTCTACACCCATTCATGCTTTAATTGACCCTGGATCTACGCATTCAATATTAACCCTAGCTTCATGAAATTGGGAAATTTGAAATCTGAGATGTCAAAAGTAATAATAGTTGTTTCAAGTCTTTTGGAACAAACTGTGCTCATTGATGAAGTATGCAAGTGGTGTCCTTTAGAAATCCAGAACAAATCATTTCCTATTGATTTGTTTATCATGCTATTTGGTGATTTTAATTTATTTTTGGAAATGCAATGGATAACCAAGCATAATGTGCTTTTGGAATGTCGTAAAAGAAGTATTCTATCTAAAGTTCGAAGGTGAAATTATCAATGTCAAAGGCATCAAATTGAGTGATTCTACTCATATCATTTCATCGATTCGATCTAATAAGCTTCAAATCAAGGTTGTGAAGCATATTTAGCCTATATTATTAACTCAAACTCAGACGGAAGCCAACGAAGCACAATTCGGGCAATTTGTGAGTTCTGGATGTGTTTCTAGAGGATTTGCCAAGATTGTCTCCTGATCGTGAGGTTGAATTTTTAACTGAGGATTACCCAGGTACAACTCCTGTGTTTATTGCTCTGTATTGTTTGGCGCTAGCAAGTTTAAAAGAGCTAAAAATTTAATTGCAAGATCTCCTAGATCGTGGCTTTATACATCCTAGTATATTGCCTTTGGGAGCTCCAATTTTGTTCGTTAAAAAGAAAAATGGGTCGATGTGGCTCTGTACTGATTATCAACAGTTGAATAAGTTAACAATCATGAACATATATCTATTTTCGTATATCAGTGCTTTGTTTGATCAATTGGAATGTGCATCATTCTTCTCTAAGATCGATTTAAGATTAAGATATTATCAACTTAATGTCAAAGATAGTAACATGCTGGAAACAACATTCTGTATGTAATATGGTCACTATTAATTTTTAGTGATGCCATTTGGGTTGATGAATGCACCTATAGCATTCATGGATCCATGAACCACCTATTCTAGCCATATTTGGACCAGTTAGTAGTGGTTTTCATTGATGATATCCTAATAAATTTGAAGTTAGAGGTAAAGCATCATAAGCACTTGAGAATTGTGTTGCAAATGTTGTATGAAAAGCAATTGTATGGGAAGCTCAAAAAATGTAAATTTTGGTTATCATAAGTTGTGTTTCTAAGGCATGTTGTTTCGGTCAAGGGAATCCATGTTGATCCCAAAAATATTGAAGCCATTCTACAATGGAAATCAACAAAAAAATGTATCAAAAATGTAAAAGCCTGTTTTTCAGTGGTACCAAAAATGGTGGTTTCAAAACCCCATTTTTCAATGATCAAGTTAATAAATATTATTTATTAATATTTACGAGTCAATTATAGTGTTATAGTCATTTTGGTCTGTTATTTTTTTGAACGATTAGTTAATTTGAGTACAAGGACTAAATAATAAAAATCATAAAAGTTAGTTAGTATTGGTTTTATTTATTAAAAGACTTGATTAATAATTGTTTATGGTTCTAGATCAAAAATAATCTATTTTTAATGTTAGTGGTCGGTTAGTATATGGTTTATATGAAATTTATAATTAAAATTTTAACTAAAATAATGTTGAAAGTAATAATAACAAAGATTAAAACATAAAAATCCTAAGTCATCTTCTTCCTTCCTTTTTCTTTCCACCCAAAACCACCATTGTTGAACCTAGGAGCATTCGACAAGCTTATTTTCTTGCATATAAGTGAACTTGAAGCCCATTTTTCGTAAAATTTTATGTTTTTGAGATCGTTGTAACTTAATCTAGCTAACTCGAGTGTTAATTTGAAAATTTGTCAAAGTTTTAAAAGTTACCATTGATGGTTTTTGAAGTTTTTAATGTTAAATGGTTGAGATTGAAGCTTTAACATGAAATAGTACTATTTTGTAAAGTGATTTTTGCTAGTTTTGAGTTTAGGGACTAAAATGAATATATGTTGAAATTGGCATGAAATTCTTATAAACATATATGCTTGAGAGTTGTATAGGGATGAGTTTAAACTTGGATTTAAAGTTTGGGGTTTAAATATGAAAAATATGCTTGTTTCAATTTTATGTACTAAATTGAATAAGCTTTAAAATGTTAGGGAAATTGTGAAAAGTTGTAATAGCCCATTTTTCAATGGTGTCAGAAATAATGGTTTCGGGGCCACCAAATTCGACACTAAGTTCATAAATATTATTATTTAATATTTATGATTTAAATGTGATTTTAAAAAGTTTTTTGATTTAATAATTTATGTTATTTAAGCAAATAATTAAGTTCAAGTGGTAAAACCCTAATGTCAAGTGATTTTAGAAAATGAGGTATCGAGACCTCGTTTCTATAAATCTAGCAGTAAATATTTTTATAAATATTTACAGAATGTCAATAAGGTGGTATTAAAGTTTCGATGAAAAATTTTAACGTTCCGATAGTTAATTAAACGAAAAGGACTAATTCGTAAAAGATAAAAAACTCAATCGCTATTAGTTTAAAGGTGTTAATTGATTAAAGAATTATAATTGGATGGCCTTATTGAGTAAATTAGCCATCCTAAAGATAGTGGGAACGGTTGGATGCTTTAATCTCTGTTAATTTTATAAGTTTTGTAAGTTATTTTATTATTAAAGTAATGAATAAAAGTTAAAATAATAATAAAAATAAGAAAACATAAGTTTCTTCTTCATTTTGGCTTGTTCATCACCGACATACACCATAGGAAAGCTTCAAGCTTCGGTTCTTCTTTGGGTGATGCATGGTAAGCCATTTTTCATCTATTTTTAATAATATTTATGTTTTTAAGATCGTTGCAACTAGGTCCAACTAGCCTGTACCTTCGATTTTGAAATTAATAAATATTGTGGAATGTTGCCATTGATAAAACTAGTGATTTTTTATGTTAAATGATGAAATTGAAATAATAGTTGTTATTTAAAAGTAGTTGGTTAAATAATTTTTGATGAATTTTTTGATTAAGGACTAAATTGTTGAAATAATAAAAGTACAAGGATTTGATGTAAAATTGTTGCAAAAATGGGCGATATGGAGGCTTTGAATATTTGGCTAGTGTGAAATTTCAATAAAAATGGTTAATTTGCATGTTTTAGGCTCATGGACTAAATTGAATAAAAGTAAAATGTTAGGGGTAATTTTGTAAAAATGTAAAAATGACTAAATTGCATAAATACATTTTTTTACTACCTAAATTAATCTATTGGATAAAATTATTAATTTATATCAAGATCGAGTGGAAAATCGAGGAGAATGGAAAATTACCAAAATGCCCCTAAACTTTGTCAGTTCTGCAATTTAGCCAGGTAAGTTCGTAACTTGGTTAGTTCATTTAACTATTGTTTCGATAAATTATTATCTATTTGTGTATATATGTGAATCAAATTTGTCAACTTGAAGGAAAGGAATAAGACCATGATTGAAAGACACTATAGTAACACAACATAAAAATGTATAAGACCATGGTTGGACCATGGCAATGTTTACGTAAGACCATAAGGAGGCTATGGTAGCTTTTCAGACATAAGACCATGGTCCATGGCAGTGTATATATATATATATATATATATATGTAAGACCATAGCTGGGCTATGGCATTCTAATGATAAAACCATAACTGGGTTATGGCACTATGAGTGTAAGACCATAGTTAGACTATGGCACAATATGAAACGTGTATCGAGATTTCAATAGTCTTTACAGTGTTCATCGAATATGAAAAGGGATGGTTTTGACCATCAATTAAATAAAGGGGATGGTTTCGACCATCGATTAAAGAAAAAGGATGGTTTCGACCATCGTTTAACACACTTGTGTGAGCTCCGGTAAGGGTTACGATTGACTTCACTGCGAAAAATATGGAAAGGTATGATGTACCAATGATCAAAGTATGAATATTCATGATTTGAAAGGTATGATTTAAGTGATGCTATGTTTATGTACCATATCTTACTATGTGAAGTTATGTGTTTAATCCCTAGCTTATGACTATGGTAAATGCTATGTTTATGTCTTTTGTGTTATGAAAATGAAATGGTATGTGTTCAATATGAACCAAGACATGTGTGTATGAAACTTATTGAAATGATGATACATGGAAAACATGATATGTTATAAAGGATGATAAATCCAATTGGATCATGCTCAAGTATAATGGTTATCTATGTTAAGTTCACATGAATTATATTCAATAATGCTAACATGTGTTGTTGTTGGTGCTTGGGCTTGTGCCAAGTTTATGATTGAATTATATCATGTTTAATCTTAATGAAATACATTGAAACAGTAAGTGCTCAATGGGTAACATGCCTATGTCCATGAAAAGGCGAATTAAATCAAAATATGTAATTTCTTATGCAATGGTTGATTATTTAGTTAATGTCAAACGAGTTATGTTTAAAAGCACTAGTTTGTATTCATGGTTGATATAATGTGTATATCTTATGGGTTATGCATATGAAACAGGTGAGGAAACATAATGAAATGGTAAACTCTTAGTTGAAATGAATTTTGATGAAAAGGGAGTAATGAGTTTGAATGATGTACTATATGTGAGAAGTTTACTTATGCTATGAATGAGTATACCTATATCATGGATAAATACACTAAGTCGGGAATTGATAATGTTGTTTAGGCTTATGATAAGCATTGGGAATGGAATGAAAAGAAAGTATATTGAAAAGTGTATAACCTTATAGAAAAGTTGATTGTGACATCCCGAAATTGGGCCTAGAAGAATTGGGTCCAATGGGCCTTTGGGCGTAGGAGTGTTTAAAATTTTCAAGAATATGAGAATGGCGTTGTTGCAAATTGGACTTATTGGTTAAGTAAATTTGGAAGGTTACGACGTTTCTAGGAAGTTCCAGGTTCAAGTTAGGCTATAGGTAAATTTTTGTGTTGAAGTACTTTAAGGAGAAAAGGTAGGTGGCATCTTGACTTAAGTAAATAAGTGTGCATTTTGCTAGCATAAGGAGTCTATTGGTAAATGTGGAAAGTGGCGTATGGAGTGTACTAATGGTCTGAGGTTTGAATCCCACCTAGTGCAAATATTTTGGATTAAATTTTTGTACTAATAAGGCCAAGGCTTTATTATGGTAAGGGAGACTTTTTATTTATGGCAAGGAGGCTGAGGTCTATGGCAAGGAGGAAGATAAGGGAAAAATAAGGAAAGAAATGAAGGAAAAGGCAAGAGTAGGGAACATGTTGGCTTAAAGGGTGGAATATGTTTTGGAAAGAATTTTGGTCAACATTCTTCCTTTAGGCAAATGTGATGGACAGTTTTTCTAGGGAGAGGGAGGAGCCAAATTTTCCATACCTTTTTGCAAGTCTTGTGCATGAAAGATGTTTTTTCTCCTTTGATCATTTTGTGTTTTTGTTTTTCCAAAATAGCATTTTCGGTCATTTGGTGTAAGGGGAGAAACAGAAACTTTCCTTTGCTTTTGAGTGTTCTTTCGAGTTTCTTTTTGAGAGTGACATTTTGGGTACTTTTTCCTTGAGCATTTCGGGTCATCTCCTTTTCAATTCGCAGCAAGGTGAAGGAGCACAAGTGATTTGTATTAACCAAATCGTTATCATCGACTCGTCAAGCAAGTGAATAAGTACGTTGTCATAAGATTTGCTTTGGTCGAAGCTGGGATAACTACTAACAACTCTTTCACTCACCAAATATTGTTAGGATGGAATTTCAATAGCCAAGGGGTAGGATCGATTCTTGGTGCACTGAGGGAGATCACATTCGTGGTGTTGAAATCAGTAGAAAGCACAACTCGTAATTAAGGTGTGTAATCCCGTACCCATCCGAATACATGTTTGAAATGGTGTGTAATCCCACACTTCTCTGAATATTTGCATGAAATTTTTGTGATTTGGTCGAAAGATCAAAAAATCAGAAATCGGCATATGTGAGTACTCGGGCGTGCGTATGTTCGTAGTGGAAACCATATTTTGCAATGAAATAGTTTTTGGTTAGAAGCAATGACGTGATTTCGAAAAATCATGAAAAATAGGAGAAAGAGAATTAGAAAGTGAATAAGATATCTAATTAAAGCTTACTGTGTCTAGTTTTATATGAAAGAAACAAAGGAGGAAGAGAAATTTTATATTCTGTGATATTTTAATTTTAGTGAGACTGGTTCTGAATGACTTCGTGGTTCCCTGTTCTATCTTGGAAAAATTATTAAAAATTGTAAAAAGTGAATTACGAGTTATAATTTATATTTATAGATTCATTAGTGAGTCTATTGAAAAGAAACAAGTGGGAGCAACATATGAAAACTGTACAATTAGATATTTGAATTTTGGTCAAGAGAGGTCAGAACTGTTGGTCAGTGAAATAGGGTAAAATTTAATGAATAAATCTGTACTAAACGGCTAAGCCAAAAAATTCTGGAAAAATTAGAGTAAGAAGATATATGAGTCTAGTTTCAAGGAAAATTTACGGATCTAAATTTCGAGTTTCCTAACTTGAGTTATAGTCAGTTTAGTCAATATGATGCAGATGGACAGATTCAATTTTTATGCCCCACATTAGTAGTTATGTCTGGGTTGCGAAATTACGAAAATACCCTTGGATGATAAATCACTGAAGTACCCCTGGGTTGTGAGATTACCGAATTACCCTTAGTGGGTAAAATTACCAAATTACCGTTAGTGGGTAAAATTACCAAATTACAAAAATACCCTCAATGGGCCATTTATACTAAATTGCTTTAACGGGCCGAATTTCTTAAATGCCCTTATGGGCCAATTTACGAAAATGCCCCTATGGGCTGAATAGCTAGAATGTCTTAGTAGAACGATTTATTAAATTACTTTAGTGGACTAAATCTCTATAATAGATTACTAGATTAAGTGGCTGATATATTTACTTATGGATATTTTATTATGTATGTGTATATATTTTATTATGATGCATTTTTACATATTGCATGGGGTGGGAAAAATGGTACAAAGAGAAGTGTAGCCTGGTGGCTCTTCCACATTCTGATTTTGGTGGCTCTGCCACATATTCTGATGGCTCTACCACAAATTCTGATAATGGCTAAGTGCCAACTTAAATATGGCTTTGTGCCATCGTGATTATGGCTTTGTGCTAAATGTATTTACCCGGGGCTATGTGCCTAACATATGAATTAATGACTCTGTGTCAATCATATTTACCCAAGGCTGTGTGCCCGATTATATTACCGTATATGATATTCTGGTGGCTCTGCCACAATCTGTATAGTGGCTATGCCATACATAATTATGACTATGGTGGCTTAGCCACAATTATTATAAAAAGCAGCTTGACTGCAGTGTTTCTGGTGGCTTAGCCACAAATTATTATAAATGGAAACTTACATGAAGGTAGAGTATGATGACCAACTTGAACCCTCTTCCATGGCTATTTTTCAGCTGATGAAAATGAAGAGAAATGAAGAGAATTCTAGATATTCCAATTTGGTCCCATTTTTATTTAGCTAATTTTGGCAATTTTCCAATTTTTCCCTTATTTCACCAATTTCCTGATTTTTCTCAGCTATTGCCGCCCAAAATATCTCCTTTGGGCTTATTTGCACTTTAGGTCCTTCCTCATTTGAAAATTAAGCTATTTAACCCTTCTAGCAACTTTTACACCTTTTTCAATTTAGTCTTTTTATTAAATTAACCACCCAAACGTCAAAATTTTCTAACGAGATTTTGATACTACCTTATTGACATTTCGTAAATATTTATAAAAATATTTATGACTCAGTTTATAACACCGATATCTCGATACCTCTTTTCCTCAATTTCTTAACCAAATAAATCTTTATAAAACACAATTTACTATTTTAAAAATCTTTTAGAAGCTACATTTGGCTCGTAAATATTAAATAATATAATCTAAGAGTTCATTTTTTGGATTTAGTGGTCTCGAACCACTATTTCTGACATCGCTGAAATTTGGGCTATTACAAATCTCCCCCTTTAAGAATTTTCGTCCTCTAAAATTCCTTCAATAGAAAGGTTCATATATTTTTCACTGACTAATAGTATCACCAGTTTTCAAGGCTGAAACATTAATGACTACTTCTAAATCATATATCAGGTAATTCTTCTTCATAAAATTTTTAATTGTTTTAAAGTATAAACCGTTACTTTGTCTTCCTGCAATAAAACACAGTTTACCCACTCAATGATATATCACTGTAAATTACAACTTTCTTTATAACAGCCCAATTTAGGGGCTAGTCGAAATAATGATTTCGGAATCACTAATTCAAGGTTTGATAAAATTATTTTCATGTTATGTTATGAGTTATAACATGTTTATAAAGAAAATATGGAAATTTTGGTGTTTTAATTTTAGCGATTTCATGCTAAATCGCGAAAAAGGACTAAATCGCATAAAGTGCAAAAGTTCTATTTATTTTGCTAGAGGCACCAAATGGCTACGGGTTATTAATTTGAGGTCTTTAAAGGGAAATTAGACCATATTGAATGTGATGGCTGGCCATGTAGACAAGAGGTGACAAGAACTTTTAATTTAGTTAAAGTTGGTGGAATAGATGAATAAAATAAGATGAATAGGTGAAAAGCTATCATCTTTCTATTTTTCTTCCCTTATCCACCGAAAATATCAGCCATGGTGGGTTGTTTGAGAGCTCAAAATTTCATCAACCTTTATTCCACACAAGTAAGTGATTTTGATGACTTTTCTTGATAAAAATTATACTTTTGGGGTCCCCAAAGCTTAATCTAGCTAATGGGGGGACTAAATTGCAACATGGTTGAAAGTATAGGGACTTACCATGATATATTTTATGCTGGTTGTTGATTTTTATGGAAGAAAATGAATGGTAGGATGATGATAAACAACTTTTGTGAAAGGTGTTGTGGTGAAAACACCTAATTTGGGCTAAAATGCAAAGGTTGTAATTTGTTCATTTAAGCATGAAATAGTTGGAATTTGAGATAGTTGTGGGAGGATTAAATGTTCAGCTAGGCTTGTTTAACAAAAAAATGTGATGAAAATTTATTTATGAGCCTAGGGGTAAAATCATAATTTTGCCAAAGTATGGGGCAAAATGGACATTTTTGCCTAAAGAGTGTATTATGGTATTTTATGATTTAGAAATAAATAAATCAGTATATTTCATTGTTTTAGATCAAAGAAATTGAGTTTCAGACCTAGAACGGATAAAAAGAGAGATGTGAGCAAATAATCATTTTCGGCTATTTTGACATCGAAGTAAGTTCATGTGCAATTGTTGTAAGTACGTACGAGCTAATTTAATATTCTAATATTGTATGGAATGTATATATATATATATATATATATATATATACTCAATGAATGTTGAAATGACAATTGATGAGATGTCGGGAGAATTGAATATAAGAATAGTAAGGGATGTAAATAGTATGAAACGATGTTAGTTAAGGTTTCGTGTAAGACCATGTCAAGGACTTGGCAACGATGTGATATTTTGTATGAGACCTTGTCGGGTTCACGGCATCGACATGTTAAAGTATGTAAGACCCTATTGGGGTGTGATGTTAATGAGAACTATGTGTATGAAACTCAAGAGAGTTATGTAATAAGTTGAATGATTCAACGGGGATGTTGAATATAAGTGGCTGTACCACGAGAAGCACTAGTATGTGATAGAATTGAATTAATATGAAACCATATGTGATGAACTCTAGTAGGATGTGGTTAATTAATGCACATTAAAAGTATGTGATAGAACTGTATTGAGATGAATTCGATATTTGATAGACTCCTGAGTGGGATGAATGTAGTAGAATTTGATATTGGATGCATGGTTGATATTGATTGAGAATCTATGTGGCTCAAGTAGAGTAAAATTGGTAGAGTTGTGAGTGTGTTGTGATAATGCTAGATGGTAATATAAGTACGATAACTTCTCGTTAATTGATTATGGTAGGCTAAGTGCAAAGCCACCAAGATTTTGACTGTGCAAACTAATTGTGTGTGAAATAGCTAGGTGAATTAACTATGTGATCACGTTATTGAGGGAAGTGGCTAAGTGGATGTCTTATTGATGGTAATGATGGGCTGTGTACGATACCCTCTACCATATTATTATTGGTGGGCTATGTGCATTACCACCTGAGTAACTAATAATCGATGGGCTGTGTGCGATACCATCGCTTATAAATGATTGGTGTGCTAAGTGTGAAAACACCATAAGTATAATAATTGGTGGGCTGTGTGCGATACCACCTTATTAGATAGTTAATGGGGGGCTAAGTGCGAAGCCACCGAGAGATGGGTAGTTTATTGATAATGCTTGATGTATTGTTTTATGAAATTACATGACAATCAGTGCAGGAATGTCTGCTGTTAAACGAGCAATTGGCTTGTGGCATGGTAACAATGTGGTAAGAGATAGAATAAGTAAGCTTCAAGAGTGGTTGAGTAAGCAACCATGAGTTAATCGAAAAAACCTAGTGTAATACCTGGTAGTTATCCATATTTAATGAATATCAGTATTTATCAGTTATGCAGATGAACTTACTAAGCATTATTGCTTACTCCTTTTCTCTTCCCATCTCTTATAGGTTGTTTTGACTAGCTCGGGTTGGAGGCCGCAGGAGATGTTTTCACACTATCGAATAAATGCTTGGTATGGTGTTCCAAGTCCTTATGAGTCATGGCATGTATATGGATTCCTTTAGAATTGACTAAGTTCTAATTGATGTAGCCAAATTTTGTTGGCCTAAAAGAACTTAGAGTTTTGGTTGTGTATAGCCATACATGATAGCTTAAGTTATTGTAATTGTATTGGAAGTAGTTCTCCCTAGTGTATGGGATGAAGACTTTATTTCTCTTATGATTAAGTGTCTATAATTTAAGAGTTAAATTGATTCAATATGGAGTTATGTGATAATGATTGTATATATGTATGTATGTATGTATGTATGTATGTATGTATGTATGTATGTATGTATGTATGTATGCAAATGAGAGTGGCAAAAAGGCTTGGAAGATAGCCTCTAAGTGCCCACACGGATGGACACATGGGCATGTGTCTAGACCATGCGAACCCTGCACCTTAGTGTTTTAAATTAGGATAGACCATGGGAAAAATCCACGACCGTTTGTGTGGAACATGGGCGAGACACAGTTAGAACATGGGCGTGTGCCCAGGTCGTGTTGAATAAGTCAGTATATCAAGGCGTGACACACGGTCAAGGGCCACGGGTGTGTCCAGGCTCGCTAAATTAGTCAGTAACTTCCCACGGGCAGAAGACACGAGCATGTTGTAAGGGTACATGGGCGTGCCCCCATTTCACATGGGCGTTGCCCTAACCGTGTGAGTTTTGGCAGAATGTTGGGGTGTTTAGGCACGGTATGAGCACATGGGCATGTGTGACTACACACGGGCGTGTATGTCATCTAGCACGAGCGTGTACTCCCTGTTTAAATGAAAAGAAATTTTATGGACCGTAAAACTTCCGATATGGCCCCGAGATTTCTCGTAGGTACGATTGAGATCTCATAGGTTGAGTGTGAAGTAGTTGAAGCGATTCGAGGAGAGTAATGACGTTGAGCCTAAGTGGCGATCAGGTAAATTGTTTGGTAATGTCTCGTGCCAGATTCTCGGACTAACCTAGCTTGAGTGGTATGAGAGCATAGTTTAGTCGGTTCTCGGACTAACCTAGCTTGAGTAAGAATCTAGCTATACATGCCATAGGTGGACTATGATAGTGTGATATCTCTCGGATCTAACAAAATTGTTTTGTTAAAACAGGATGGTACTCGACCGAGCTAAATTCAATAATGTTGTAGGTGATAATGAGGTAATTGCAATGCTGTTATGCATTGATGAAATTCAAAGAGGTATAAGTAGAAGTATATGACATGTGTGTGAAAATGCATGAACTGAGAGTTATAAAGTGGTAAGCTTATCTATATTGGCGGGATGTGCATAGGTTTTATATACTCAACCTATTGGGTTAGGTGCCATTAGTGAGCAAATTTACCCAGAGGAGGGGGTATATGTGTATGTATGTGTAACACCCCAAACCCGGTCAATACGCCTCGACCGAATCTGGTATGTCACTGAGGAAAACATTTTGAAAAGAATCGAATAACAATTAAATTTTTATGAAAAACTCTTTGAAAATTTTATATTTGTAGAAATCAGGTGTATAATAAGTTTAAACTGATAATTTACTCTGTAATTTCATAAATAAAACTTTAATAACTTAGTTGATAAATCATAGGTTAGAAAACATTTATATCATTTTAAGAAAACTCAATTATTACTTTGAAAACCATTTGCATTTTGAATGTAGAAACTTAATATTTGGAAATCATTAAAATTGTAGAAAACACTTAATCTATATTTTACTATCAAGCAGTTTATATTACCCGATGGTAAGATTTTAAAACCATTGCGTTTTTATTATTTTAGAAAACTTTGGGCTCAATTATTAAATTAACCAAATAATTTATAAGCCATATTTAAAACATATCCAAAGCATATAAATAATCCAAAAACATAATTAAAGAAGCCTTATTACAAACCCAAAATAAAACAAAACCCAAATTAAAATAAATTAAAGTACCCCAAATCGAAGTTCATGAAAAATCAAATTTTATTGCATGGCCTCCTCGAGTTCATCCGGCTCCTCATCCTCGATCTCACGAATCACCTGAAATGATAAGGGAGAAGGTGAGTCACCAAGACTCAGTGCATAAATCCTTCCCCCGATTAATGCAACATTCTTATACAATTTATAATCAAGCAACATATATATTATGCACCCAACCTAGCCATCCATAACTCCTTTCCTACCCCGTGTGGTACCAAACCACTGGTGACCCAAAGTCACGATATCTAAAAATGTGATACCAAATCACTGGTGACTCAAAGTCACGAATAATCCATCTGTGGGGCCAACCCACGTGTGATACCAAATCACTGGCGACAATCCCATATCTCAAAAGTGGGGCCAACCCACGGTGGTGCTAGACCACAGGGACGAGTCGCTATGAGGTGCCAAACCTCTGGTGTCCCAAAGACACAAATGTGATACCAAATCACTGGAGGTGCCAAACTTCTGGTGTCCAAAGACATGGATATCAAATCCTTCCCCCTCCACTCATATTCCCAAACCAATGTATTAAGAGTATCAATCATGCCATCATACTTTGATATGATCATATAACATATTTAAATAATAGATCATGATATCAATCAACATATATTAACATCATATTGAAATGGACTTACCCGAATCCTTGCACATACCCGTCATGGTATCTTATCAAAAATCTCATAGATTCCCACTTTAATAACATGTTTAGTTAATATGTATATAAATATATATATCCCGGATTATAAAGTGTGTAAGATACACACCTGACACTAACGCAAGTACTAAAATCTGAAGATCTGATCTACCGCACTAGATCACCTTGTCCTACAATCAGTCAATACTTAGATTATAAACAAAGGCCATTCGGCCAAACCACTAAATCCCAATGAGTTATCACTTGAAATACCAAGTCTTACATAAAAGCTTACCCAAAATGATTGACAAAGAAATGAGGCTTAGATTGATTGCTTCCAACGTCCCGAGGAGCCTAAAAGAAATCAGTTTCTAAGAATGATTAGAACCTTGCAACAATCGCCCAAAATTCGGCCTTTGTCTAAAAGTGAAACAACATAGAAACGAGAAAAAGAATAAGGAAAAATAGTCATAACACTTACCTATCTTCCAAAACCGTTTGAAGAAAACCAAATGAAGTCCTACCCTTGAAGAAATTCAGCCAAGACAAATCAAAAGGATATGAGAAGTTTTGGCTATGGTTTTAGAATGAAGAAAGCAATTGATATTCTACTCAAAAGAGATGAAGAATTAGTATGGCAAAGAAAAATGAAAAGGAAGAAAGATGATTCGCTTTAGCAACCAATGAAAGAAAAATCAAGAGGAATGGAGAAGAAAGAGATTTGGCCAAGAAGAAAGAAAAAGAAATGTTGTGATTTTGAACAATATTCAAAAGAAAGAAAAGAGAGAAAATGGTATTAAGAGATTCGGCCAACACCTATTTCACCAAAGAAGAAAAGTGCAAAAAAATGCACAAAGTTCAAAAGTAGTTTCGGTTTCAAGAGAAAATGAAAGAGGAATTGCAAAAAGGTACACAAAAGAGAAGAATTGGTAAGGTTCAAAGGAGTTTCGGTTTTGGCACAAAGCAAAAGTTGAATGCCTACCAAGCTAGCCGAAAATGACTACTAACCAAAGAGAAATTTGGCACTAACTAGCCACTAACCAACCAAAAATTCGGCCACTCTCCCCCTAGCCACACATGCCGTCCACATACATGGACTTCCAAGTCAAAACTTACCACCCAATTCTTTCCATAACAAGACACCCTACATCATGCCTTATGTTCTCCCATTAGCCTTAAAACCATTGATTTCTTTCCCAAACCTCAAGCTTACCTTAAACTAATATTCAACTTGCCATAAAGAAAAATTTTTGAAAGTTCAACCTTCCACATGCAAAGCTTGACCATCCATTAATGCTAGGATACACAAAAAAAAAAAAATAAAGTCATCAAAATGTTAATCATGCTACTCGAACCTCTAACCTCAAGCTACCCTTCATGCATCCTAACCACCTTGCCACTAACTCCTCATGTGTTTAAATTAACACTTAAATTAACTTAAGTGTCAAGTTCACCTAATCCACTTCATTAAATATACCATACTAAGAATTATTCTAACTTCCTAAATAAAATCAAGCCTTCACAAAACTATGCTAAACACACAAAATTCATACCCAAGCCAACACAAATAATAAGAAAATACTCTAACTTTTAGGATGTTACAGTATGATTGTTCGGATGATGTATAATTAATATGTCTACATAGTTGAATCTCATGTGCGACTATTAAAGTAAATGATTGTATAATGTTTTATTTTGTGACTCTGTTTGAAATTACGAGTATTATGGTGTGAGAGTTAAATTGGAAAGTTTGATTAAGTAGAATGCAGGGATGAGTAAGGTCGTTCATTGATAAAATGATGAATAAGACCATGGTTGGACCATGGCGGTACGTGTGATCCCATATAAGACCATGTCTGGGATATGGCATTGGTGACGATACATGAGCCAGTGTAAGACCATGTTTGGAACATGGCATCGACCACATTATGAGTGCCAATATAAGACCCTGTCTGGGACATGGCATCGGTACCTAGACGAGACTTAATGTAAGGCCATATATGGGATATGGTATTGGTGTTGATATGAGAGTTCGAGTAAGACCATAGTTGGACTATGGCAATCAAGTAAACAACGTACTCAAACCCGTAAGACATTCTTTAATTGATAAGTGACAGCAAGAGAAAGTAGAGGTAAATGTTGATCACTCAAGTAGATAGTAATATGGAACTTGAGTAATTGAAATCACTACTCCAAGGTATGAGGGATAGAAATAAATGTAGCATGATAAATGTGAAAACTCAGATGGGATGAGTTGTGTGACTATGATGATATTATGCATTTTTTTTGTATTCCTGGTGATCATTGGGATAGATAGATGAGTCTAGAGGTAAAATAGAGAATTGTACTAAAGTCATGTGAATGAGTGAATATAGGCACTTGTGAACGAGTCGCAAGGAAATGAGTATGGAGTGTGGAACGTTATGTGCTTATTAGAGGCAATTGTAAATGAGTATGTCTGAATGCTTTGACGATTGTATTGCTTATGCAATGTTAAAAACAAAGAGAAAGTTATCCTAGGCTATTTGACTCAAGATGAGTAGGAGGTCCGAGGTGTATGTTTATTGAGATCTCTTAAATTGTTGTTCATTAAAGAAAGGAATTGTTAACGAGCTTGAGGACGAAATGGTTAAGGAAACAATGTTTGAATTGTGAGAGTGTTCAATTATGATAACCATAGTTGTATGGATCATAATGATCTCTTTAATTATTACGTGTAAATATCTTTCGCCTTTCAGGGATGATGTAGTTGTTTATTTCATGAATCGAGATCGTGCGAGAATATTTGCTGATTGTGAAATCAGATTAAATGGTTGTCAATTTAGTAATTGGAATTGACACAGATTAAATGGTTGTCGATTTAGTAATTGGAATTGACATTCCTTTATCTCCTTGTAACCTTATTCGGGTACTTTGAGGAGGAAGTTTGTGACGATTCTAGTATAAGGAGTTGAATCGTGAGTTTCACGTTGAGGGATGAGTTTCGGGTAAGCCAAATAGAGTTAATGAATTTGATAGAGATGTCCCTACTATTGTGAGATATGACAATAGTAAAAGTTTTAGATTAGCATAGCAAGAGAAACTCAGATGAGAGTGTGCTTAAGGTATGTTCTCAGTATAGAGAAAAGAGTAGATTAACGTATTGAGATATGATTTGAGTTTTGTGTATATTCACACCTAATTCAATAAGGAGAATAAAATTTTGTGTGTACGTGAGTAGAAAATATATTATAAAGATATGCTCATTGAAGTGTTCAAACCATGATGGTTGAGTTGAAAGCTATAGAAGGAACTACTAATTGAAAGTTTTAGTACCGAGTTCAGTCTGAATCGAGAGAAAGAGTTGGCCGGTTAGTGATCCTGAGACGATCACTTTCGTGATTGTGTTGTGAGTTAGGTGTTATGAAATGATTTATGGGAAACTTGATGTGTATTTTCTAAATTTTAATGAGTGAGAGTGTCTTATGCTGCAAAAGATTTGAAATAAAATAGTGGAAACGACTTGAACTATTGCAATGGTGTGTATAGTTAGTGTAATACTTGTCAGATAATATACATAGCATAGATGTTTGGATGAAAGGTTCACGTTGGATAGAATTTCTGTTGTTGATGTTTTCCTCGAGATAGAATTGGAATGATGAGAAAGCCAGAACTTATATAGAAGCTTTGGTATGGGATTTAGTAGTAGCATATCTACTAATGTAAGAATAAGAAAGTACAGTTACGAGCATAAATGTTTTGGCAATAGAGTACATTTTATGATATGATTGAGTTTATGTTAGAAGTAGTTGACCACTGGAAGATGAGTTTCCAAAGCGTACAAGTTGAGACTATTACGGTTGGTGAGTGCTTTGATGAGGAAGTGAGATAAAACCTTATAGATTTTAAATTCGGTTTGATAAAATTTCCTAGAAGAAGAATGTTATTCGAATTGTAGTAAATCAACCAGTAAGGATCCGAACGAATCATTTGGACATGTGCAGAGTTCCAAATTAGTGGATCATTTAGTATACGCCCTGGAGGAAGAAATATCTAAGTCGCAAGTGGTACTTCGACCTTGTGTATGATAACTTAAAGATTGTTAACAAAAGAAACTTGTGGAAATGAATTTGTGATTTTGAAGAGTTTATGGAAATGTTCTAAGAATGATAATAGCAACTCCTTCTGACAAGATTTTGGGGACGAAAATCCCTAAGGGGGGAGAATTGTAACAGCCCGATTTAGGGGCTAGTCGGAACAATGATTTTGAAATCACTAATTCGAGGTTTGATAAAATTATTTTCATGTTATGTTATGAGTTATAACATGTTTATAAAGATGTATGGAAATTTTAGTGTTTTAATTTTAGCGATTTCATACTAAATCGCGAAAAAGGACTAAATCGCATAAAGTGCAAAAGTTCTATTTTTTTTGCTAGAGGCACCAAATGGCTGAGGGTTATTAATTGGAGGTCTTTAAAGGGCAATTATACCATATTGAATGTGATGGCCGGCCATGTAGACAAGAGGGGACAAGAACTTTTAATTTGGTCAAAGTTGGTGAAATAAATGAATAAAATAAGATGAATAGGTGAAAAACTATCATCTTTCTATTTTTATTCCCTTCTCCTTCGAAAATATCAGCCATGGTGGGGTGTTTGAGAGCTCAAAATTTCAGCAAGCTTTATTCCACACAAGTAAGTGATTTTGATGACTTTTCTTGATAAAAATTGTACTTTTGGAGTCGCCAAAGCTTAATCTAGCTAATGGGGGGACTAAATTGCAACATGGTTGAAAGTATAGGGACTTACCATGATAGATTTTATGCTGGTTTTTGAGTTTTATGGAAGAAAATGAATGGTAGGATGATGATAAACAACTTTTGTGAAAGGTGTTGTGGTGAAAACACCTAATTTGGGCTAAAATGCAAAGGTTGTAATTTGTTCATTTAAGCATGAAATAGTTGGAATTTGAGATAGTTGTGGGAGGATTAAATGTTCAGCTAGGATTTTTTAACAAGAAAATGTGATGAAAATTTATTTACGAGCCTAGGGGCAAAATTGTAATTTTACCAAAGTAGGGGCAAAATGGTCATTTTTGCCTAAAGAGTGTATTATGGTATTTTATGATTTATAAATAAATAAATCAATATATTTCATTGTTTAAGATCAAAGAAATCGAGTTTTGGACCTAGAACGGATAAAAAGAGAGATGTGGGCAAATAATCATTTTCGGCTATTTCGACATCGAGGTAAGTTCATGTGCAATTGTTGTAAGTACGTACGAGCTAATTTAATATTCCAATATTGTATGGAATGTATATATATACTCAATGAATGTTGAAATGCCAATTGATGAGATGTTGGGAGAATTGAATATAAGAATAGTAAGGGAAGTAAATAGTATGAAACGATGTTAGTTAAGGTTTCGTGTAAGACCATGTCAAGGACTTGGAAATGATGTGATATTTTGTATGAGACCTTATCGAGGTCACGGCATCGACATGTTAAAGTATGTAAGACCCTATTGGGGTGTGATGTTAATGAGAACTATGTGTATGAAACTCAAGAGTTATGTAATAAGTTGAATGATTCAACGGGAATGTTGAATGTAAGTGGTTGTACCACGAGAAGCACTAGTATGTGATAGAATTGAATTAATATGAAATCCATATGTGATGAACTCTAGTGGGATGTGGTTAATTAATGCACATTAGAAGTATGTGATAGAACTGTATTGAGATGAATTCGATATTTGATAAACTCTTGAGTGAGATGAATGTAGTAGAATTTGATATTGGATGCATGGTTGATATTGATTGAGAATCTATATGGCTCAAGTAGAGTAAAATTAGTAGAGTTGTGCATGTGTTGTGATAATGCTAGATGGTAAGATAAGTACGATAACTTCTCGTTAATTGATTATGGTAGGCTAAGTACAAAGCCACCGAGATTTTGACTGTGTGGACTAACTGTGTGTGAAATAGCTAGGTGAATTAACTATGTGATCACGTTATTGAGGGAAGTGGCTGAAGATGTCTTATTGATGGTAATGAGATACCATCTACCATATTATTATTGGTGGGCTGTGTGCGTTACCACCTGAGTAACTAATAATCGATGGGTTGTGTGCGATACCATCGCTTATAAATGATTGGTGTGCTAAGTGCGAAAACACCATAAGTATAATAATTGGTGGGCTGTGTACGATAGCACCTTATTAGAGAGTTAATGGGGGGTTAAGTGCGAAGCCACCAAGAGATGAGTAGTTTATTGATAATGCTTGATGTATTGTTTTATGAAATTACAGGACAATCAGTGCAGGAATGTATGCTGGTTAAACGAGCAATTGTCTTGTGGCACGATAAGAATGTGGTAAGAGATAGAAGGAGTAAGCTTCAAAAGTGGTTGAGTAAGAAACCATGAGTTAATAGGAAAAAAACCCAGTGTAATACCTGGTAGTTATCCATATTTAATGAATATCAGTATTTATCAATTATGCAGATGAACTTACTAAGCATTATTGCTTACTCTTTTTCTTTTCCCATCTTTTATAGGTTGTTTTGACTAGCTCGGGTTGGAGGCCGTAGGAGATGTTTTCACACTATTGAATAAATGCTTGGTATGGTGTTCCAAGTCCTTATGAGTCATGGCATTTATATGGATTCCTTTAGAATTGACTAAGTTCTAATTGATGTAGCCAAATTGTGTTGGCCTAAAAGAACTTAGAGTTTTGGTTGTGTATAGCCATAGATGATGGCTTAAGTTGTTGTAATTGTATTGGAAGTAGTTCTCCCTAGTGTATGGGATGAGGACTTTATTTCTCTTATGATTAAGAGTCTATAATTTAAGAGTTAAATTGATGCAATAGGGAGTTATGTGATGATGATTGTATGTATGTATGTATGTATGCAAATCAGAGTGGCAAAAAGGCTTGGAAGATAGCCTCTAAGTGCCCACACAGTTGGATACACGGGCGTGTGTCTAGACCGTGCGAACCCTATACCTTAGTGTTTTAAATTAGGATAGACCACGGGCAAAATCGACGGACGTTTGTGTGGACTGTGGGTGAGACACGGTTAGAACATGGGCGTGTGCCCAGGCTGTGTTGAATAAGTCAGTATATCAAGGTGTGGCACACGGTCTAGGGCCACAGGTGTGTCTAGGCTGTGCTAAATTAGTTAGTAACTTCCCACAGGTGGAAGACAAGGGCATGTTGTAAGGGTACACGGGCGTGCCCCCATTTCACATGGGCGTTGCCCTAGCCGTGTGAGTTTTGGCATAATGTTGGAGTTTTTGGACACGGTATGAGCACATGGGCGTGTGTGTCATCTAGCACGGGTGTGTACTCCCTGTTTAGATGAAAAGAAATTTTATGGACCGTAAAACTTCCGATATGGTCCCGAGAGTTCTAGTAGGTACGATTGAGATCTCATAGGTTGATTGTGAAGTAGTTGAAGCGATTCGAGGAGAGTAGTCACGTTGAGCCTAAGTGGCGATCAGGTAAATTGTTTGGTAACGTCTTGTGCCCGATTCCAGTGGGGATTACGGGTAAGAGGTGTTACATTCTTACCCGATTTAGGCTGAACCAGAACTGATGCTTCGGTCAATAGAACTTTCATCTTCTATCAATAAATATTTTTCATGAATAAATCATATTTGCAAGTCGGAGGTTTGACCCAATAGAAGTAGAAAGCAATATCATATGAATGTTTCCATCAAGTGTTCTTTCAAGCATAATCGATTAGAATAATGGAGAAGGATTGAACAGTACCGCTCATAGTTTATCAAGATTTTCAATAATTCATTCCAATATCATAATCAAACAACCTTTTCATATAAATAAGAATAATATTTGAAAATGAACATTCACATATATTTTCTGAAAATAGCAGATCATATAAAATACCCAAAAGAAATTGCTACATCATATCAAATTATATCAATCGCTTTTAGATATTTTTATGACATCATTACTACTCCATCGACTACTAAAGCAATCAATAATATCAAATTATTCAGTTCACTTAAATGAATTAATTCAGAAGAAATTTTTCAGTAAATTCGTTCTGTAAATACCATACCTGAATAAATTGATTACTCATGAATAACTTCTTTCTTAATAAGTAATATTGCATATTTTGAATAATCTTCAATTTTTTATTTTATTATTATTTTTTAATATCTCAGTCATAATCATCTTTACAAACCAACCCATTATTAGCTTTTTCGCATTATTAATCATTTAACCAATGAACTCTTGGTTTCACACTTGTAAACTTAATCAATATAAATCTAGTAAATTTCACTATATAAAACTATACTTATAAAGGAGAGGTCATAAAGCCTTAAATTTTAGCTTTTATATATACACATATAACACGACTTTTATCATCAATATATTCATTACAAAAATTTATTTTGTACCTTTATAAATCTTTACTCATCATAAGCAATTCCCCTTTTTCTATTAAATACTCAAATATCACTTTCATCACTATTGGAATTAGCTCGGTTGGAAACATCTCTATCTATTAGTAAAATAATTCTCATCAAGGTCAAGAGATATCATACTATCACAGGTTTTATAATACCATGTATTTCTAGACTTCACATATGCTATGTTCGGTCCGAGAGCTGACTAAACTATAGCTCTGATACCACTAAATGTAACACCCCCTACCCGTATCTGTTGCCGGAATAAAGTACGAGACATTACCGAGGAGTACAAAATACGCACAGACAATTTAAACCATTTATCGCTCAAATGCCTAAATTGATTATAAAAGTTTCTTTACACATATAGTGCACTTGAGGTTCACCATTCCATAATTATGAATGAACACATTTATCAAACATATGTCATGTTTTTATATATATCATAGTCTCATATTTCAATGTATCAATTACCATCATTTCCTCGTATTTCGACAAATACATGTAACAATTCATAAACATGTAATTCACTAACTCTTCCTACCAATCACAATTTAAATTGACAAATCACTTATTGAGCCCAATTTCAATGTTCACTACAATCTATCATATAAATTTGGATGTACATATCCACCAATAAATTCCATGTACAGGTATCATCATCTCATATTTCCACATACATTACTTTTCACATTATGAACTCAAAAAACATATACAAGACATACCAATGTATTTCAAATAGTTTTCATAATATTTCATTTAGAATTAAGATTATTTCATATTAGAACTCTTCTCATTAACTCATTTGGAATATTATTTCATATTAGAACTCTTCTCATTAACTCATTTGGAATACCAATTCATACAGATAATACACTCAAGGATGTACAAATATATAATCACAAATGAACTCATTCGTCAACCAAGTTCTATGTTCATGTCTCATCAACTCGTATTTCCTTATATCATATAATATATACCATGATTTCCATTCCCTTGATATTTTTCCATATTTATCCCGTTGAATTTCTTGGAATTTTGATGGATTTTCAAGGGTACACTTTAGTGTACAAATCCAGGTCCGTCAATTCATATTCATGTGTGCACATTTTCATTTCAGAGAGCACACTCCTGTGAACCTCATCCTTACAGTGGGATTACCACCAAAGCTAAATCGCAATGGATTACACCGCTAAATCCTTGTAATATACTCACAGTATTAATAAGCTTGGATCTGAATTACCAATCTAGGCTAAATTCAGACCCTAATTCGGGTTACACGTCCGGGCTAGATCCTTTTCACACATATTCTTCGGGAGGGCTATATTGAGGTAGGATCACCCGTCCGGGCTAGATCCTTTTTACCGTCAATTCCTTTTCAAAGATCCATCGAATTTTCCTTTCATTCAACCGGGATTTCTTCCCCTTTTTATCAAATATATCAATGTTTCATGAATTTTCATACAATGAACATTCAAATTATATTCATATCAATAACATACATTTCAAGCATTTAAGAATATAATTCAAGTTACACGAACTTACAATTCGATCTTTATACCATAACGATAATCTTAGTTTCATAATAAATATTTGAAATAAAACATTATATCATTTCTACTTCAACGTTTTATCAATTATAATCGGGCTTGTGATCACTTTATGCATAAGTCATTCATATATTTTTCTCCTCCTCCTCTCCATTCCACATCCTTAGTATAAATAACACATTTGTAAGTAACATTATCTATAATTTTACACTATTTATTTATGTGAATATTCAAGCTATTCATCCATGTTATAGTCACTAAATTATTTTTATCTTGATCTACAGAACTCCAAATTAAGATTTGCTAATTTTCCCTGAAACTAGACTCACATATCTTCTTACCATAAAATTTTCAGAATTTTTTTTGGTTTAGCCAATAAGTACATTTTATTCTTTAAAGTCACCCATGTTTTGCTGTCTAATAGTTTTGACCATTCTTCACTAAAAATTGATTATCTCCTCATACGGGATTCCGAAGATGTTCATGTTTATTTATTTTGAAAACAGACTTATTAAGGATTCTAAGCATATAAATTTAAGCCCCTAATTATTTTTCTCCAATTTTTTATTTTTTTACAAAGTCAAAATAGGGGAACCCTATTTCATTCTGACCTTCTCTCACAAAATCTATTATATCTCATGATTTACAATTCCATTACTTACACCATTTCTTTTATAAAAAAGTAGACTCAATAATATTTAATTATATTTTTTATTAATCCTCCAATTCGATTTATAAAATTTTTGGTGATTTTTCAAAGTTAGACTACTGCTGCTGTCCAAAACTATTTTAGTGCAAAGTGTTGATTTTCATTTTGCCCCAAATTTCACAGTTCATACAATTCAGTCCTTATCCAATTAACCCTTCAATTGGGCTAATTTTTTCTCAATTAATACTTTATTCTATCATTTTAAACTACTTCATAACCCTTGAAAATTAGAAATTTAGCATGAGACCATAATTCCAAACTCTTATACATTAGGTCCTAAAACCAATTTCTATTAATTTTACTTGATAAAATCATCATATATCAAAATTAAAGGTTCAAATGATTATTCATCATATGTTTCCAGCACTCATCCATAGAAACTTTAAAAATTAGCCATAGAATCAAAAACTAATGACATAGTAAGTTGGACCTAATTGTAAAAGTCTAAAAACATAGAAATTTCAAGGAGAAAGCAAGAATTAAACTTACATGAAGCTAGAGTATGATGACCAGCTTGAACCCTCTTCCATGGCTATTTTTCAGCTGATGAAAATGAAGAGAAATGAAGAGAATTCTAGATATTCCAATTTGGTCCCATTTTTATTTAGCTAATTTTGGCAATTTTCCAATTTTGCCTTTATTTCACCCAATTCCTAATTTTTCTCAGCTATTGCCGCCCAAAATATCTCCTTTGGGCTTATTTGCACTTTAGGTCCTTCCTCATTTTAAAATTAAGCTATTTAATCCTTCTAATAACTTTTGCACCTTTTTCAATTTAGTCCTTTTTATTTAATTAACCACCCAAACGTCAAAATTTTCTAATGAGATTTTGATACTACCTTATTGACATTCTGTAAATATTTATAAAAATATTTATGACTCGGTTTATAGCACTGATATCTCGATACCTCTTTTTCCTCAATTTCTTAACTAAATAAATCTTTATAAAACACAATTTACTATTTCAAAAATCTTTTAAAAGCTACATTTTGCTCGTAAATATTAAATAATATAATCTAGGAGTTCATTTTTCGGATTTAGTGGTCTCGAACCACTATTTTCGACATCGCTGAAATTTGGGCTATTACACAACTTGCTTGCGATTGGTGTGTTTGGTGGGGTGGGTTGACTTGACCCCCACAGGTGTGATGGGATGGTACTGGTGGTGTGTAGTAGATGGATTACTAGGATAGGTTGGGTTGCATTACATTATCTGCATTATCATGTTTATAGTCCTAAGGCCCAGTTTATTTTATAAATGGGCTTCGGCCCAAGATTATGCTATATGGGCTTCAGCCCAAGATATTGCTTTACGGGTTCAGACCCAGTGGATAATGGTAAGGGGATTATGCACTGAGTTCTAGTAACTCACCCCCTCATTTCTTAATCTTTGTAGGTAATGCTCGATGACGAGGACTTGGGCCCATGGATGACTCTGTGGAGGCTATACTTCGGAAAAAAATGTTTTGAACTTTAGTAAATTAATTTTCTGCTCTATTTCGTTACTTTAATTATGTTGGGTTTAAACTTGTAATAAGGCTTCTGGGATAAACTTTAATTTGCTTTATGTTTGGACGTACTTATATTTTGCTTAAATTATTTTAAATGGGGATTTTCTAAAATCATTAACAATGGTTTTTCCAAAATAGATTAACAAATGGATTTTATAACTAACTTTTACAAATATTTTTAACTTGGAAATTTTCTCTTGAATTATCAACGATATTTTCAAAAGTCACGGTTTATAAGATCTCTAGTTCAATTTATCGATTTATCAATCAACCTCTTGAAATTAGTAGTATTTTATCGAATATCTATATTCAAAATTGTTTTTCTTAAACTATAACTAAATAACACCAACTTTAGTACAAACTCAAGTTCTTTAAACATTTTCTTCGTGTGACATACCAAATCTGGTCGTAACGCATGGGCCGAGTTTGGGGTGTTACATTGATGATTATCTATTAAGTCCCATAAAATCCTATCATTTTATGAATGATAAATGTACGTGACATTAATGAACTTACTCATTTGTGGGTTGATGATCATATCGGTTTATGAATTTTATGACTTTGGCATAGATTTCTGTTTATTCTATAAAGTTTATTATTGAAATGAAGTATTATGCTTAAAGTTTATATGAACTTACTAAGCATACATTGCTTACGTAGGTATTTTTCCTTTACTTTACAGATTATCGAAAGCTCGATCGGGTTGGAAGCTAGTCAGAGATCCATCACACTATCCTTCGATTTATTAGTAGATTTTGATGCTTTGGTAGTGGTTATAATGGTATGTATTGGTGGACTTATGTCTAATGTTTAGTTAATTATATCGGCATGTAACGTTGCTTAAATTTGTGAAACTTATGATATGTGATGGCTTGATGGTTGGTGTGCTTTTAGCACTTTGATGTTTAAAGGTTGGTGTGTATAAGATCAAATTGATGCATGGTTTTATGACCAAAGTGGTAAGAGTTGGCATGTTTGCAAAGTGATCATATAAAGCATGTTTTGATCTAAATTTTAGTCAACTATGCTTGGCTGGATTGTGACCATTTGGACTTAATTTGGCATGTATATATATGTGGTTTTATGAGTGATGAAATTTTAACATTTTGGTGCTTAAATGGTTAATGTTGAAAAGGGTCAAGTAGATGTACATTTTTAATGATCAATTTGGTATACTTTGTTGAGGTTTGACATATGGTCAATTATGCTACGTCTTGGCATGGTGATTTGTGGTTGTGTATATTGATTTATGCCAAAACATGTATGTGTTTAGGTTGATTTTAAGATTTATGTTTGAGGTGCATTTTGGGCATATTGGTTGTATGCAAAAATGCCACATTGATCTAATTTTATTATGCATGTTTTAGGTACATTTTTAAATGCTTGAAATTGTAACACCCTTAACCCAAAACTGTTGCCGGAATAGGGTTAAGAGGCATTATCGAACAATTAGAACATTTCATATCCATTTCACAACACCAAGTCAATTATCATTCATTCATATTCAAACATAACCATATAGTCCCTTAGTGAGGTCATCGAGACTTTAAACATGCTTTAGAGCAGGGCCGGGACTAAACCGACACTTACAAAAATTTCTGAAATTCAAACATTTTTCTAAGTTACAGAGGTCACACGGCCACGGACACGCCCATGTGTCCAAGCCGTGGCAAAACAGGGGATACCTACTAACTTGACCACGGCCTAAGACACGCTTGTATGCCTCACCCGTGGTCGATCATGACTTGCACCACACGACCAGTCACACGTTCGTGTGTCCAGCCCGTGGTCGATCTTGACTTGTTTCACTTGGCAAACTCAAACAACACGGTGAGCCACACGCCCGTGTGTTCAACCGTGTGGGCAATTATAGGTCATTTTCAAGGCCAAATTTGCTACCCACACTTAGGTACACCTACAAGCTTCAAAACAATACCAATTCATGCCTCAAAATGCATTCAAACATACCACTTCACAAACCAATTAATCACCAACTATACCATCTATAATAATACTCAATTTCATCTCAAAAAGATCCATTTCAAAGTGCCATTTCCACAACTTAATTCATGTAAACTAAATATAATTTAGTCAATCCACAAATCACAATTAATACACCATTTCCATCAACTAGCACAAGCATGAAATATACCATTTTCAGCCTTACCACCTAATGCCATATTCATCATTATCATAACTCATACATAAGCATCAACATCATTCAACTTCCAAGCCAAATCACATGGCAAGGCACACATCAAAAACATACACCATATCTACAAGCCTATACATGCCATATAACAACTATATACATCTTTCAAAAGTACCCAAAATAGGTTGCCGATAGTGTGATAGAGATGTTGATGATCCCCGGATCCGAGCTAGGTTTAATGACATTGTAAAATAGAGAAAACAAATCAGACAGTAAGCTTTCAAAAGCTTAGTAAGTTCGTAATATAATACAATTAACTCATTAATACAATTTCATTATACAAAAACAATCCATCACATAGATTAATTTACCATCACATATACCACACCATCCTAAGCTAATATACTCAATTAACATTTCATAAACTCATTTATAATCTCATCAACCACATAGGTTTCGAGCGTACTTTAGCCAACACTTAGTTATCGATCATACATGCCACTCATTACTCAATATTTCACTTCGATCAACTTTCTTTATTCCTTCGATTCAATCGTACACTTAGTGCCCAAATCATAGCCAAAGCTTAAGTAACATCGTACACTTAGTGCCTTTATATCAAACCGATCTTAAATCGGTATTGCACACACAATGCCAACTCATTAAGCTGAAGCTTCTATTGTTTCGCACAAACAATGCTAATTGTCTCTATCTCGTTTCTAAATTCGCACACTTAGTGCCTCAATATTCAAACTCATATATATAACACATTTCTATTTCATTAATAAACATTCATTCATTTCTCATCACATAGATACAAGTTTAGTGGCAAGTATTATATCCGAACTTACCTCAGACGTCGCAGTACCAAAACGGTCGATTAATCGAGCACTTTGTCTTTGCCTCGATCTCGATCCGAATCTCTCTTTTCATGGTCTATACATATACAAATTTAGCTCATTCAATCACCAATTCATTCAATTTAGTCCACACACATATATTTAGGGCATTTTGCAAAAAAGCCCTCACATTTTCACATTTTGACACTTTAGTCCCTAATTAATCAAATCACAAAATACACATAATTTCACTTCACCCATGCCTAGCCAAATTCTCTCTATGTTCATACAATTCCACACATTTCATTTAATTTACATTTTAGTCCCTCAATTTACACTTTTCTCAATTTAGCCCACATTACTCAAATTCACCAAAAATCCAAATACAAACTATGTTAACCCAACACTAAGCTTTCATATTCCACCAATAACAACATAAAGCTCACATATTCATCAATGGCATATATCAAAATCACTATCAATTTCTAAAATTTAAGCATGGGTTTGATAGTACACTAAGCAATGATCACAAAAACGTAGAAATTATCAAAAACTAAACAAAAACTAACCTTGAATCAAGTCACAAATGTGCCGAACATACAAGAGCTCTTAACCTTATTCTTTCTTAAATATTTTGTGGTGATAAAGATGAACACCCCACTAAATTTTGGTTTTGTTTTATTATATTAACATTAATATACTTTTTACCATTTTACCCTTTTTCTAATTCATTTAAAATTTCCACTAACTAGGCTTTTTTGTCCATCTATTCATCACATGGTATAATAACAACATAAGGACTCCTATTTTAATAAGCCATGCCAAATAGGCATTTTAACAATCAATGCACAGCTTTTGCATTTTATGCGATTAAGTCATTTTTCATAATTCGGCACTCAATTGATAAAATTTCACACCAAAATTTCACACATGCTCAATCACATATAATAAACACCAAAAATAATATTAAAATATTATTTTTGACCTCAAATTTGTGGTCTTGAAATGACTGTTCCAACTAGGTCTAAACCGGGCTATTACAACTCTCCTCCTTAGGGATTTTCGTCCCCAAAAATCTTACAATTGAACAGATGTGGATATTGCTCTCTCATAACATTCTCAAGCTCCCACGTAGCCTCTTCAACTCCGTGTTTGTGCCACAAAACTTTCACTAAGGAGATTCTTTTATTTCTCAACTCTTTGGTTTCACTTGCTAAAATTCGGATCGGTTCTTCATTATACGACAAGTCTAACTGAATCTTAACCTCAGTAGGAGCAATCACATGAGATGGATCAGATCGGTATCGTCAAAGCATCGACACATGAAACACGTTATGTATCTTTTCTAACTAAGATGGCAACATCAATCTATAAACAACTGGCCCTATTCATTCGGTAATCTCATACAGCCCTAGAACCTCGGACTCAACTTGCCTTTTTAGCCAAATCGAAGTATTTTCTTCCACGGAGACACTTTCAAAAGCATTTTATCACCAACTTCAAATTCAATATCTTTTCGTTTCAAATCTGCATAGGATTTCTAACGATTTGAAGCCGCTTTCAAACTGTCACGAATCAATTTCACTTTTGCTCAGTCTCTTTGATCAAATCAACTCCGTAAATCTTATTCTCACTCAGTTCGGTCCAACACAATGAAGTTCAGCATTTTCTACCATAAAGAGCCTCATACGGTGCCATTTTAATGCTAGATTGAAAACTTTTGTTGTACGCAAACTCAATCAATGGTAAATGTTTTTCCCACGTACTTTCAAATTCAAGAATACAGCATCTCAACATATCTTCGAGAACCTAAATGATCCGCTCGGATTGTCCATCCGTTTGCGGATGAAATACATTGCTAAAATGTGATTTTGTACCTAAAGCCTCTTGCAATTTCTTCCAAAATCGTGAGATAAATCTCGGATCTCTGTCAGATACAATAGATAGTGGCAATCCGTATAATCTCACAATCTCGGTAATATATAATTCAACCAATTTATCAAGTGAATAATTTATTCTCACCGAAACGAAATGAGGTGATTTCGTCAATATGTCAACTATCACCCAAATGGCATCTTTCTTTCCCAAGATAAAGGTAACCCCGCTACAAAGTCCATTGTTATTCTTTCCCATTTCCACTTAGGAATCATAAATGGTTGTAAAAAATCAGACGAAACTTAATGTTCAGCCTTAACTTGCTGGCATATTAAACATTTCAACACAAAGTCAGAGATGTCCCGTTTCATACCATGCCACCAATAAAACTGTTTCAAATCATTATACATTTTTGTACTCCCTGGATGCATAGTCAAACGACTATTGTGAGCTTAATTCAAAATCATCTGAATCAACTCTGAATTCTTCGAAACACAAATCCGATCTTTAAATCTCAAACAATCATCACTATTAACTCGATATTCTAAATTGGAATTCGAATCATATTGAGCTCGTTTAGCCATCATTTCAACATCACTTTTCTGGGCATCACAAATCTGACGTCCGAACATCACCTTATTTTCAACTCAGCCAAAATTGAATCATCATCACATAGATCTATCTGAGTACTCATAGCTCGCAAAGCACATAAAGACTTTCGACTCAAGGCATCAGCAACAACATTAGCTTTGCCCAGATGATCATCAATCACAAGTTCGTAATCTTTCAACAATTCTAACCATCTTCTTTGTTGCAAATTCAATTCTTTCTGAGTCACCAAGTACTTCAAGCTCTTGTGATCAGTATATGTATGACATTTCTCACCGAATAGGTAGTGACGCCAAATCTTCAATGCGAACACTATCACAACTAATTCAAGGTCATGCGTCGGATAGTTCTTTCCATGCAACTTTAACTGTCTCGAAGTGTAAGCGGTGACTTTGCCTTCTTGCATCAGCACATAGCCTAAACCATTCAACGATGCATCACTGTGAACTATGAATTCTTTGCCCAATTCAGGTTGAACTAACACTTGTTCTTTCGTCAACAACGCTTTCAACTGCTCAAAACTCTAATTACACTTTTTGACCACTCGAATTTAACATCTTTCTATAACAACTTCGTCAACAGAGTCGCAATCATCGAGAAGCCTTTCACAAACCATCTATAACATCTTGCTAGTCCCAAAAACTACGAACTTCAGGCACATTTCTCAGAGGCATCCATTCTAAAATAGCTGAGATCTTACTCGGATCAACTCGTATTCCCGCAGCTGATAAATTATGCCCCAAAAAACCAACCTTACGCAACCAAAACTTACATTTGCTACATTTAGCATACAATTGCTTCTCACGCAAAGTCTGTAACACAATTCTCAAATGCTCGGCATGTTGCGTCTCATCACAGGAATAAATCAAAATATCATCAATGAACTCCACAACAAAACGATCCAAATATGGTCTGAATATCCAATTCATCAAGTCCAAAAACACTGCAGGAGCATTCGTTAGTCCGAAAGGCATAACTAAAATTTCATAATGTCCGTACCTCGTTCTAAAAGCAGTCTTCAGTACATCTGACTCTTTGACTCGTAGCTGATAATAGCCCGATCTCAAATCTATCTTAGAAAATAATGTAGCTCCTTTCAGTTGATCGAACAAATCATCAATACGAGGCAACAAATATTTATTCTTTATCGTCACCTTGTTCAACTGTTGATAATCAATACACAACCTAATAGTGCCATCTTTCTTTTTCACAAACAACACAGGAGCACCCCAGGGTGAGAAACTCGGTCGTGCAAATCCTTGATTGGTTAACTCTTGTAACTGAGATTTCAACTCTTTCAATTCTGTTGGTGCTATTCTATACAGAGCTATTGAAATAGGAGTCGTCCCCGGCACTAATTCAATACGAATTCAACTTCTCGAATCGATGGTAATCCCGAAAAGTCTTCAAAAACACATCAGGGAATTCATAAACCACATGCACAAATTCAACTTTATTTTCTATCACTTTTGTATCAATCACATATGCCAGATAAGCTTCGCAACCCTTTCTCACATAGTTCAAAGCTTTCATTGATGATATAACAGCTGACAACACACTCAAATCACTGGATTCAATTCGTACTATCTCACCATTCTGACTTTTAAATTCAATACTCTTTCATTTACAATTCATAACAGCATTATGTAAAGTGAGCCAATCCATTCCCAGAATTATATCAAATTCATCGAATGGTAGCAACATCAGATTAGCTAAAAAATAAACATCCCGAAACATCAATGGATAATTTTTACACACTTTATCAACCAAGACACACTTGCCTAAGGGGTTCAATACTCTAATTATAAATTTAGTAGACTCAACAGGTAGAGTCTTACTTGATACTAGATTCAAACACACATAGGAATGAGTAGAACATGCATCTATCAATGCAATCACATCAGTATGGAATAGAGTAAAAGTACCAGTAATGACGTCTGGAGATAAAGCTTCTTCTCGTGCGTGTATAGCATAAGCTCGGGGAGGTGCTCTCGCCTCGAATCTCATAACTGTATCCGTAGTCCCTCTCTGGCTTCACTTACATTTTTGGTGTTTCTGGGTGGTCTACCCCTAGCCATCATATTACTCGATCTCGGACTCTGAACATTTTCTTCCTCAGCTAATTTTGGGCAATCTCGTATGAAATGATCTCGTGATCCACATTTGTAACAAGTTCTATTATTGTACTTGCCCCAGCATTCTCCCATATATCGTCTTCCAAACTGTCTACACTCAGGTTTGTTGCTTTTGGCACTTTCAACACTTGATTCAATTGGAGCTTGAATTCTCGGACCAACACTTTGTCTCACTCGGTCTCTATTTGAATGTCCAAACGAAGCATTCAAACAATTGCTTGCATCTTTAAATCTCTTTGATGAAGTTTGAGATGACTTGCTCATCAATCTTTTTCTTTCATCTCTAGCCTTAGAATTAGCTTTCTTCTTTTCTTTACTAAGCTCTTCAGCTTTGCAGGCTCATTCAACTAACACAACAAATTCATTTATGTCAAGTATTACAACCAAAAATTTAATTTCTTCATTCAGCCCTTCAATGAAGTATTTGCACATAGTAGCTTCAGTCAAAACACATTATCGCGCGTATTGGCTCAATCTTACAAATTCCTGCTCGTACTCAGTAACAAACATGTGATCTTGTTTCAACTTGAGGAATTTTTTATGTTTCTGATCAATGAATCGTTATAAGTCGTATCTCTCAACAAAAATCACAGGTGATTCTCTCTCTTGGAACCACAAAAATCAACATTTTCCACCAGTTATAAGTCGTATCTCTCAACAAAGAAATTTCACATTTAATGCATTCATCAGGGGTCAACGACATCTCATTGAATACTCGAATTGTATTCTCGAGCCAAAACTCAACTCGCTCGGCATCATCTTCAGCGGTGGCCCTAAACTCTTTGGGCCCATACTTTCTAATATTATCCATAGGAGATTTACTCAATCAAATCAGATTTGTAACTTGTGGCAAAATCATTACTTGTAGGGGTGGAGGTTGTGGAGTAGTCAGATTCGTTGAAACGAACTCTGAGAACCACTCACTTATCATTCGAAAGAAAGCTTGCTTAGCCTCCCTCCTCAATACTATCATTCGGCCTAGATGTGGCAGGCGCTATCCCTTGAGCGAGAGCGGTAGCGTTACTTTCACGTCATCAAGAATCGCCGATCGAGATCCATTACTATATGAAAACACATTTTTTTAACTATCAGTATTCATCACACTATCGCAATTATATATATGGCATGTATAGCTAGACTCATACGCGCTACGTTAGCCTTAGAATCAACTAAACCGTAGCTCTGATACCAATAAAATATAACACCTTTAACACAAAATCGTCACCAAAAAGGGTCAAGAGGCATTACCAAAGAATCAGAACATTTCGTATCCATTTCACGACACCAAGTCAATTATCATTCATTCATATTCAAACATAACCATATTGTCCCTTAGTGAGGTCATCGAGACCTTAAACATGCTTTAGAACATGGCCGAGACTAAACCAAACACTTACGAAAGTTTCTGAAATTCAAACATTTTTCTAAGTTACAGAGGTCACACGCCCGTGTGGGTAGGCCGCACACGGCCTCGGCCACGCTCATGTGTTCAAGCCGTGGCAAAATGGGGCATACCTACTGAATTAACCACATGGCTTGAGACACGCCCTTATGCCTCACCCGTGGTCAATCTTGACTTACACCACATGGCCAGTCACACGCCCGTGTGTCTAGCCCGTGGTCGATCCTGACTTGTTTCACTTGGCAAACTCAAACAACACAGTCAAGCCACACGACCGTGTGCTCAACTGTATGGGCAATTATAGGCCATTTTCAAGGCCAAATTTGCTACCCACACTTAGGTACACCTACAAGCTTTAAAATAATACCAATTTATGCCTTAAAATGCATTCAAACATACCATTCATACACCAATTAATCACTGACTATACCATCTATAATAATACTCAATTTCATCTCAAAAAGATCCATTTCAAAGTACCTTTTCCATAACATAATTCATGTAAACTAAATATCATTTAGTCAAGCCACAAATCACAATTAATACACCATTTCCATCAACTAACACAAGCATGAAATATACCATTTTCAACCTTACCACCCCATGCCATATTCATCATTATCATAACTCATACATAAGCATCAACATTATTCAACTTCCAAAACAAATCACATGGCGAGGTTCACACATAAAAAACATACACCATATCTACTAGCCTATACATGCCATATACCACCTATATACATCTTTCAAAAGTACCCAAAATAAGTTGTCGATAGTGTTATAGAGATGGTGACGCTCCCCAGATCAGAGCTAGCTTTACTAACACTGTAAAATAGAGAAAACAAATCAGACAGTAATCTTTCGAAAGCTTAGTAAGTTCGTAATATAATACAATTAACTCATTAATACAATTTCATTATACAAAAACAATCCATCACATGGATTAATTTACCATCACATATACCACACCATCCAAAGCTAATATGCTCAATTAGCATTTCATAAACTCATTTATAATCTCATCAACCATATAGGTTTTAAGCATACCTTACCTAACACTTAGTTATCGATCATACATGCCACTTATTACTCAATATTTCACTTCGATCAACTTTCGTTATTCCTTAGATTCAATCGCACACTTAGTGCCCAAATCATAGTCAAAGCTTAAGTAACATCGCACACTTAGTGCCACAATATCAGACTGATCTTAAATTGGCATCGCACACACTGTGCCAACTCATTAAGCCTAAGCTTCTATTATTTCGCACACACAGTGCTAATCGTCTCTGTCTCATTTCTAAATTTGCACACTTAGTGCCTCAATATTCAAACTCATATATATAACACTTTTCTATTTCATTAATAAACATTCATTCATTTCTCATCACATAGTTACAAGTTTAATGGCAACTATTATATCCGAACTTACCTCGGATGTCGCAGTACTAAAACGATCGATTAATCGAGCACTTTATCTTTGCCTCAACTTGATCCGAATCTCTCCTTTCTTGGTCTATACATACACAAATTCAACTCATTCAATCACCAATTCATTCAATTTAGTCCACACAGACATATTTAGGGCATTTTGTAAAATAGCCCTCATATTTTCACATTTTGACACTTTAGTCCCTCATTCATCAAATCACAAAATACACATAATTTCACTTCACCCATGCCTAGCCGAATTCTCTCTATGTTCATACAAGTCCACACATTTCATTTAATTTACATTTTATTCCCTCAATTTACACTTTTTTCAATTTACCCTAAATTACTCAAATTCACAAAAAATCCAAATACAAACTATGTTAACCTAACACTAAGCTTTTATATTCCACCAACTAAAAACATAAAGCTCACATATTCATCAATGGCATATCTCAAAATCACTATCAATTTCTAAACTTTAAGCATGGGTTTGATAGTACACTAAGCAACAATAACAAAAACGTAGAAATTATCAAAAACTGAACAAAAACTAACCTTGAATCAAGTCACAAATGTGCCGAACATACAAGAGCTCTTAACCTTATTCTTTCTTCAATATTCAGTGGTGATAAAGATGAACACCCCACTAAATTTTTGTTTTTTTTATTACATTAACATTAATATACTTTTACCATTTCACCCTTTTTCTAATTCATTTAAATTTTCCACTAACAAGGCATTTTTGTCCATCTATTCATCACATGGTATAATAACAACATAAGGACTCCTATTTTAATAAGCCATGCTAAATAGGCATTTTAATAATCAACACATAGCTTTTGCACTTTATGCAATTAAGTCCTTTTTCTTAATTCATCACTTAATCGATAAAATTTCCAGACCAAATTTTCACACATCCTCAATCACATATTATAAACACCCAAAATAATATTAAAATATTATTTTCAACCTTGGATTTGTGGTCTTGACACCATTATTTTGGTTATGGTCTAAACCGGATGTTACAGAAATGGCCTGTATGTATAAACATGTTTTGGGTGAGAGAAATGGCTTGAAAATTACCTATTTCTTGTCTACATGGCCTAAGAACGGGTGTGTATCTCAGTCGTGTGAGTCACACATCCATGCGACACGGTCGTGTGTCCACTGTAGTTTTTTTAAAAGTTGCATTTCAAAAGTTACACAGCCTGGCACATAAGCATGTGGCTTGGCCATGTGACCCAAGTCAGAGAGTTACACGGGCATGGACACGGGCTGGGACACGGCTGTGTGCCCCTAATTCGAATGCCCACATGGTTGTGTGACCCCTATAGTGTGAATTTTCTATCTTCATAAAGTTTTAAATATTTCCAATTTGGTTCTGATTCATTTCTAAAGGGTTTCTAAGGCCTCGAGGGCTCGAATAAGGGATGATATGCATGTGTTTGAATGGAATATGATATGATTCATGAAAGTTTTTGAAATGAATATGTTACTATTTTACGGTAATGCTCTATAACCCTATTTTAATAATGGATACGGGTTAGGGGTGTTACAAAAGTTATAATAGGATATGATATACATTAAATAAGCTATTATAATGTATTTAGAACTGATAATTTAAAATGAATTACCGTATAGATCAAGAAACAAATCAATCAACAGATAATCGAGGAAAAGGAAAAATATCATATTAGTCATTGGCACTTTTACTACTATTGTTTATACCTGGTAAGTTTATGTTTAAATTATGTATTTTATGAAGTTTGAATGTATTTTAAAATATTTACAAATTGGTACAAAAGGTGAGAAAGGATTGAATTATAAAAAGATGTTCGAAAATGTATATTGAGCTTGAATGAACGTAGGATAGGATACAATTGGCATGCTAGTACGGTTATTTCACACGTTGTACTAGTTTTATATGGTAAGAGATGATGACATACTAATTATTCACTAATTGTATCGGAATCCAACATTTGTTCCGAGTTACCGAGTTATCTACACGGAGATTCAGGTGTGTTTTGGAGGGTGTCACATACAGGCTTGGCACTTAGTGCCCAGGTGAGCTTCTTGAGGGATGTTTAGCCTACGGGCTTGACACTCAGTGCCTAGGTGTGTTCTTGGATGGAAAAACTTGTTTGAGTAATTAGGTGTGTTAGGGGTGGTTACCTGCGTATCCGTATTTGTTCATTATAGTTCACCGGACTACATTGTTGTTGCAATTGGATAATGATGAATGGTAAAAGTATTATAACGAGACAAAGTTGTATAATGTAAAAGTGCATATGTCCAATTATTTGATGATATATCTTTGATTGGGATTGAATTATATCTAATGGAATGTTTTATGATATATATATATATGATGAACTCACCGATGATATGGATTGTGGTAGTAGGGGAAATCGTTTCGTTTTTTGTTTCCTATAGTTAACATTTTGCGAAACTCAATGATCGAATTATCCCAAAGATCACACTATGAGCCTCTGTCTTGGTAGATATTTAATCGTTCAATTTGATTGTGTGGTATGTAAATAGGAGTTGAATTGTATACAAATGTTTTGTAGAAGCAAAGTTTGAATGGTGATGTATAAAGTATATGTGTGCTTGATGGCATGTTGATATGTTTGCTTATGGTTTGAAATGGTAGCTTTAAAGGTAATTATTAAGTATGGTAAATGTGATAGGCTAACATGAATTTTTGGTATGTTTGGTTATGATATAGAATGTTTGAATAGATGAGATTTTGTTAGAGATTATGGCATAATAGTTTGATGATTGAATTGGATGTTTGAAGTATGATATGTGAAATGGATTTGGTTTCAATCTTATAGATTCTGGATTTGGCCTTTTGGTCAATAATACTTGATTGCAGGTTTGGTAGTTTGATTATGTATAAGGCACAAGTATGATCATTTTCTATCTTGGCATGTATGGGAATGTACTTTGGATTAATTCTTGTTATGTGATCGTGCCTTAAGGCACCTTGGTTAGATATAGAAAATGTTATGTTTTGGCATGTTTTTGTATATTTTGGATAGGTTTAAAGAATGGTAAAATGTTTACTCATGACCTAGGTGAAGTCCTAGTTTGGTAGCTTGCAGAATAAGGCACTTATGGGCACACACAAGCTAATACACGGCCGTATGTCACACACGGGTAAGTGACACAATCGTGTGCTCTTTATTAATTAGGAGGCTTTAGATAAACATGATTTTAGTTTGTTTCATTGGTTGGCCACACGCCAATGTGGTACTATTGATTTGGTTATTAGTTTTTCCATACAACCTCAATCCCTCATGCGGCTCAGTCACACAGCCGTGTGATCATCTGTAAGTTTTTACATTTAGGTCCACACGACTTTAGTGAGTTAGATGGCCATGTGACTCCAACTTCACACAGTTACAATTTGTAACTTGGCATAGGCACACGGTCATGTGATCCTATTTTGTGAATTTTCCCTACTTGTTTAAAATTTTGCAATTTAGTCTTTATTTGTACTCGAGTAAACTTAAGAGCTTTCGTGAGCTCATTTTAGACTCATATTTTTTTGTAAATCATGCTAAACATGGATCATGGATTGTTTGGATATTTTATTGAATGTAAATGTTATAAATTTATGTCATTTATCATGCTAATTGTTATCTTAGTTTAGTGATCTGACTAAGTAGGTGTTACAGAAAATCTGAAGCTTCCTAAGCCTGACTGATTATTACAGAAATTTTGTAAATGGATTCTCCAAGAGAGATTTTCTCATGACAAAGCTCCTGCAAAAGAATGTACCATTTATGTGTAATGACCAGTGCTAGGAGAGTTTTGAAAAGTTGAAGCCCATGTTGGTAAAAGTTTCAATTTTGACCTTCCTCGAATTAAGGAAGGAATGTGTGGTGTTCAGTGATGTTTCATTGAACAATTTAGGTTATGTTCTAATGTAGGATGGTAAAGTAATTACGTATTCATCCCGATAGTTGAAATCATTTTAACACAATTATCTAACGCATGATTTAGAGCTAGCCGCTATGGTGTTTACTCTAAAGGTTTGGAGGCAATATCTATATGATGAAAAGAGTCATATGTATATGGATCATTAAAGTCTCAAATACCTCCTCTCTTAGAAGGAGTTAAATATGAGACAATGTTATCAGATTGAGTTACCGAAATATTATGATTGCATAATCAGTTACCATCTTGGGAAAGTGAATATTGTGGCTGATACTTTGAGTTGGAATTTAGCATTTGAAATGAGAGCCATGTTCACTCAGTTGAGTATACGTGATGATGATAGTTTGTTAGCTGAATTGAAAATAAGGCCTTTGTTGATTGATCAAATAAAATAGGTGGAATTCGTAGATGCTAAGATGGTAGAAAAATAAAGCTTCCTTAGTGAGGCGATAATGAGAATTTCAACATTGATGTGAATAATTGTATTCGATTCTACAATTAAATTTGTGTTCCTAATGATGTTGAGCTGAAGAAATTGGTTCTACGTGAATCTCATGATGGTTTTTTCGCTATGCATTGTGGTGGTGCAAAAATGTATCGTGACTTGAGAGAATCGTATTGGTGGCCTAAAATGGAAAGAGAAATTATTGAATATGTTGCTAAATGTTTGACCCGCCATTACGTAAAAGTCAAGCATCAAGTTCCCACTTGGTTGCTTCAACCTATCTTGGTTCCTAAATGGATATGGAAACGGATTGCAGTGGATTTCGTAATTGGTCTGCCGACTTCGTCGAACAAAAGAAATGTTATCTAGGTGATAGTGGACCAATTAGCGAAACCTGCTCATTTTTTGGCAGTAAGAATCAGTTGGACAGTTCTTAAACTGGCCAAAGTATATATCTGTGAGATAATTAGGCTTTACAGTATGCTTGTGTCTATTATCTTCAATCAAAACCCTCATTTTACCTCGAGATTCTAAAAGCAAATACACAAATTGTTAGGTACGAGGTTGAATTTTAGCACAATTTTCCATCCCCAGTTTGATGCCCAATCAGTGCATGTTATTTAGGTGCTGGAAGATACACTTCGAGCCTATGTCATTGAATTTGAATCTAGTTGGGAATATTATTTACCATTAGATGAATTTTTGTATAATAATAGTTTCAATCGACTATTCAAGTGGTGTCAAAAATAGTGGTTTTGGGACCAAAATTCTAACGAGTAAATTATTATTTTATTATTTATTTAGTATCTACGAGATTATATTAAGGCCGTATTAAAATTTCTTTAGGAAAATTTGAAGTTTACCTAGTTAATTAAGTAAAAAGGACTAAATCATAAAAGGTGTAAAAGTTGAGTTCTATTAGTTAAAAGGGCTAAATGGCTATGGAAATAAAAGTGAATGGACTTGACTGGTAAATATGCCATTTAATGGGCTAGAGGATAGTCATGGACATGGTTTAACTGAAATTTTGATAGTTTTTAAAGGTTAAAATGGTAATTGAATAATTAACTTAAAAAAAAAAAAAGAAACTAAAAATGGTATCGTCTTCATCCTTGGCTATCTCCATTGAATTTTTATGTTTTTGAGTTCATTTTAACCTAATCTAGCTAGCTCAGGGTTTAATTTGTAAAACTGTGAAAGGTTGAGGGACTTGCCATGGATGTTATTGGTCAGGTTTTGATGTTATTTGATGAATTATTTATCTTTGTTGTAAAATAAACATGTTTTTTTAAATGATTTTTGATGAATTTTGGAATTAGGGATTAAATTGTTAAAGAAGTAAATCTATAAGTTTTTTGTTAAATGATTTTTGATGAATTTTGGAATTAGGGATTAAATTGTTAAAGGTGTAAATCTATAAGTTTTGTTGTGAAATGTTGGTATTGATGGGTTAAATCATGGTCCCTTGTAACATTCGTTAACATGGATTTAGGTTAAAATGGTTAGATTTTAAGTTATGAGCATAAGGACTAAAGTGTGAAAATTTAAAATGTTAGGGGAAATTCGTAATTTTGCATAAATATGAATTATGGATTAAACTGAATTCTAGAAGTATTTAGTTGAATAAAATTATTTATTTAGATCAAGATAAACAACAGTCGGATCTAAACTGAGGAAAAGTTAAAGCTTCGAACTAGTTCGATTATACTACTACGCCCCTAAATATCTGTAACTGCCTAATTTAGGGGCTAGTCGAAACAGTGGATTTCGGAATCACAAATCTGAGGTCGGAGAAAATTATTTTTTTATGTTATTTTATGAGTTAGAGTATTATTATATAGGTGGATGAAAACTTTGATGCTTTAATTTTATCGATTTCATGCTTAATTAGAAAAAAAAGGTCTAAATTGCATAAAGTGTGAAAGTTCTATTTTACAAGATAAAGGTGCCTAATAGCCATAGAATGTTAATTGGATGTCCCAAATGTGCAATTATTCCTTTTTTAAGAGGTGGCCGGCCATAGGGGGCAAAGAAGTCAAAATTAGTCAAAGTGGGTGTAGTAGGTGGATTAAATTGATGAAATATAATAAAATAAATAAATAAAAGATATAGTCTTTTATTATCCTTCCTTCCACCGAAAATTAGCAGCAAAAATAGGGGTTGAGAGCTCAAAAATTTCAGCAAGCTTCTCTCTTTACAAGTAAGTTATTTGATGATCATTTCTTGATAAAAATTGTACTTTTGGAACTCCTAAAGGTTAAGCTAGCTAATGAGGGGACTATTTTGAAAAATGGTAAAAAATATAGAGTTTTACCATGTGAGATTTTAAGTTGTTTGCTGTATTTTTATGGAAGAAAATGAGTCTTAGTTTTTAGATAAACAACTTTTGTGAAAGGTGTTACCATGAAAACACCTAGAAGGACCTTTTTGTAAAGGTTGTATAATAAGAGGTAAATTTGTGAAATGTTGAGTTTTAATGGTTGTCATAGAGAAATAAATGTTCACCTAGGCTCGTTAAAGAAATAAATTTGATTAGAATTGATTTCTGAGCCTAGAGGTAAAATTGTCATTTTGTAAAAGCCTAAAGGCAAAATAGTAATTTTGCCAAATCATGATTATTGAAATGCAATTGTTAATGTGATTATTAAATGAGCTAATTTGCTATTATAGATCAAGAACAATAGAGAATTAACCTTGATCAAGGGAAGGGCAAAGTATTAGACTAGATCGACCATCTAGCCTATTTTGAAATAAAGGTAAGTTTGTATGTAATAAATTCAACATCATGTTATTAAGTTTCTTAATGATTGATATTAGCAATGTTATACAATATTTCTATGAATTCAAGTTATGATGTTGAATGACAAGAATGATGAAAATACTGAAGTTGAAGTCCCAGATGGACTATAGTGAAGGTGAGTATACTAATAACGAATCATAAGAATGGTAAGGTCCCGTATAAGACCATGTCTGGGATATGGCCTCGGTATCGAATGGAAATCCCGTATAAGACCATATTTGGGATATGGCATCGGCATCGAATATGAGAATCGTATAATACCATATTCAGGATATGGCATCGAAAATAGATCGAGATCCCGTATAAGACCATATCAGGGATATGGCATCGGCATCTAGAAGTGACCCCACGTAAGACCACATTTGGGATGTGGTATTGGTGTCGTAATTATGTGAATGAGGATGATTATATATTCTTAAATATCTCAAGTAATCTCCATGTGGTAAATAGTTAAGCTTATGCTAGAGATGAGATTAATGCTAATACTAAGTGATGAGGTGACACAGGTATATGTGAGTAATTCATGAGAACGGTTCACGATATGTGGCATGTTGCGTAATTGGTCAGAGTAAATATGAGTAAGTTACGGAAAATGAGCTTAAGACTTGTGTGTTATTCAATGAAATGGATGAATGACATTATGAGTTTTATGTTTCTATTTATTTCATGCAAACTTACTAAGCTTTATGCTTACCCCTCTCATTTCCCTTTTCCTTGTAGTATTGCCAAATTAGTTCACGATCTCGTGGAACGTCGGAATACGAAAATCACACTATCAACTACTCTTGGTATAGCCAAGTTAGATTCATTTTGAATATGGCATGTATAGGGCTTAGTCTATCTTATTATGTCGTATTTGTTAGCCAAAGTGTTGGCTATTAATGTTGCTAAATTCATTTTGTAAGAGGTCTTTGGAATTGGGCCAATACTTGACAAGTTTATATATATTCAATGATGAAGAATTTCATGAAGTGTATGCTTGTGTGGATGTATTGATTTTGTGTAACACCCCTTACTCGTGTTTTACGTCGGAACCGGATACAAGGCGTTACCGTACTTAACTCACATGGTCGTACAGCTTTGGCTATCCAAGTTCCATTCCAAATTAGAAACTTTTCCATTCACACCTCTAATATCCTTATAATGGACCTACAAGGCCCTAAACATGCTTCCAAAAGGTTTCGGAGATGATTCGGAAACTTTTACGAACTTAGAAAAATTTTACCTAAACAGGGGCCACACACCCATATGGAGGGAATGACACACCCGTGTGTCATCTCACACACCCGTGTTTGACACCCGTGGTCGACACTGACTTGTATCACACGGCCTAGCACACGCCTATATGGCTGGCCCGTGGTTGCCTCTGACGTAATCCACACGGCCAGTTGCATACCCGTGTGCTTCAACCGTGTGGCAATTTAAATTCCAAATTCAAGGTGCAGACTTCACACAGCTTGGGCACACACCCATGTCGTGGTTGTGCCTTCCACACGGCTGAGACACACGACCGTGTCTCTGCCCGTGTGCTTACTACAAAGCTTACTGACTTGTAAAACTAACATGCAAAGGGACACATGGCCTGGTCACACACCCATGGGACTTATCGTGTGTCATACATGGCCTAGACAGATGCCCATGTGCTTTCCCGTGTGGACAGGAACAAGGTTATTTGCCAAGCTCTTCACCTCCCTCTAGCTCACACAACATGAATCCATTCATCATATCATATTTTGCAAAACTTCCATGAATAACTACATCTTTTCATATATAACAAGGTGAGCCATTAACCATGGAAATATACAAAATAGTTTATCTTTTAAAGGGACCAACACACTTTTGGCCAAAATAACAAAACAATCTAATTAATCTAGCCCTATACATGCCATACACAAAATGTACCAAGTCTAGATATACCGAGGTGAGCTGATAGTGTGGGCGATCTTCTGGTTATCTGTGTATCCCGACCCGACTCTTTAACTCTATAAAACAAGGAAAAAGAAAAGGGGAGTAAGCTTTAAGCTTAGTAAGTTTACATGTAAACAATTAACATCATAGTATGTGCTAAACAACAAATAGCATTATACTAAACAAAAACAATCCACATTCACAATCATGCTTACTCATTTTATCCCTTACCACCTTCCAACTATGTCACAAGCTTAATGTTTACATTCATTCACTTGCAACCCTGCAGTTAACACCACAAATTCTCATGATACAACACATCATAATTTCTCACTAATCCAACCACAATGCCAAATCACTCGGTGGTTTCACACTTAGCCCACCATCAATCGTTAATAGGGTGGTATCGCACAAAGCCCACAAAAAAAGGTAATTATAGTGGTATCTCACACAACCCACTAAATAATGTAATAAATGATGGTATCGCACACATCCCACTATAGTTAAGTTATAAGGTGGTATCGCACTTGGCCCACCGTCAAGTGTTATTATTACACATTTACATAACTATTTCGTCATTCATACAGAACTATACAATAACTATCAAATACAATCCACTTGAACCATACATGTTCTCAATCATGCCATGCACCTATCAACAACAACAATGTGTATATAAAATGCATCGTTTACACATAAACTTACCTCGGTGCAAAATGTTTCGATTTGCGATTTAATCCGCAACCTTGCCTTTTCCACGGTCAAGATTGATCCCGCACTCTTCTTGATCTATAACAATAGAATTCAATCATTTAGATCATTCTATGATCATAATGCATCAAAATCTACACTTAGGCAAAAATGACCATTTTGTCGTTGTACTATGGCAAAATTACGATTTTGCCCCTAGGCTCGTAAATCACTTTTCAACTCACTTTCTCATTAAACAAGCCTAGATGAACATTTATTTCTCTTACAAATACTCATAATTCCAACTATTTCATGCATTTATGACCCAAATTCAATCTTTGCATTTAAGTCATAATTAGGTGTTTTCATGCTAACACCTTTCACAAAAGTTGTTTCTCATCTCCCTAACATTCATTTTCTTCCATAAAAACTCAGCTGAAAACATAAACATTATCATGGAAAGTCCCTAGACTTTCAACCATATCACAAGTTAGTCCTTTCATTAGCTAGCTTAAGCTTTGGGGACTCTAAAAACACAAAAATCATCAATTAAAACCACCTAAATCACTTACTTGAATGATAATTGAGTGGCTCAAAGTTTGAACCTCAAAGACCTCTATTTTCTCTTCAATTTTTAGTGGAAAGAGATGAGTGAATAGTGAAAGATAGTTTTTTTTACCATTTTTAATTCATCCTTTCTCACCTGATTTACCCAATTTTTGACCAAAAATTAAATTCTCTTGTCCCTCTATGCATATGGCGAGCCAACTATCTTTTATTGGCCTACTTGCACTTTAAATACCTCCAATTAACGTTCTATATCTATTTGGTACCTACACCTTGTAAAATAGAACTTTCGCACTTTATGCGATTTAGTCCTTTTTCACGATTAAGCATGCTATTGTTCAAATTAAAGCACCAAAATTTACACATAACCATATATTTATACCATAACACATAACATAACATCAAAATCATTTTCCTCAATCTCAGATTAGCGGTCTCGAAACCACTGTTCTGACTAGCCTTAAAATTGGGCTATTACATTTTGAGTCCTTAGAAATACTTTATAGTCCTGATATGTGTTGGATTGGATAGGTGCGAGTATGGTTGTTGTATAGGGTGGCATATGGCTTGGTAGATAGCATTTTAAATGTCCACATGGGCAGGCACACGGGCGTGTGTCTAGGCTGTGTGTGACACACGGTCAGCCCCCTAGGCGTGTTGATTTGCCATGTGTCCCCATGCATGCTAGGCTTACAAGTTAGTATGCTCAGTAGTAAACACACGGGCAGAGACACGGCCATGTGTCTCAGCCATGTGGGAGGCACGACCTTGGGCATGGGTGTGTGCCTAGGCCGTATGAAGTCTGCACCTGAATTTGGAATTTAATTCGCCACACGATCAAAGGACACGGGCATGTGACTGGCCGTGTGATACAAGTCAGTGTCCACCACGGGTGTGGAACACGGGCATGTGATATGTCACACGGGTGTGTCCCTTCTTCCACACGGGCATATGGCCCTATTTTAAGTAGGAATTTTCTCAGTGTGCCAAAGTTTCCAATTAAATTCTAAAACCCTTCGTATGCATGTTTGAGACCCCATAGGCCCATAATAAGGATGTTATGCATATGTATGAAAATTCTTAAGTTGGAAATGAAATTTTAAGGCCCAAAGTTGTATGTTCAAGCAAGTTAAGTCCGGTAATGCCTCGTACCTGGTTCTGGAGTTGAATACGGGTAAGGAGTGTTACACTATCGAGGTAAGTTTGTGTGAACTATAATCGTTTCAATTTTATCTAAATTGAATGCTTACTATGTTATTTTATTATAAATGAACCTATATACGAATGTATTCATGCTATGATGAATTGACAGATATTGAGTCTCGATTGAACCTTAAGAAATCTTAGGATACAAATGACATGTCATTAGGCATTTCATGTTTCGAGTGCTAGTCTTGAATGTCCTATCGACGGCTGAGATCCTACATTTGTTGTGAATTCTCCATAGCTCGTGTCAGAAGAATCGTGTAGCTTACATTCTAACCCATAGCTCGTGTGAGCAGGCCCATTTCATAGCTCATGTGAGCATTGATGTAAAGGAAAGGTTACAGTTATATGTAAAGGCACACTTTGTGTGAGCTTTCCTGAGTATCCAATGTAATTCTAGATGGTTCAACGGGTAAGAAAAGGGAACGAAATGGTAAGTATGCAAATGGATTGAATCATGACTTTATGATAAGATTTATGAACTAAATGATATTGGTACTTATGAAAATTATCATATCTTATAGTTGATTTCATTTGTATAATGGACAAGTATACTAACTTGTGAGTTGCTGATGTTGTTTAGGCTTTTACTAAGCTTACGGCATTGGTGATAAATTATGTTTAATCTTTTAATTGTATAAATAACATTGTAAGTTATGTTTTAGTTTATACGAGCTTACTATGCACTCGTTGCTTATGTAGTTTCTTTCATTTGTTTTATAGATTATTGAAAGCTCGATCGATTGGAAGCTCGTCGGAGATCTATCACACTATCCAACAGTCTTTTTGGTAGTTTTTGTGTATTTTGGCCAAGCTTAATAATGGCATGTATAGGATGTTTTGTAATGGTGATTTGGTATGTTTATGCCTTGAAGATTATGTTTGGTTGGTGCACTTTATTGTTTTACCAAGTTTTGTCATTTTGGTCACTTGTTAATGCTTGCAAATAAGGTTCTTAGAATGTTTAGAATGGTTTGAAAATGGTTATTAGTGGTATGTCTTGGTTCATATTTGAACTAGGTTGTTATGCATGAATTGAGTCAACATCGACATGTTTTGATTGTTGATGTTTTTATATAACTGTGGTGTGTTTGAATGGCATATTGGTTAGTTGAATTAAGGTGTCTAAAATGGCATGTTTATGTGGTTGTGAATGATGTTTAAGTTCTTTAAAAGTGTGCACAAATGGATTGTTTAGTTATGCATGAATTGGTAATGGAATAGCTTGATTTTAGGTAGAATTTTGGGTCAATGTGGCCTGAGACACGGGCTATGTAATGCCCCAAAAATGTAGGGTTTGTGATTTTGCATGACTTGGTTTAAATTCCATGTGTGCTTCAAAGGCTAAGTATTTGAGTGTATTTGGAGGTTTTAGGAAGACTGGGTTCGAGTCTAAGCCAGGGAAAATTTTTAATTTTTTCTCTTAAGTGAAAATTGGCTGTTAGTAGTAGGACTTATGTTTAAATATGTGTGTTTCTATGTCACAAAAAGGGCATGTGGCTTGATGGTGGTGGCGTCACTAAGATAGCAAGGGGAGTGGGGTTCGAAGCCCATGACATGCCAATAGGGGGCTTTTATTTTATGATTTCCTGGTGCAAGAGGTAAAGTTTGGATCAAACTCTGCAGAGCAGGTTGAAGACTTGGTCAACAAATTCGAATGGGAGGCTGTGAGCAATTCAAGGAGGATTTGGTGGAGAGTTTGAGGGAGTTGGAATGTGAGGGGAGTTTGGACGAATTTGGGAGAGCTTGAGTAGGGGGATTTTGGCTAGAGGGCTTTCATTTGTGCAATTTTGGCAAATAGGGTGAGTGAAGAAGCTGAATCTCCTCTTTGGCATTTTAGGTTTTTCTTTTGTTACGTTTCGGGTTCTACTCTTTGGGGCATCTCGTGCATCATTTTTCTTACCCTTTGGGCTTGCTTTCCTCAACTTTCTTCCTTCTCTCAACTGTTATTCATTTTTTCCAAACACTATACCAATTGCCAATCCCCAAATTCTCCATTGAAGCCCTTCTTTTCTTCTGTGCATCTTCTTTCTACCGAGGGGCAGTCTAATCCATCTTCTTTAAATTCTTCCTTGGTTGAATCTGATTTATCTTCTTCCTCCCCTCTTGATTCTCTTTTCTTATGATGCCAACCTTGTCAAGTGGTTGTATTCTACCGCTTCTATCAATTAATATTAGGGGTAAGCATTCCTTGCTTTATTTGATTCTTGATTCCTTTTTGATGACTTTCTTTTCTGACAAGCCGAATGTTTCGGTTTTGGGTGCTAACTCTTGGACCCTTCTTTGGTGTTGGATTCTCTTGGTTATGGTAGGATTTTGACAGGAAAAGGGTATAGATATCCTTCGGTTAGCATCATAAGTAGGTTGGACACATTCTTGGGTAAATGTGAGTATCAATTCTATGCTTGTAGGGATTGAACTTTAGTATTAGATATTAATTTTTAACCAAAGGAAAAAAATTGTTGGGTGTAGGTTTGACATTCGTGGGTTACTTGTACGAGCTACGATAAAGGTGTATAATCGTTCACCCAATACTGTACTATTAAAACGCTAGATAAAGGTGTATTCACACACATGTGCTACTGTGAATCGACAAAATTGAAAAGCTAAACTTTTAGCATTTGAGGGCCCACGAGCGTGCGAATGCTCGTAGGGATAAATCAAGCCACAATCGTTGGCACGAGACCATAGAGGCCACCACGAACGTTCTCGTGGGCTTAGGTCGTAATGGGCCTCGTTGGGCTAAAATGGGCCATGTGGGCGCAATCAGCTTATGAGCCCCATAGGGACGAAATCCATGGTAAGTGGCCAATAATGGAGGGGGCCGCAAAGTTTGCACAGCCGTGACTGAAATTGGACTGAATGGGCCACACGAGCGTCTGGGCCCACTTGGGCCGAGTAGAAGGCTTTAGGCCCAATTATACTATTTTGGCCATATAGGTTATTCGAGTCGTTCGAGATGACGGTAGGCCTTTGAGAAAGATTATCAAAATTACCGAAATACCCTCAGAGGGTAACATTATTGAAGTACCCCGAGGGGTGAAATTACTATTTTACCCCTAATCGGCAAAATGACCATTATACCCCTTGTGGTAGTTTAGTATGTGTGTATGATATCTATATGACTGCTTATGAACTTGACATACTGCATACACACAATATTTATGACACGACATTCTACATTGGGGTTGGGTTTATTATTTAGAGGAAGTATTGTACTAGTGGCGCTGCCACGTTTTTACTGTTCTAGTGGCTTCGCCACGTATTTTATTTTTAGTGGCTTGGCCCACATTTACTGTCATTAGTAGATTTGCTGCTTACTTCTAGCAGCTATGCTACGATATTGGTGTGTTGGCTGGGTAGGTCGACTTGATCCCCACATGGTGTGTTGGTTGGTACGGGTGGTGTGTTGGAAGGATTGGGTTGGGTTGCATTCTTGTTTTGTTTTATGATCATTTGGGCTTAGGCCCACACTGCTACTATATAAGGCTAAAGCCCAGACTGAACTGATACTGAATAGGGCTCAGGCCTAGACTATTATTGCATGATTGGGGATTACACACTGAGTTCTCGTAACTCACCCTTTCCTTTGACTGTGTAGGTAATCCCTAGCCTTAGATGATTTGAGGCTGAGAGGACTCGGAGGTGGCCACACGCGCTTTATGATTTAGTCTTAGACTTAGTTATTTTATTTTTATTGGTTTAATAATTATGTAATAAGGCCTTCTCAAGGTTTAACTTTTATTTGGTGGTTTTTTTTGTTTATTTCAACCTGCTAGACTAGGAAACACGGGTTTTAAAACAATAACTGTTTCTTAAAAAAATCAAGTTTTTTAAATATTAAAGCTTACAACTAGAAAAGGCTTCCGCGGTTTATTCCAGATTAAATATCTAATAACAATTGATATGACCTATATTTGGACAACATGATTTTTCAACACTACCTTTTTCTAAACAATTCTTTTAAATAGAATCTAAAAATTAGTAACGAACTTTTTATCGACAAGCCCAGTTTCAAATGACACTTCTATGTGACATGTCAGATCCAGTTGTAACATTTAGGTCGGGTTTGGGGTGTTACATTTAGTGGTATCAGAGGTAGGTTGCAAAACTTGGCTGTGGAATGGGTTCTTGAATTTTTTTTTCTAAAATTGTTTAAATTCTATTTTGGAAAGAGAATTGAAGAGTTGTTACTAAAAGTGTGGCACACCGAGTCTCCGACGCCAAATCTGTAAGTTCTCTAACATTGTTTACTATTATAGATTTAAATGTTATATTAGAAAACCACTATAGATAGTAGAATTGTACTGAAACTCTTTAGTTATGGTAAATTGAGACTATAGAAGACTAAAAACTGTAGTGAGGTCTCGATCTGCGAAAACAACCTTAATTACTGTTTATCATAAAATATCTGTTATTAATTATTGGAATTATAATATGATACATAAAAGTCTTAAAATAGATAAATACGCTATATCGATATGAGAACAAGAGGTCGTATAAGGGGTACACATGGCCGCGGTAGAGACCAATGAGGTGCCAGGGTTGGGTCTTCAGCGTCGGGCCACATGCCTGCTAGGAAGGCACCAGCCTCACTAGTAACTGAGACGGGGTCCCATGATCGAGTAGTTGGGGATGATGCCCTATCCTAAGCAATGCTACGGGTTCTCGAGAGGGTTCTTGGAGCAAGTACTAGATTAGTGGGCCGAGGGTCAATTTCTGAGCTAATAGAGCAAAAATCTTTAGGGGTGTTTCTGGTGTAGCCTTGAATGTGGCAGAGTATTGGTTAGAGGCTACCGAGCGGATAATGGATTATCTCGACTGTACTGTAGAACATAAATTGAAAGGAGCAGTGTCCTTACTGCAAGATGAGGCTTACCAATGGTGGCTCACTGTAAGAGATGGTACATAGGCCGACTGTTTGACGTGGGATATCTTCAAAATAGCCTTTCAGGGAAAATATGCTGGGGCGAGTTATGTGGATGCCCGGAGAAAGGAATTTCTAAGCCTGATCTAGGGGAATAGGCATGTAGTAGAATATGAGGCAGAGGTTCTACGGCTTAGTCGTATGCTCATGGTATAGTCACAACTGAGTACGAACGTTGTGTGCGTTTCAAGGATGGCATCCGAGATGAGTTGCGGGTGCTGATAGCTCTTCAAAGGGAACAAGATTTTGATGCCCTGGTTGAGAAGGCAAAATTTACCGAGGATGTAAAGCGCTTAGAGCGCCAGAATCGAGAGAAAGATAGGGGCAGAAGTAAGAGGGATTTTGGGCCCTCAAGTCATTTGGTGGGCCTAAGAAGAGGCCCAGATTTGTGGGGCCAGCCTGAGCAGTTCCTGTTACGATGGTAAGACCATAGCCTTGTGCAGATTATGGGAGAACTTACTAGGGTGAGTGCTGGAAATGAACTAGGGCATGTTTCAGATGTGGGTCCATGGATCAGTAGGTCAAGAACTGTACACAGAGGCCTATTCAAATGCAAGTTCGGGTCAAGGTCATGTTCAACCAGTGGGAGGTGTTCAACACCACCAGAAAGGCCGTGGTCAGGCCAGAGGAGGAAATGGTTTGGGACGAGGTCGTGGAGCACCTGGCAGAGGTGCTGGAAACAGAGGAAAGACAGCCAGGTTATGTTTATGCTACTCGTCGCCGATTGGATAGCGACGCCTCAGACGTCATAACTAGTACGTTCCTAATCTATAATGTACCATACACTGCTTTAATTAACATTGGGTCTACATACTCATATGTTGCTTGCACTGTGTCGGGGATGTTAGGCTTTCCGTTCAAAATTATTGATAGTGAAAAGACTGTGATAAGTTCGTTGGGATAGTCGGTTAGGGTGAATAAGTCATTTAGAAACGTGCCTCTTGAGGTCCAAGGGGTTATTTTTCCAACAGATTTGATGGAACTGCCGTTTGGTGAATTTGATCTTATATTAGGCATGGATTAGCTTGTGGAGCATCGTGCAAATTTGGATTGCACTGCTAAGCATATGGTGTTGAAGTCTTTTGAGGAGGAAGAAATGGTGGTGATAGGGGAACGAAGAGATTATTTGTCTAATGTAATTTCTGCGTTAAGGGCTGAGAAGCTAGTTTGCAAGGGTTCTGAGGTATTCCTAGTGTATATTAGTAGTTCTGATTCTAAGGTCCTTCTGTTGGAGATGTCAAAACTGTTAAGGAGTTTCTGTATGTTTTTTTGAAGAGCTTTCTGGGTTGCCACCAGATCGTGAAGTCGAATTGATATCGAGCTCCTACCGGGAACAACTCTAGTGTCCATCGCCCCTTATAGGATGGCACCGAAGGAGCTGGTGGAGTTAAAGGCTTAAATTCAAGAGCTACTGGACCGAGGATTCATTCAGCCAAGTGTGTCTCCATGGGGAGCACCAGCGCTATTCGTGAAGAAGAAGGATGGATCCATGCGCATGTGCATATATTATCGACAACTGAATAAACTGATGATTGAAAACAAATACCCTTTACCAAGGATAGACGATATGTTTGACCAGCTACGAGGAGCATCGATATTCTCCAAGATAGACCTTCGATCTGGGTACCATCAGCTAAAGGTTAAGGAAGCAGATGTGTATAAGACTGCGTTTGTAACACCCCAAACTCGGCCTAGAAGTTAGGCCTGAATCCGAATGTCACATTAAAGGCACAATTCAAAACGATTTTGCTAACTAAGAAATTAAGGCCCAAAAGCCCAAAATCTAATAGACTTATTAATTAAAGATAAAAAAACCCATTTTATTATTTTAAGTATTTCGGAAACCAAGTTTGAGCATAAGAGCTTACTTAGGCTTAATAATTAAATAAACAATAGATCTCAAAACCCAAAATAAATCTGAAGTCAAAACGGAGTACAAGGCCTTATTACATCCACCGAAAATTAAGTCAATAAAAACATGTACTTTGAAACAAATAAATGATAATTCAAGCCTCTTATAATGTGGCCATCTCCGAGTCCTCTCCCACTTCTAGTCGTCTATTCGGGATTACCTGAAACATTAAATTAAAGGGGTGTAAGTTTCGAAACTCAGTGTCCACAACCCTTGGCAATCAAATCACTTACAAATATCCACATTGGGCCTAAGCCCTATACAAATATGTGCTCTTGGGCCTTATCCCACAATGACCTCATATCATATCATATCGTATCATTCATAAACAAATAATGCAAAACCCACCCCAAAAATCCATTCACTACACACCATTTCCTTTCCAACCTTATGACTCCTGTGGGGAATTCTAGCTCGACCCACCCCTCCACTACATACCAAGGGTAGCCCGGTTACAGTACTACCGAACGTTGCAGCAAAGCTGCTAATCAAATATTGGGCTTAAAGCCTCCTTTGGATCCATACCATATGGCCATTCGATCCTGGATCCATACCATACGGCCATGCGATCCTCAAATATTGACACAGAGTCATCAATATATATGTTAGACACGTAGCCATGGTAAATATGATTGGCACAAAGCGATAATAATAGCACAAAGCCTTCGGTATTGGCACAAAGCCCATAATTACGGCACGAAGCCCATATTAGTGGCACACAGCCCTCGGTAACATTATCAGTGTAGCATGGCTACTCGGTGGCTAAAAGCCTGCGGTGGATCCATACCATACATCCATGCGATCCTGGATCCATACCATACGGACATGCGATCCTCAAATCTTCCTCCGTACCATAATTCCCACCCATTTGCATCCTAAGCAGAATATCATATGAATGCATCAAACACAAAAGTAACATCCACAAACTCATATTCGTCACATAGGGTTATTTTCGTCATTTAACTACCCAGGGGTATTCTTGTAATTCTACCCTACAGGGGTATTTCGATAATTTTACAAATCAGGGGTATTTCAATAATTTCACAAATCGAGGGTATTTTGGTAATTTTACAAATCAAGGGTATTTTGGTAATTTCACAAATTGGGGGTACTTTGGTAATTTTACAAATCGAGGGTACTTCGGTCCCTTTAGGGTTTTAGCTATGAACTTGGGCCCATCAACAAGTCCTCGCGGCTAAAGTGAACAGACACTACGCACCAGGTAGGATTCCAAAGAAGAGGAGGTGGGCCACTAGGGCCGCTTAAGTACCAAGCTCTCCCTAGATCCAATCCTAGACATGCGTATGCTCCTTGCCACACCCTAACCCAGTGACTTGTTCACAAGCATGTTTAATTAGAAAATTAAGTCTTATTGAATTTAAGTTGTTGAAACTAGACCTAAGGTCCATAAACCCTAACATACATGTCTACGACCCCATAAGCCCATCAAAACCAAATTACAACCTTACAGCCCGTTAGGCCCAAATTTCATCATATGGCCTATTAGGTCCAAAACAAATCCAATTCATGTATCATGCATGACTAATTCAACTCATATAACCAACCAAACCATTTCATCAAACTTAGCCTCAGGGCCCACCGGGCCCATTTAGCCAATTTCGACTTTTCAGTTTTTCGGCATTGTCGATTTTGTGTGTGTAGTGTTTGTACACACCTGGTAACCACGCGCTCTGCAAACCCCTTAGTCAGGAACCTACAATCGACATCACCTAACGATTAATCATAACTTAATATACACTTATCGAAAATCGAAACCTCACTGTAACCTTACCGTGTACCTCACGTTCTAGTAGCCCTTCCTTCGCTACTATAGGCGATTATCCTCTAGGTCTGCACCCAAATGCCCACCAAGGTATATTAACTCTCCTCATAGAATGCTCTATATATAGCTAGCTTCTCACCTTCCTTCTTTGTATCTTTCCGATGTGGGATCCCTCCGTCAGCAGAGTTTAAATCCAACTCAAACTCTTCCCGTCCAATCCACAAAATAAATACTCCCTTGCTTGTCATGAGATTCGAACCTAGGCTCCTTTGCACCCTTAATGATGCCTTGCCACTAGACCACTCACTTTCTTGTGTCTAAAATCATGCGCAACTAAATATAACCCTATGGCAAAATTCTAGAGTCCATTTAAAAAGAAATCCCAAAATGCAAGAGCCAAGACTTGAACCTTGGACCTCCTTCCTTCCTTGTGGCATCACCCCCATATCCCTTATATGGCGTCATTTTGCCACTACACCGCACACTCCACTTGTGTCATCTTTTGTCCACATTTTATTCTTAAAGCCTACCTACTAACTCTCAGGGTTTTATTCACCTAAAACCAAAATTTTCCTAAAGCCAAAGTTTGAACCCAGGACTTCATAGAAACCCTCTAACCTTCCAAAATCACTCACCTAATAGGTCCAACTAGCACTAAAGCCATTCTCTTGTTCTCAAAAATTTTAAACGCTCCCGTGCCCAAGGCCCAATGGGCCCAATTCTTCTAGGCCCAAATTCGGGATGTTACAGATCTACCCTTCTTAAAGAAATTTCATCCTCGAAATTTCCAACTAACTACTAAACACACCACTCAAGTCACACCACTATGCTTTCGCTGCGCACTCTGATTTATGAATTTTATGAAATTAGTACTTAGTTCCACTTGTTTAGGGCACATGTCTTATGTAAGTAACAACAATTTCTTAGAGTTATTCCGCGGTCGAGAATCCACTACAGGCTTAAGTTTCCTACGAGCTTTAGTCTCTAAAAGCCTATTTTTAAGTAGCCCAATATCTATACAGTTCAATAATTCAAACAATAAGAGAAAATCTTACTTGGCTCGACTTCGAGGGCTCGATGAACCACACTTCAAGAATCCTGCCAAAACTTCTAAAAAACCCAAAATCTAAGGCCCATTTCACATCCCGAGTTTTGTAACCTAGGCTCTGATACCACTATATGTAACACCCTAAACTCGGCCTAGAAGTTAGGCCCGAATCTAGAATGTCACATTAAAGGCACAATTCAAAACGGTTTTTCTAATTAAGAAATTAAGGCCCAAAAGCCTAAAATCTAATAGACTTATTAATTAAAGGTAAAAAACCCATTTTATTATTTTAAGTATTTTGGAAACCAAGTTTGAACATAAGAGCTTACATAGCCTTAATAATTAAATAAACAATTGATCTCAAAACCCAAAATAAATCTGAAGTCAAAACGGAGTACAAGGCTTTATTACATCCACCGAAAATTAAGTCAATAAAAACATGTACTTTGAAACAAATAAATAATAATTCAAGCCTCTTAAAATGTGGCCATCTCCAAGTCCTCTCCCGCGTCAATTCGTCTATTCGGGATTACCTGAAACATTAAATTAAAGGGGTGTAAGTTTCAAAACTCAATGTCCACAACCCTTGGCAATCAAATCACTTACAAATATCCACATTGGGCCTAAGCCCTATCAAAATCGGTGGTCTTGGGCCTTATCCCACAATGACCTCATATCATATCATATCGTATCATTCATAAACAAATAATACAAAACCCACCCCAAAAATCCATTCACTACACACCATTTCCCTTCCAACCTTATGACTCTTGTAGGGAATTCTAGCTCGACCCACCCCTCCGCTACACACCAAAGGTAGCCTGGTTGCGGTACTACCGAACATTGCAGCAAAGCTGCTAATCAAATATTGGGCTTAAAGCCTCCTTTGGATCCATACCATATGGCCATGCGATCCTGGATCCATACCATATGGCCATGCGATCCTTAAATATTGACACAAAGTCATCAATATATATATGTTAGGTACATAGCCGCGGTAAATATGATTGGCACAAAGCCATAATAATAGCACAAAGCCTTTGGTATTGGCACAAAGCCCATAATTACGGTATGAAGCCCATATTAATGGCACACAGCCCTCGGTAACATTATCGATGCAGCATGGCTGCTCAGTGGCTAAAAGCCTGTGGTGGATCCATACCATACGGACATGCGATCCTCAAATCTTCCTCCGTACAATAATTCCCACCCATATGCATCTTAAGCAGAATATCATATGAATGCAGCAAACACAAAAGTAACATCCACAAACTCATATTCATCACATAGGGTTATTTTCGTCATTTCATTACCCAGGGGTATTTTCATAATTTTACCCTATAGGGGTATTTCGATAATTTTGCAAATCAGGGGTATTTTATAATTTTACAAACCGGGGGTATTTTGGTAATTTTACAAATTGAGGGTATTTTGGTAATTTCACAAATCAGGGGTACTTTGGTAATTTTGCAAATTGGGGTACTTCGGTCCCTTTCAGATTTTAGCTATGAACTTTGGCCCATCAACAAGTCCTCGCGGCTAAAGTGAACAAACACTACGCACCAGGTAGGATTCCAAAGAAGAGGAGGTGGGCCATTAGGGCCGCTTAAGTACCAAGCTCTCTCTAGATCCAATCCTAGACATGCGTATGCCCATTGCTACACCCTAACCCAGCGACTTGTTCACAGGCACATTTAATTAGAAAATTAAGTCTTATGGAATTTAAGAGTTATTCAAACTAGACCTAAGGACCATAAACCCTAACATACATGTCTACGTCCCCATAAGCCCATCAAAACCAAATTACAACCTTACGGCCTGTTAGGCCCAAATTTCTTCGTATGGCCTATTAGGCCCAAAACAAATCCAATTCATGCATCATGCATGACTAATTCAACTCATATACCAACCAAACCATTTCATCAAACTTAGCCTCAGGGCCCACCGGGCCCATTTAGCCACTTTTGGCTTTTCAGCTTTTTGGCATTGCCACTTTCGTGTGTGTAGTGTTTGAACACACCTGGTAACCATGCGCACTTCAAACCCCTTAGTCACGAACCTACAATCGACATCACCTAACAATTAATCATAACTTAATATACACTTATCGAAAACCAAAACCTCAACGTAACCTTACCGTGTACCTCACGTTCTAGTAGCCCTTCCTTCGCTACTATTGGCAATTATCCTCTGGGTTTGCACCCAAATGCCCACCAAGGTATATTAACTCTCCTCATAGAATGCTCTATATATAGCTAGCTTCTCACCTTCCTTCTTTGTATCTTTTCGATGTGGGATCCCTCCGTCAGCAGAGTTTAAATCCAACTCAAACTCTTCCCATCCAATCCGCAAAATAAATACTCCCTTGCTTGTCATGAGATTCGAACCTAGGCTCCTTTGCACCCTTAATGACGCCTTGCCACTAGACCACTCACTTTCTTGTGTCTAAAATCATGCGCAACTAAATTAACTCTATGGCAAAATTCTAGAGTCCATTTAAAAAGAAATCTCAAAATGCAAGAGCTAAGACTTGAACCTTGGACCTCCTTCCTTCCTTGTGGCATCACCCCCTTATCCCTTATGTGGCGTCACTTTGCCACTACATCGCACACTCCACTTGTTTCATTTTTTTCCACATTTTATTCTTAAAGCCTACCTACTAACTCTCAGGGTTTTATTCACCTAAAACCAAAATTTTCCTAAAGCCAAAATTTGAACCCCAAGACTTCATAGAAACCCTCTAACCTTCTAGAATCACTCACCTAATAGGTCCAACTAGCACTAAAGCCGTTCTTTTGTTCTCAAAAATTTTAAACGCTCCCGTTCCCAAGGCCCAATAGGCCCAATTCTTCTAGGCCCAAATTTGGGATGTTATAGCGTTCAGGACTTTTTATGGTCATTACAAGTTTCTAGTGATGCCGTTTGGGTTGACGAATGCACCAACTACTTTCATGGATATGATGAATAGAGTATTCCATCCCTATTTGGATCGGTTTGTGGTTGTGTTTATAGATGACTTCTTGGTGTATTCCACAACTGAGGAGGATCATGATCCGCATCTTTGAATTGTTTTGCAAATTCTGACGAAAAAATAGTTATACGTAAAGTTCAGCAAGTGTGAGTTTTGGTTGTGGGAAGTGACATTTATAGGTCATTTTTGGTGTCTGTCGTGGGGATTAGGGTAGATCCTCAAAAAATTGAAGCCGTATTGAATTGGAAACCACCAAGGACTATATCTGATATTCAAATTTTTCTGGGTTTGGCTGGGTATTACAGACGTTTTGTTGAGGGGTTTTCACTGATTGCTGCACCCCTGACTAAGTTACTGCGTAAAGGGGTAGCGTTTAATTGGACTGATAAGCAGCAGGAGAGTTTTGAGAAACTGAAGAAAGTTCTGACTGAAGCCCTTATTTTAATACAGCTAGAGCCTGGGAAGGAATTCATTATCTACAATGATGCGTCGCACACTAGATTAAGTTATGTGTTGATACAAGAAGGTAAGGTGGTTGCATATGCATCTCGTCAACTGAAGCCTCACGAGATGAATTACCCCACTCATGACTTGGAGTTAGCTACGATGCTTTTCGTATTGAAGATTTGGAGGCACTACTTATACGATGAGAAGTCTATTATTTACACCGACCATAAAAGCCTCAAGTACCTCCTTACTTAGAAGGAGTTGAATCTTAGGCAACGAAGATGGTTAGGGTTGCTTAAGGATTATGATTTCTCGACTAAATACCATCCAGGTAAAGCTAATGTAGTAGCGGATACGCTGATCTGTAAGGTCATATCTGATCTGAGAGTAATGTTTGCTCGTCTCAGCCTATTTGAGGATGGTAGTTTGTTGGCTGAACTCCAAGTGAGACCGACCTGGGCTAATCAGATTAAGGAGAAGCAGTTGTTGGATGACTCGTTGGTTCCTCGTTTCCAATTGGTTGAAGGTGGGGAGACTATAGATTTTGGGCTGAATAGTGAGGGAGTGCTATGTTTTCATGGGAGAGTGTACGAGAGGCACATAGCAGTCCTTATGCCATCCATCCTGGTGGAAACAAGTTGTACCGAGATCTGTGTGAACTATATTAGTGGCCAGGGCTCAAGCGCGAAGTTACAGATTTCATGAGTAAGTGTCTAACATGCCAGCAAGTTAAGGCTGAGCATCAACTGCCTTCCGGATTACTGTAACTCTTTAAGATTCCACTCTGGAAGTGGGAGAGGGTAACCATGGATTTTGTTAGTGGGCTACCCTTAACGCCTACTAAAAAGGATACAATATGGGTTTTATAGACTGACTGAATACATCTTCCCATTTTATACCGGTCCACATTGATTATTCATTGTAGAAGTTAGCTAAATTGTATGTGGCTGGGATTGTAACACTGCATGGTGTATCGGTTTCTATTATATCTGATAGAGATCCTAGATTCACATCTCAATTCTAGAAGCAGTTACACGAGGCATTGAGTACAAGATTGGATTTCAGTACTACGTTTCACCCTCAGACAGATGGTTAATCGGAGAGGGTGATTCAGATATTGGAGGACATGCTAAGAAGCTGTGTAATTGATTTCAAAGGCAGTTGGGAAGACTACTTGCCATTAGCAGAGTTCAGATGGCACCATACGAAGCATTATATGGTCATAGGTGTTGCACCCCTTCCTGTTGGACAGAACTTGGTGAGCAGCGAATTTTGGGGCCAGAGTTAGTTTCTGAAATCAAAAAAAAGTAAAGTTAATCCGAGATCGATTAAAGGAAGCATCTAATAGACAGAAGTCATATGTTGATTTAAAGCGTAAGGAGATAGAGTACTCTATGGGGGATTATGTCTTCTTGAAGGTCTCACCATGGAAGAAGATTTTGAGATTTGGGTGAAAAGGCAAACTTAGCCTTAGACTCATCGAACCTTACCGGATATTAAAGCGTGTGGGACTGGTCACCTATCAACTTGAGCTACCTCCTAAGTTAAATCAGATACATGATGTGTTCCATGTCTCTATGCTGAGGCGATATTGCTCTGATCCCTCACATTTAGTACCAGTAGATGAGATCAAAGTTAGACCCGATTTGACTTTTGAGGAAGAACCGATTTAGATACTGGATCATGACGTTAAGGTATTAATGAGAAAATATGTTCTGTTGGTCAAAGTGCTTTGGTGTAATCACGGTTCAGAGGAAGCCACATGGGAGCCTAAAGAGGCGATGCGACAATAATACCCTTACTTATTCTGATAGGTAAATTTCTAGGTCAAAATTTCTTTTAGGGGTAGAGTTGTAACACCCCAAAAATTCTATGTGTGCTTCAATGGCTAAGTATTTGAGTGTATTTTGGGGTTTTTAGAAAGCCTGGGTTCGAGTCTGAGCCAGGGAAAATTTTTAATTTTTGCTCTCAAGTGAAAATTGGCTGTTAGCAGTAGGACTTATGTTTAAATATGTGTGTTTTTATGTCACAAAAAGGGCAAGTGGATTGATGGTGGTGGCGTCACTAAAATGGCAAGGGGAGTGGGGTTCAAATCCCATGACATGAAAATAGGGGGCTTTTATTTTATGATTTGCTAGTGTAAGAGGTAGTGTTTGGATCAAACTCTGCAGAGAAGGTTAAAGACTTGGTCAACAAATTTGAATGGGAAGCTTGAAGCAATTCAAGGAGAATTTGGTAGAGATTTTGATGGAGTTGGAATGTGAGGGGAGTTTGGTCGAATTTGAGAGAGCTTGAGTAGGGGGATTTTGGCTAGAGGGTTTTTATTTGGGCAATTTCAGTAAACAGGCTGAGTGAAGAAGCCGACTCTCCTCTTTGGCATTTTAGGTTTTTCTTTTGTTATGTTTCGGGTTCTACTCTCTAAAGCGTCTCGTGCATCATTTTTCTTACCATTCGGGTCTTGCTCTCCTCAACTTTCTTTCTTCTCTCAACTGTTATTCATTTTTGCCAGATACTATACCAACTTCCAATCCCCATATTCTCTGTTGAAGCCTTTCTTTTCTTCTGCGCATCTTCTTTCTGTCGAGAGGCATTCTAATCCTTCTTCCTTAAATTCTTCCTTGGCCAAATCTGATTTATCTTCTTCCCCTCCTCTCAATTCTCTTTTCTTGTAACGCCAGCCTTGTCAAGTGGCCAATTGTAATTGTATTCTGCCGCTTCTATCAATTAATCTTGGGGTAAGTATTCCGTGCTTTATTCGGTTCTTGATTCCTTTTTGATGACTTTCTTTTCTGACAAGCCGAATGTTTTGGTTTGGGATGCTAACTCTTGAACCCTTCTCTGGTGTTGGATTCTCTTGGTTAGGGTAGCATTTCTGCAGGAAAGGGGTATATATATCCTTCGATTAGCATCATAAGTGGGTTGGATAGCATTCTTGGGTGAAAGTGAGTATCAATTCTATGCTTATTGGGATTGAACATTAGTATTAGATATTGATTTTAACCGAAGGAAAAACGTTTTTGGGTGTAGGTTTGACGTTCATGGGTTGCTTGTACCAGCTGCGATAAAGGTGTATAATCCTACACCCAATACCGTACTGTTAAAATGCTGTATAAATGTGTATTCACACACTTATGCTACTGTGAATCGGCAAAAGCTGAAAAGCCAAACTTTTGGCATCTGAGGGCCCACAAGCATGCGAACGCTCATAAGGATAAATCGAGCCACAATCGTTGGTCCTAGACCGTAGAGGCCGCCACGAACGTTGTCGTGGGCTTAGGTCGTAATAGGCCTCGTTGGGTCGAAATGGGCCATGTGGGCCCAATGGGCTCATAAGCCCCACAGGGACAAAATCCATGGTAAGTGGCCAATAATGGAAGGGGCTACGAAGTTTGCACAGCTGTCATTGAAATTAGGCTGAATGGACCACACGAGTGTGTGGGCCCACTTGGGTCGAGTAGGGGGCTTTGGGCCCAATTACACTATTTTGGCCATATAGGTTATTCAAGTTGTTCGAGACAACGATAGGCCTTTGGGAAAGATTACTGAAATACCCTCGAAGGGTAAAATTATCGAAATACCCTCGAAGGGTAAAACTATTGAAATACCCCCAAGGGGTTGGCCCATGTTTACTGTTATTAGTAGCTTTGCTGCATTACTTCTAGCAGCTATGCTGCAACATTGGTGTGTTGGCTGGGTGGGTTGCCTTGGTCCCCATATGGTGTGTTGGTTGGTACGGGTGGTGTGTTGGATGGATTGGGTTGGGTTGCATTACTATTCTGTTCTATGATCATTTGGGCTTAGGCACACACTGCTACTGTATAAGGCTAAAGCCCAAATTGAACTGATATTGAATAGGGCTCAGGCCCAGACTATTATTGCATGATTGGGGATTACACACTGAGTTCTCATAACTCACCCTTTCTTTTGATTGTGTAGGTAATCCCCAACCTTAGATGATTTGGAGCTGCGAGGGACTCAGAGGTGGCCACACACGCTTTATGATTTAATCTTAGACTTAGTTATTTTATTTTATTTTAGGTTAATAATTATGTAATAAGGCCATTTGAGGGTTTAACTTTTATTTGGTGGTTTTTTTTCTTTATTTCAACCTGCTAGACTAGGACACACAGGTTTTAAAACAATAATTGTTTCTTAAGAAAATCACATTTTTCAAATCTTAAAGCTTACAACTAGAAAAGGCTTTCGCGGTTTATTCCATATTAAATATCTTATAACAATTGATATGACACGGCCATGTGAGACACACAGCCTTGTGTCATTTGAGAATTTCTTAGTATTCAAGTCAATGAGTTACACGACCTAGTACACAGCTTAGCACACGACCTTTTGTGGCAACTTAAAGAGTTACACGGCCTGGCACACGGGCGTGTAGGGCTACTCAGTGAGTTAGACGGGTGAGGACACGGGCTAGGACACACCGTGTTTCCCTTGTTCAAAAGTTACATGGCCAGGGTTGATTTCACACGGCCTGGCCACACGTGTGAACACTGTTTCCAATTTTTGCAACTTTTTCCTAAACTTTCCTTTTTGTTTGAAATTAGTCCTGAATTGTCTCAAAGCTATTTTTAGGGCCTCAAGGGAACACTTTAGGGACAAAATGCATGTGATTGAATGAATTTTAAAATGTTTTATTTAAATATTATGATGTTAAATGTTTCCAATTGTACGGTAATGCTCTATAACCATAATCCTTCGACGAAGATGGCTTAGGGGTGTTACATTCCAAGCATTTGACTTTTCATGTAAGTAATTTTGAGGTCTATTTTTCATAAATTTTATGTTTTTGAGGTCTCAAGAGCTTGATTAAACTATCTCAGGTGCTAGATCGTACAATTGCTAAAGTTTTAAAATTTTACCATTGATGTTTCTTGTAGCTTTTGATGTTAAATGGCTTGATTGTAAGCTTAGATGTGATTAAGGACAAAATTGTAAAGTGAAAATTGTTAATTTTGCGTATAGGGACTAAAATTAAAATATTTCAAAATTAATATGAATTTTTTGTAAATATGGACTGTAGAGGGTCTTAGAACGATGAAACTAAAATCGGATTGAAAAACAAAGCTCAAATGTAAAAATTAAGGTTATTTCGATTTTAAAGGCTGAATTGAATAAAATATGAAACTTTAGGGAAATTGTGAAAAATGAAATTAAATTGTCATATGCATAGAATAGGTTGTTATAAGGTAATTGAATCTGATAATTTCTAATGAATTACAGTATAGATTAAGATTTGTAGCAACCGATAGATAATTGAAGAAAGGGAAAATTACATATTAGTCATTGACACTTAAATTATCGTTGATTTTACTTGGTAAGTTCATATGGTATAATTATATATGTAATTGTGATGTATGTGTTTAAATTGTGTATTTATGTTATATAGATATACTTTAAATTGTTTACAAATTGGTAGAAAGAGTGAAGATTGGATTGAATTGTAAAGAATCATTCTAATATGTTAATTTTACTCAAATGAACATAAGATGTGATAGGATTCAATTGGCATGGGAATAGGGTTATCTACGCGTTGTATGAGATCTATAAAAAAAATTATACAGTGTATATTGGTGTACGAAGAGTTTATTGACTATGTCAAAATCCTGCATATGTTGCTAATTATCAAGTTATGTCTCTATGGAGACCCTAATGTGGTGGAGGGATGATATGCTACATGATATATGTGTGCCTACGAGCGTTGAACCGAAGTGCCTTGATGTGGTGTAGTTAATTCTCTGAGGAGCTACTTGGTGTGGTGTAGTTACCCATGTATCTATATCTGTTATTTATAGTTCATCGAGCTATATAGTTGAAAGAAATTATAATTGAATGATGATTTAAGATGTGAATTGTAATGGCTATAAGTGTCCGATTGAATTAATTGATGTATATGAATGATAATTTTGATAGAATGTATCGAATTGTTATATGATTTGTATATGATACACTCACCTTATAGTTGTAAAATGTGGAAACAGGAAAATTACATAGTTAGCTAATTCATTTTATAAATTATGAATTGAGGTGGGTTCATTGTTTTATAATCTTTCAACTTACTAAGAATTAGTAATGCTTATTCGATTATACTTTTTGTCTTGTAGTTGTCTTTTGTGGAACGTGAAGATCGAATCAACTCGGAGCTAACACTATCCAACTTTTAATTCGGTAGTCTTTTAATTTTTCTAGACTCGGTTACATGGCATGTTTTTGTAAAAGTGTTTATTTTGAATAATATTACTTTTGAAACCCTAAATGATGATTAACTTGAATGGATGTGTAACGCCCCGAATTTGGGCCTAAAAGTACTGGGTCTTGAGTATGGTTCCATAAGGAGGATATAAATAGGTATTTAATTGTGCAAGGAAATGACACAATTAAATGTCTGCTCAAGTGGTCAAGGGTCCTGAGAGGAGTTGGAAAAGTCATGGGTTCAAACATGGGCTTTAGCAAAAATTTTGGTTTTCAGTGAATAAAACCATAGACGCTTGGATGTAGGCCTTCTAAATTTTTGTGATTAAAAAGAGACACATGGAAGCCTGTGGTCTAGTGGTTGTGGCGTCATAAGGTTGTAAAGGAGCCCGGATTCAAGTCTTAGCTCTTGCAATATATTTTGGTCTTTCTTTTAAAGGAACCTGGACTTTGGCCTATAGACCTTTTTATTAATTGTGGATATTTTGTGACACAAAAGAGCTTGTGACAAGGAGGCAAGTGGTGTGTTGAGCTATTGAGGGGGCTTGGGTTCGAATCCCCTTGCAAGCAAATTACAGTTATTTTGCTACATGGGGATGGTAAGTTGTTGAATTGGATTGAAACTCTGGAAGGTTATTGTGGACTTGGAAAAAGGGTGAAGCTTGAATTGGTCATGGAGAAAATGTAGGAGGAAAAAGGGGAATTTGATTGGATGGTAGAGAGGTTGGAGGAGGGATTTTAGGAGTGGATTAAGGGTAGTGGATGGTTTTGAGTGATTTGGGGAGGAAAATTAGGGATTTTGAAAGGAAAGAAGGGTGTGTGCCGAATGAGAATTCGGCTTATCAAAAATCAGCTTTGAGTAGTCTTTTACTCTCTAATTCGGTGGCTTGAAACATTTTGGTTTTTTTTCTTTCTTGGAGGCCAATTTGTGCTAAGAGTGTGGGCAGTATCTTTTCGTTTTTGGTCATATCAAATACCTTTCGGGTTCTTTTGTTCTCTACTTTGCATTCCTCTGCAAACCTCCTATCAAACCGATTCTTTTTCTCTCCTCTACCACTTCACACTTTTGCCAAATGTTTCTTTTCTCTCTCAATTGGTTGATGTGTTTTTGGCCAAACACATTGTTATCTCCTCTCTTCCTTCTTTCGACTTTTCTCATTTCCCCCCTTTTTGCTAGAGCCGAATAACCTTTGAACTTCTATGCTAGTCAAAAACTTGGTCTTAGGGGGGTGCAATTATTTTTTTCTCGTGCCTCGATTTAAGGGTGCATTGTGGTGGTGGCCGAATACTTCTTTCTTTCAGTCTTAATTCCACAGTTTGGGTAAGTTGCGATACTCCTGGTTCAATTTTTGCGAATATGATATTAGTTATTGAGTCGCGAATGGGATGCAGGTAGTTTTTTTTAAGGACTTGAAGTGAAGTGATCTCCTGGAATGACCTGAGTGAGGTTGATTAACGCGGGTGATAGGTAAGCCCCCGAATAAGAGTCTTGGGTTAAGGTTCTCTTCAATGGATTGATAAGCGACTAACCGAAGTTTCTGATTGTGTTAGGTTGGTGTTTTTATGGGTTAGTCATGCACGTTTGCAATCAGGTGTGTATTTTTACTCTGTACCTGATAGTCGGCTGATAAGCCGAAGGTGTGTACACACACTACTCAAGTCGTAGAACGGCAAAAGCCAAAATGTCGAAAAATTAGAAATACGGCTATTGAGGCCACATGGGTGTGTGAATGCCCGTATGGTGAACAGAGCCCACGAAACATGGGTGTTAGACTGTTGAGGCCACTACGAGTGTTCTCATAGGCATAGGTCGTTCTGGGCCTCGATGGGCTAAATTGGGCGTGTGGGCCCAATGGGCTTGTCGGCCCCACATGGATAAAATTTGCGGTAAGTGACTAATAATGAACTGGCTTTGGCGTTCGCATAGCCATAACTGATTTGGGCTAAATGGGCCACACAAGCGTGTGGGCCCACTTGGGCCGAGTAATAGGCCTTAGGCCCATTTACACAGTTGTGAGTGTTTAGTTACTTAAGTCGCTCGAGGTGACGATGGACCTTCTGTTGGGTCGCTGAGACCCCGATTTATAAAATTACTAAAATACCCCCAATTTTGTAAAATTACTGGAATACTCCCGGTTTGTAAAATTACCGAAATACCTCTGATTTGCGAAAATTATCGAAATACCTCAATTTGTAAATTATGGAAATACCCTCGATTTATGAAATAACTGAAATACCCTCGATTTGTAAAATTACTGAGATACCCCCAATTTGCAAAAGTTACCAAAATACCCTCGATTTGTGAAAATTACCGAAATACCCCCTATTTGTAAAAATTACTGAAATACCCCGATTTTCAAAATTACCAAAATACCACCAGTTTGTAAAATTATCGAAATACCCTTAATTTTGTAAAATTATCAAAATACCCTCAGTTTTATAAAATTATCGAAATACCCCTAATTTGTAAAATTACCAAAATACCCTCAATTTGTGAAATTACCAAAATACTCTCGATTTGTAAAATTACTGAAATACTCTCAATTTTTGAAATTATCGAAATACCCCCAGTTTACAAAATCACCTAAATACCCCTGTAGGGTAGAATTACCGAAATACCCCTGAAGGGTGGAATTATCGAAATACCCTTGTAGGGTAGAATTACCAAAATACCCCTATAGTTTTTAATTGTTGAATTTTGATAAAATATTATGGTAAGTGAATAAGGTGAGAATTATTTGTATTGTGTTATACTAATGAAATGGATTGATTTGGAATGTGATGAAATTGATGTGAATATGTGATTATTGTGGAATTTGAACATTTGATATTTATTATTATATTTGAAAAATGAATTGAAATGAATTGAATTGCGAATATATGTGATTATTTGAAATGTGTATCGATTGAAAATTGAAAAGTGATGTGAAACCCTATTAACTGTATTGGACTGAGTCGGATATAGTTGGTATGCCATAGGATTGAAGTGTTCAGGGATTACTTCGACCACGAGTCGATGAGACACTGGGTGTCATATTATTACTTCGGATAAATTCAATGAGGTATTGGGTACCAACTTACTTCGGCAAGGTCGATGAAACACTGGGTGTCAACTGATTACTTTGAATTATCTGATGAGGCACTAGGTGCCATACTGGTGTGTTTTGGTTGGATCCGTGTATCCGCTAAAGTCTGAGTCTTGTTCATAGTGGTAAATAAATGAATTGACAATATGAATGATTTTGAATGATATTGTTGGATGATTTTGAATATGAAATGGATTGAGATATTGAATTGAGTTATGAAATTGAAATGTTTGATCCAATGGGTTCATGAAAGTGAAATAATATGTGTATCATATTGAGAAAAGCTATTTGAATAATAATTATGAAATTGAAATAGTAAAAAATGAGAATTGAAAGTGTTTTGAATGATTATTTATTAATTTGATTATTTGTTTAAATGATTTTTATTAACTGTGTTTATATATATAAGTATTATAAATTCTTATTTAATAAGTATTTGGATTATAGAAATACCACTGAGTTTTATACTCATTGTATGATTTGTTTAAAATGCGTAGGTTAGGTAAAAGTCAAATTGCTGAATCAACATCCAAGGTCGACCCCGAACTCATTGTGGTGAAGTACTTTTCTTTTAGTATAAGGCATGTACATATGTTGTTGTATTTTTCATTTTGGAAATGATTGTAAATAATGTTAAAGAATGATATTAATTCCTTACATACATAAATATAAATTATGTGTTATATTGAAGTTATAAATGGTTTATTTTGATTAAAGTATGAATGAAGTTAATATATGCAAATTTAGGTTGATATTTGGCTTTAAATTTAGTTTGGCTTGAATGAATTTAAATGAATTGAATTGGTTAGTATTTGTATAGTATCTATGTTGGTATATTGATTAAGTCAATAGATTGACTATTTTGTCATGTTTTAGATATATTTGAATGTGTTTTGGATTGGTTGAAAGGTTTGTAAATAAGTTTCTTGTTGTTCAAGATTTGCAGGGTTGGTAAAATTAATGTATAAGGGTCATAAAGGGACGATATGATTGAAGTATGATATTTATGTGTGAATAATTATATGATATTCGTATTTGATCTGAAATGTTTGGTAATGCTCCATAACCCTGTTCCGGAGATAGATAAGGGTTAGAGGGTGTTACACACACGGGCGTGTGTCTAGACCGTATGTGACACACGGCCTACCCCATGGGCATGTAGCCAAGCCGTGTGTCCCCTGCACCTTTAATTTTGAGAAACAAAATGTTCAAAATTGACCATACAGGGCAGAGACACGGGCGTATGTCTTAGCCGTGTGGGTGACACAGGCCTTGAACATGGGCATGTGTCTTGGCCGTGTGAAACTTGCACCTAATTCGAATTGAATTAATTAACCAGACGGCCTAGCACACGGGCATGTGGCATGGCCGTGTGGCGCAAGTCAGAGAGCAACCTAAATCGGACACAACCTGAGGCACGGGCATGTCTAAAGGTTGCACTGGCGTGTCTAAAAGTCACAGGTGTGTCCCTTTGACCACACGGGTGTGTGAGCCCTGTACCTTGAAAAATTTTAAAATGTCACGAAAAAAATTCTTAGAGTTTCTGATTAAGTCCCAACTCGATTCTAACATTCGTATTGGGCCTCGAGGGTCCAAATAAGGGATGTTAAGAATGATCTCAGTGAATGAATAGTAACTTTCCTAAATTAATCAATAAACGTTCTGAATGTTTTGGTAACGCTCTGAAACCCTATTCCATCAACGGATACAGGTTAGTGGTGTTACATGAGGAACCGTGTAGCTACATCTTGACCGTCAACTTGTGTGAGCAGACCCAGTGATAGCTCGAGATGAGCATTTACATATGAGATATGAGATCGAGATGGTTTTGACCATGTATTGGCACTTAAGGTGCAAGATTCTCGACTATCTGATATTATTCCAAATGGTTCAACGGGTATATTGATGGTATGAAAGAATAAGTGATTGATACGTATTATAATAGGTATGTATGTGAATCATATAAACTTTGAGTCTATGAAACTTGTGAAATTCATATCTAACCTTGTAAATGAATATGTGATAGGTTTGTGGATCAATATGAGTTATATTATGATATGTTTGATTACTTAAATTGTGCTCATATGGTAAGTTGAGTTTATTGCTTTACGAGCTTACTAAGCTTAATAGCTTACTCTATTTACTTTTTCGTGTTTTATAGTGATTTCGAAGCTTGCTTAGATTGGGGGTTGTCGGAGATCTTATCACACTATCCAACTGTCGTTTTGGTACTTTTGAACTTGTGTACTTGGTTATATAGCATGTATAGGTGTTGTGGTTAATATGGCCTATATGTCTGTAATGTATATAGCCAATTGATTTGGCTTGTAAATGATGTATGTTTTGGTTATGTGTATAGCCATGTGATTTGGATTATTTTGGTATACTTGGTTCTATATATATGTGTAAATGGCCTTTGATATTTGGTTTATAATTGCTATGTGAATGCCTTGTTGTGAATTGGTATTTTGAGTACAAAATGATTGAATTTGAGAATGTGGTATGCATGTTGATTTAGGCACAAAGTCTAATAAGTGAGTTTGATCATTTAGGTGATTTTTGGATGTGAAATTGGTGTGAATTTGAATGGCCAATTGTGATGTTTATGAGTAATGTTATTGTTGGTATTGAAATTATATGAATTGGACTTGGTTGTGGTTGTTTTGAATGCCTATTGAAGATATGGTTATATGCTTTTTGGTATGCCTAGGTTGACAACATTTTGGGTGAGAAAGATGGCTTGGAGAATAGCCTATTTTTGTCCACACGGGCAGATACACGGGAGTGTGTCTCAGTTGTGTGTGACACGCGGCTAGGTGACACGTCCGTATGTCCCCTAGTACTTATTTAGAAACCAAGTCAGTAGCTCCACATGGCCCAACACACGGAAGTGTGATTCGGCCATGTGGCATAAGTCAGTATACCCTCCAGTTTTCACATGTCCTAGGACACGGGCGTGTGAGGCCATTTCGAAGGGTACACGGGCTAGTCACACCGGCGTTTGGTTGGCCGTGTCACCCAAGTCAGTGAGTTACATGGGGGAGGACACTGGCTGGGACGGCCATGTGATCCCATTTTGAATGTCCACACAACTTGTGACACGAACTTGTCTTTGGCCGTGTGTCCCCTGTACTTTGAAAATTTTTTATGTTTTTCCAAAATTGTCCTGAGTTCTTGGTTTAGTCTCGAACCACTTCTAATGCTTGTTTTAGACTTTGAGGGCTCATATTAGGGAGTATATGATTGTATTTGAATGATATTTGTTTGGATATGAGAATTGTATGATTGTTTAATTGATAAGTCTGGTAATGCTTCGAAACCCTATTTTAGAGATGGAAACGGGTTAGGGGTGTTACAATCTCTTAATGAGGTTAAAGATTTTTTTGATGTTTCCAAGGTAGATTCGTTGGTTCTTATAGAATTGGAATTCAATTCTCTAAATGATCCGTTGGAATGTATTTCATCTGAGTCTTCGTATCAAAATAAGGACGATACATGTTTGGCTTCTCTAAAAGCTAGCTCGAAAGGATTCACTTTGAAAGCTTAGTTTGAGTCATTAGAGCTGTCATCCTGTGAGTTCAAGCAACCCAAACAGTCAATAGAAGAACCATCTGAGTTAGACTTAAAGGTTTTGAAAAGGCACGAGAAAGGTATTGGGTGGACTATTGTTGATATTTGAGGTAATAAGCCTTCTTTGTGTACTCACAAGTTATTAGTAGAAGATACTGGAAAGGGGTCTATCAAAGGACAAAGGAAATCGATCCAATCTCGAGTATTTGATCCTGGGAAACTCAACTCTCAGTGGTTAAAAGCAGGGACAATTTATCCCATCTATGCCAATTCTTGGGTGAGCCCTGTTCAATATGTGCCAAAGAAAGAAGGTATCACAGTTGTAAAGAATGAGGATAATGAGTTGATTCCATTAAGGACAATCACAGTAGTCGAATTTGTGTGAATGACATAAAGTTGAATAGAGAAATGTAGAAGGATCATTTTTCGCTCCTATCCCTTGATCTGATGTTGGACAGACTTGTAGGGCGATAGTATTATTTCTTTTTAGATGAGTATGGTTGGTTTGATAGATGACCTTTCGACTCTACTTCCGGCAGAGTCAACTCCAATAATAATTAAGGAGGTTTTTATATAAGCTCCTTGGCGGTTACGTGTGTGCGCATTAAAACATTGAATTTATAAATCTATTTTTAATCCAAATTTTATTGCAAGCGTAAGTGCCAATTGTAATATTTATAGTTTCAATGGAACACGAAGTATTCCAAGGGGTCGAACCTAAAGAAAGAGGTGATTGAGCGATACCTAGCATACACAATAGATTCTAAGAAGCTACTAATATGATTTTATAGTACGACAATTCATAAAAAAATTAAGTTTGGGAGAAAATTAAATGTTCTATCCTAATGACTAAATTGCAAGATATGTAAAACTATGGGATTATCTAGAAAATAACTAATGGGGGTCGGTTGACTTTGATGTGGTTCACCAAATCTCGAATAAGGGACTCAAGTCGTGTAAATTACCAAGTGGCACCATTATATCTTCCAATCTCAATTTTACCAACTTAGACGAATTAGGTCTAATTTATCTTCCGATATCACCGATTAATCCGGGACTAATGAACGGGTGCATGACAAGATTACCTTCCGGTCTCACTTTATCTTCATGTTCCTTTAGGGGCGTCCACCTAAGTTATTAATTCTATTCGATTTAGTCCACTTTATTACGATTCAGTCCTTGGTCCAAATATTTTAGTTTACAGATATTTCCATCAACCAACCTCCTTCAAGGTTTAGCTACTCATGCTCAAAGTAAATAAAATAAATACAAAAATGGAAAACAAGGCAACCATGAAAGTAAAGCTTAAGAAAAAATATAAAAGTTGAGATTTTTATGCAAGAAAACTTAAAGAACAGAAAACTAGAAGCATTCAGCAAGAAAATCTAAAGCAAAAAACATAAAAGGAACTAGCTTTAACATGTTTAAAGTAAAATAAATTGAAATACATTAACTAAAGCTTAATGTAACAGGCCGTTTTTAGTCAAATCGAAACAGTGGTTTCGAAACCACAAATTCGAAGTCAAAATAATTATTTTATTATTATTTTAATTTTTACAGTATGATAGAATATTGTGTGAAATTTTCATTAAGAAATTTTATCGTTTGATTGGTCAATTTGATAAAGAGGACTAAATCGCGTAAAGTGCAAAATTGATGTTTTAATAGTTAAAGATATTAAATAGCTTTGGAATATTAAAGTGGAGGTCCTTATGTTGTAAATAGACCATTTGAAATATAAGTGGACATAGATGGACATCATTTGGATGATATTATCATTAAGGTTAAAATAGTAATTAGTATAATAAACATAAAATAAATATAAAAAATCATTTTATTCATCTTTCATCATCCTCATCAACCAAAATTTGAAGAAACGAAAATCCAAAAGCTAGGTTTTCTATTTGGCCAAGCTTCTTAGCTCAATTGTAAGTCCATTTTTGTCCCGTTTTTAATGATTTCTATGTTTTTGAGATCGTTTCAACTTAGTCTAGCTAGCCTAGGGACTAATTTGCAAAATTGTTACAGGTTTAGGATGTTTCCATTGATTAATATGTATGATTTTTTGAAGTTTCTTGATAGATTATGAATGTTTGTTGTGAATTATACAAGTTTTGTTCAATGATTTTTAGTGAAAATGTAAATTAGGGATTAATTTGTGAAAGTGTAAAATTCATGGTTAAAATGTGAAATAAATGAAAAATATGGGCTGCTAAGGGCAAAATGGTAATTCATCTAGCATGGGTAGGGACCTAATTGTATGAATTTGTAATTTTATGAAATAAGGACTAAATTGTAAAAGATGTGAAATATTAGGGGTAATTGTGTAAAAATGCCTTAAAGTGAATTTTGAAATAAATTGAATAGAAAGATAATTAAATAAGTTAATTTTTATTACACATAGATCAAGAGAAGTGAAACTCGGATCTAGATCGAGGGAAAAATAAAGTTATCAACTAATCGACTCGTGTCATCGTTTTTACATCCAAGGTAAGTTCGTATGTAATAAGCATTGTTATAATTATGTTTTTAATGCTTTAATATTGCATAACCTATGAATACAAGATTACGGACATATTTGACAATGATTTGACAATGATTCGGCAAGTGTGAAATCCTAGTTGAACCTTAGGAATATATTTGGATACTACTGACATGTCATTAGGGGATTGATGTGATTATGTGATCCGGGTGTTGGCCCTATCGTCCTATCGGTGGCTGAGTATACCGGCATGTATTGCGGTTACTTGACAGCTTATGTGAGCAACACCATGTAGCTACGTCTTGACCTACAGTGTAACACCCCAAACCCAGCCCAGAAGTTAGGCCCGAATTTGGCGTGTCACATTGAAGTGTTTTTCGAAAACCATGTTTTCATTGAAAACCCTCCTTAATATTTAAAAACTAAAGTCTCAGTTTGTATTCGTTCAATTTCAAAACGTGGTTCATTGAAAAGTTAATCATTTCTAAAAATGTTATTAACTTAGTTAGCTAATTTAAGGTAAAGAAGTTTAAAAAGTATGTTTTTTTAAAAACAGTAATTGGGTTGAAAACTTATCTATGTCTAACAGATATAAAACGTAACAAAATCTCAAATTTAGAATTAAATCCAGAGAGGCCTTATTACAAAAATTAGAACCCAAAACGGAATTTAAAACTATATAAAGTCCAAAGCATAACAGCCGCAGTCGTGTGGTCACCTCCGAGTCCCTCGCAGCACCGATCCTCCTAACGTTGTTGATTACCTACACAGTTAAGAACGAGGTGAGTTTACAAAAACTTAGTGTGTAATCCCTTACTAGAGTAACAGTCAGTATACAGAAATAGAAATCGAAATAGTCTGGGCCATAGCCCTTTAACAGTAACAATACAGTCCAGTTCAGAGCATACGTGGGCCAAAGCCCATTACAATATCATTTGGGTCATAGCCCATAACAGAATCAATTGAGCCTAGCCCAAACCAATAACAGAACAAGTGGCCTAAGCCCAGTACAATGACAGATCTCATAAATAGATATGCAACAGTATGAGGATGCATCCCACCCCGATCCAGCCAATACACCACCCGTATCAACCCTACACTTATGTAGGGATAAAATCGACCCACCCAGCCAACACACCAAGCTTAGCACCTGTTATGGCACTAAGTCAACAGAACGGCTCGAGGTCGTAGACAGAACGGCTAAAAGCCATAAATATCGCAGCAACGCTGCCAGTTAACAGAACGGCTAAAAGCCATAAATAGAATGGTTATAAACCATAATCAGGATGGAATAGTGGTAACTGTAATAAGTCTAGCACATAGCCATCAGCAACGGTAATATGATCGGACACAGCCATGGGTAATTATGATTGACACATAGTCATAAATATATATATGTTAGGCACATAGCCACCGCTAAATACGATTGGCACAAAGCCATAATCAAGATGGCACAGAGCCATATTTAGGTTGGCACAGAGCCATAATCAGATTACGAGGCTTTAAGCCGTCCGTCGGTCCACAGTCGTCTCATGCGACACGTGCGACCTTAACAGATCAATACTGGATCCACAGTCGTCTCATGCGACCCGTACCCTATCAAAACTTCCTTCGTATCAATGTCCCAACCCCATGCAATATGTTGTGTATGTCATGCTCAATCATTACATGTGTATGCAAAATGGCCGTGCTCAGTAACAGTCATTTAAACATAAATTAAATGTATATCAGCCACACGACCACAGTCAAGTCGGTTAAAACACAGTCATACGATCACAATCAAATCAGTCAAATTCATAGTTTAAGTCAATCATTTACCCACAAGGGCAAAATAGTCATTTTACCCTATAAGGGTATTTCAGTAATCTTACCCTTCAAGGGTATTTAGATAATTCTACCATAAAGGGTACTTCAATAATTTTGCAAACTAGGGGTATTTTGGTAATTTTGTAAACTAGAGGTATTTCGGTAATTTTACAAATCGGGTATTTCAATAATTTTGCAAACTGGGGCTTAACGACCCAACAGAAGGTTCACCGTCGCCTCAAGCGACTTAAGTAACCCAAATAGACACAACGGTGTAAATGGACCTAAGGCCTATTATTAGGCCTAAGTGGGCCTACACACTCGTGTGGCCCAATTAGCCCAGAAATAGCCTCAACTATACGACACAGTTCAAACCAATAGAAACCATATAACATGCATTTTATCTGTGTGGCCCTCAATCCCACTGGGCCCACACGGCCCATTTTGAACCAACGAGGCCCAGAATAGCCCAAGACCAAGAGAGCGCTTGTGGTGGCCCTTACAAACTAACGCCCATGTTCGTGGGCTCGGTTCACCACACGCACGATCGCACATTTTTGGCATCATACACCATATTTCCCGCTTTTTGGCATTTTATCGATCTACAGTTAGATCAGGGTGTGTACACACCCTTTCAGCTTTACGACAGTAATGATTTACGGTGTACAAATACACACACTCTATCAGCTTTCTCGCCTGACTATCGAATACAGGGTACTGTTACACACCTGATCACATAGAGTACTAAAAATTCATGATCGCCAGAACCTATATTTAAACATAACATTCAATTAATCACTTATCAAATAGTGTTAGAAAAGCTCTTAACAACCACTTAACAGAAAGGTCGACTACTACTTGCCATGACTAGATCAGTCGACTGTGTTTAGCCGACTCGAACCAAAGTTTGGTGCAGCAACCCTTCCGTATCCTAGCAAAAAGTCCCGAATAGCCGACACCGCACGCCTCTTAAACTTAGGAGTAGAGGCTACGCGCTCAATATCAGTCGGCACCTTTTCCATCACTTAATCACTAGAACCCTCTTTATAGCACCTAATTCCAAAATGGTACTAACTGCCTACCTTGAATAGCAACCGATTCCTCTCTTTAACCACCGATCAAAGCCGCTTTTCAAAACTTGACAAAATCTATATAGCATTACCACCTTGTTAACTAAGACCGTGAATGACAAAGATTGGAACCAAAAGAACAACAACTTACCACTACTTAGGAGTATTCGGCCTCCTAAGGTACACTCTAGGCTTGAGTCCCAAGAAGAACAGTCACACTCTTATCAGAAACGGTGGATAAAGATAGTGTTAAAGAGGAAGCTTATATCGACAAAGAGAGAAAGAGGGAGAAGTGACCAATAGGTATTCAATTACGCAAAACAAATTAGAGAGGGAGAGGGTGGAGAAATTTAGTTCAGAGATGAAAGAAACGAATAGCCAAAAACATGTAAGAACAACTCCTATATCTGGCCTTTCAATTCTATACTAAAATAGCAAAGAGGTAGGAAGGTTGCACGAACGGTAAAATTCCAGAATATGCACGACAATACAGAGAGAAAAAAAGAAAAGAAACTAAAAAAAAAAGAAAACCCGAAATGGCACAAAAGAATTTGGCACTATGGGAAATAAAAAAAAGTCCTCTGACCGATTTTGCACAATGGGGAGTTCAAATTTTGGCAAACAACCCTTCCCATGTCAAATTCCTTGATTTTCTCCATGAATTTATCCACCAACTGAGTTTGAATTACAATCAAACTCCTTCATCCAATCTTCTTCCCTTGAAACACTCACCTAAATCACTCAACCTTCAATTCAAATTTCCTTGAAACACTCATGACCAAGTTATCCATAGAGGCTCAGTCCAACTCCACCTCCTTCCATGGCCATCAGCAAAAGTAATCCCTATTTCCACAAGTGGGGATTTGAACCTCCGACCACTAGCTCACTTGTAACGCCACCTCCACTAGACCACATTATTCCTTGTGATATAAATTCATTCAAAAATATTCTTAAAGCCTACCCACTAACATCAAAGCTCCTTTAAGAGAAAACATAATTTTTTATAAAGCCCAGGTTTGAACCCAGGAATTCTCCAACACTCCCAAACACTCCTAATCACTTAACCATTAAAGCAACAACCAATTTGTGATATTTCTTGTGCACATAAACTTTTATGTGCAGTCTCCTAGCGGCTCCCACGTACAAGGCCAATCCTACTAGGTCCAAATTCAGGGCGTTACAATTCACCCCTCCTTAAAGAAATTTCATCCCCGAAATTTCCAACTAATAGGGTAGTCGTGTAACAACTACAACATTATGCTACCACTACGCACTTTGATCCCAACGTCTTTAACACACATCCAAAACATCAACCTACCGTAGCAGATAGGTTACAATTTAGGTTACAATTTCTATATCCAGAACATCACATCCAACATTTCCAAACACACAGAATAAATACCAAAAATACAGTCTAATATCTAAAGAAACCACAATATTTCTAACTCAATGTATTTTAATTTCTAAACAGACAAAAGTATTTAGAAGACTTACAAATTCAAGCAGGAGACTCGGTGAGCCACACTTCAGGAAAATATTCAGTAAACATTTCACATACTTCAAATCTTTTGAAACAGTTCTTTCAGAAATTCAATTTTAAAAACCCAATCCAGAGTCAAATTTTGTAACTTGACTCTGATACCACTAAATGTAACACCCCAAACCCGGTGTAACACCCCTTACCCGTATTCAACGCCGGAATAGGGTACGAGGCATTACCAGACATAACTTGCTTGAACACACAACTTTGGGCTATAAAATTCATTCCAATTAAAAAATTTTCATTTATAATCGTAACGTCCCTAAAATGGGTCTATGAGACCTATTACATATTCTCGGGATGTTAAGGGACCAAACCAGAACTTTTAAACACTTGGAAAATTTTGACATAAAACAAGGCCACATGTCTGTGTTCTTGGCCCCTGTGCTTTACATGGCATAGACATGCTTGTGTCCTCGCCCTTGTGTAAAAACCTGGGTATTCTGTTTGTGCGTCAGCAACCTCATAAGGGTCACACAGCCTAGGCACACGCCCGTGTGGCTAGCCCGTAGTCAACATTGACTTATATCACTAACTTGCAGGGGACACACGGCCTATTAACACACCCATGGTGCTGACCGTGTGACGCACACGACCTAGACACACGCCCGTGTGTCTACCCGTGTGGACAATTAGAAGGCTATTCTCCATGCCAATAGACACTCTGAAACATAAGCACACATATACCAATAGAAGCAACCCATAACATGACAATAATACACTATGAAGGATCAGTAAACATCATTTGCATAAACTTTCACTTTGTAAAAATCGTTGCCATTAAAATATGAAACTTGATAAATATTGGCCAATTTCTAATGGTCATATACAAAATGACTAAGTCCCTATACATGCCATAGACTCAAAAGGTTTTGCATTCACTTATACCTAACATGTTAGTTTGATAGTGTGATAGCATCTCCGATGATCTCCAACCCGAGCTAGTATAAAACCCTACATGATATGAGAAAGGAAAAGGAGTAAGCTATAAAGCTTTGTAAGTATGAATGTAAATAACAAACAATTTATCACCATTCTTTTAACAATCCTTATTTTGAGTTCTCAAGGTAATGCCATCATTATTACATAAACTTATATTCATCTTGAGTTGTCTACTCAAGGTACAGTCACTACATTATTTTTATCTGGAGCTACGGAACTCCAAATTAAGATCTTATAATTTTTCTTGAAACTGGACTCACATATTTTCTTACCATAAAATTTTTAGAATTTTAGGTTTAGCCAATTCGTACAGTTTATTCTTTAAAGTCTCCCCTATTTCACTGTCCGATAGTTTTGAACCCTCTTCACTAAAAATAAATTTTCTCATGTTACAAGACTCGAATGATGTTCCCATTTGTTTCTCTTAAAACTATACTCATTAATATATTCAAGAATAAAAATTTTACCCTTAATTATTTTTTTATAATTTTTAATTAATTTCCCAAGTCAGAACAGGGGATTCCTAAATCATTTTGACCCTGTGTCACTAAAATCCAAATATCTCATCATATGAAATTCTTTTGCATATTCTGTTTCTTTTGTGAAAAATTAGACTCAATAAGATTTAGTTTAATATCTTATTCAACTTATAATTCATTTTCCACCATTTTTGGTGAAATTTCAAAGTGATACAAATGTTGTTGTACAAACTATTTTGTTGCTAACTTTACTCTATCATGTTTTCTTTGTATTAATTCTCATTTACACACTTATAATACTAAAGCATGTCCATAGTTAGGCATGCCAATAGCTAGCCATCATCAAATATTTACAAGCCATTCATTGGCCCATTCAACTCACACATCAACAACAATATAAGTCTCAAATGCTTGGGCTTACTTACTCATACTTGTTCTTACTCATCACATGTTACTTAATAATTTCATACTTGTATTATACTCATGGTACCTGTAACACTTAATCAAATAGATTAGCACTTTTGCTAGTGTAATATGCATATCAATTACTTATCTTCCTTAACTTAGATACAACCCTTTATCCTTCATGAATAATTTAACTTGTTACTATCTTTACTTACTTAGCTTTCTTGTTACCTCTTTCATACTTGGCACTTTTTCCCGATGAATTAACCAGAATAATTGAGGCTACTCAATCTCATCAAACATGCGTCTCGATGCCAATGCCATGTCCCAGAAATGGTCTTACATGGGATCGCCTCATGATGCCAATGTCATATCCTAGATATGGTCTTATATGGGAACCCTTAACTCGGTGTCGATGCCATGTCCCAGACATGGTCTTACACGAGACCTTCCTTATATGTTTCCTTTGGAAACTTACCATTGCCATGTCTGGACATGGTCTTACATGGTATCCCTGCCTTATGAGTCTTATCAATGCCATGTCTTGACATGGACTTAAATGACATCTTTGCTTTATGAATCCACCAATGCCATGCCTTGGCTTGGACTTACATGGAACCTTTGCCTCATAATAACTTTTCAATGCCATGACTTGTCATGGACTTAAATGATATCCTTTCCTTAATGCCAATGTCATGTTTTGACATGGTCTTACACTGACTTTCCTTGTCTCATGTTGTGATATTAGTATCCTCATTATTCCAAGTCTTCAACCGGGACTTCCTCTTGCATGTTCTCATTCATTTTCTTATCAAGATATCATTAATCTTAATTTCATGAAAATAATGTACATTATACATCATAATAAATGATTTAATAAAAAAATACATGTGAAGCCTTAAATTCAGACAAACTTACCTCAGAACTCAAAATGTGTGTGGAAGCTCGATTTAGTCCAACGCTTTATCCTTGCCTTGATTTTGGTCCGGGCTTCGTTTTTCTTTATTATTGAGCTTGAAAGCTTGAAAACCCTAGCCATGGCTTCCCCCATGCTAAATTCGGCCAATGAAGAAGATGGACAAAGGTTTTTGGCTTTTATTTTGTCTTTTAGTCCATTTAATTACCAAATTACCAAAATGCTCCTAACTTAAAAATATCCTATTTTACTTATCTAATGTCCATTTTTGCCCAACAATTTAACCAATGGTCTAATTTCCATTAAGGACCTCCAATTTAAAATTTCATATAAATTGGACACTTCTAACATGTAGAACTCAACTTTTGCACTATTTATAATTTAGTCCTTTTGACTAAATTTAGTGCCCAAACATCGAAATTTTCGAACAAAATTTTCACGAAATCTTTCCGTGAAATCGTAGACCATAAAATATAATAAAAATAAGATTTTCCTCAATAGATTTGTGGCCCCAAAACCACTATTTCGACTAGGCCCAAAATCGAGCTGTTACAATTCTCCCCCTCTTTAGGGATTTTCGTCCCCGAAAATCTTACCAGAAAAAGTTGTTTTCAAATCTCTTGAAACACTTTCACTAATCTTCTCAGAATTACAACTCGATTTAAATCTCATATATCTCTTTCCAATATCCTTTAAACTTTTAGCACATAGTGTTGGAGTACACCGTCAAAATCTGGACTACCCTCTTAGACTTATCATTGATCTAAAAACAAATTACTGTGCCAAAATGCAATTGTATACTCAGAGTTCCCTATGGCTCATTCTATAATTATGATGTAACCTTCATATATCTATCTGACATAATGGAATGGCACTCTGCATAATCGAATAATCTCAGAACCATATTACTCGGCTAATCTGTCAAATAAAAAATCTACACTTAATGAAATAATCGTACAGATATTTCTTTGTCAATTGATCAACCATAAGCTAATTATCATATTCCTTTTCGGGGATAATGACAATCCCGATATGAAATCTATGGTAACTCTATCTCATTATCACTCTCGCACAACCACTGACTGTATTAGTCATGAATACACTTGATTTTCGGCTTTTATCTGTTAACATATCATCATCTAAATACGGATTCAAGATATCATGTAACATACGCAATCATTAGCACATCTACTTTATATGACTGCACAGTTTATTACACTTGGAACCGACGAACTACTACTGAGTCTCGTACTCAACTTTTTACAAACTCTAGATTACCCAGTACGCGAATTCCATCTCAGAACAATAATAATAACAAGAATCAGTTCCAACTTGAAATTTGGAATAGAAATTCATTTCAGCCCGTACTCGTTTATTTCACCACTCTCTATCACATTTTTGAACTTTTCAATTCAAAGAGAAAGCATCACTTAAGCTTTTAACTTAGCTAGGACTAGTCCATCATCAAATAAGATAAATCGAGTAATCAGTACTCACAAAAATAAACAAAGATTTTCCATTCAAGCATCTGTAACCATACTTGCTTTCCAAAAGGTAAGTCAATAATCACTCTTAGTCTTTTAACATCTCAAAACATTTACGTTGTCTTAATTTTAGATCGTTCTACGACATTAAATACTTTAACCCCTTAGGATCAGGAAGCTTATGCCATTTTTCATCAAACATACAGAATCATCCAATTCACAACACAAATATAAAAGTGGCCATCTCTAAATCATTAGTTGAATAGTTCTTTTTCATGTGACTTTAACCGTTTGCATGTGAAAACTACTTCTTCACATGTATTAAAACATATTCCAATCTGTTCAATAATACATCATTGAAAAAAAATCGCAATTTCCTTACTCAATTCAAACTAAACTCAGAACTAGAGCTTCGGTTAATAATACTTTCAACTGTTTAGAACTTTGCTAACATGCATAGATCATTCAAACTTTCATATATGTGATGACTTTCTCAATCAGTACAGCTTTAACTTGTAATAACATCATTCGATTAGAACAATCCAATAGGCATATCTCCGTATCATACTTTCCAGAATATAATTTCTTCAGTCAGACTATCCGTCTATATACTCATGAATGCACAAATTTCATTACTTTACTTGAGGATACTTTAAATACACATAACTCAATTGAATCGAATAGCCGAGACTAGCTTCTTCTTTATCTTTGACATTGCATATTCTATGTAATCTTTAAAACATTATAATATTTCTTCTAAAGCTATTTTCACTTTCCAACTATTCTCATCTCTGTATACATTACTAATTATTTCATCACTGAACTCTTTAATTTCACACTTATGAACTTATTCAACATGGTTCTCATAAAATTTCGTCATAAAGCATCACTGGTAAGGGGGTGAGGTCATAAAGCCTCTAACTTGACACTCATAAATACACACATATGACTTAACATTCATCATTAACATAATATCATCATAATCACATAATTCACTTCAGACAATTTAATATGCTTATTCATTTTACGAATGTTTTTGTCATTCACAATTTCAAACAATGAATTTACTTACTAGAATTTTTTCAAATTAGAGAACGCCTTATGGGTTCAAGTACGTCAATTAATTGATGCCATAGTCCAACTGTGGTCTTACACGTACACACATGTACTGTCATGGTCCAACAATGGTCTTACGTCCATATTGCCATAACCCAGTTATGGTCTTTTCTCTGAAATGCCATAGCCCAGCTATGGTCTTATATTTCATACTTTGCCATGGTCCAACCATGGTCTTATCCTTCAATTCATTATTGAATGATCACACTCATTTCCTCATTAACAAAGACATAAAACATAACATCATACTGTCTGTAATTTAACAAGTAAACATAAAATTCATCCACATTAACATACTGATTACACTTATTCAAACAAGTGTACATAACCACACATTCCATCAATTTGTGTAAGTGTACTTATAATATTCACTTAATCAAATAGGTTGGGCACACATCATCCTATGCAAGCCAAGCAAATATGAATGGGCTTATCACCCCATAAACTTTCATTTTTTTCCACATTTCCACATTTATCAACTCATGGTTATCTCACTTCGTACATTAACACATACATATCATGAACTTCTATCCATACCTTTCTAAGTTTAGTCCCATCACAAACACATTTCAATTACCTCAATATCTTTTTTTTTTGCATTATCGAAAATAGCTCAGTTGGAAGTCATCTCTGTCTTAACAAAATAATTCCGTTAGAGTGGAGATATCACACTATCACGGTTTACATATGGCATGTATAGGTAGACTCTTACTCATGCTAGGTTAGTCCAATAACTGACTAAACCATAGCTCTGATACCACTAAATGTGACACCCCTTACCCGTATTCAACACCAGAATAGGGTACGAGGCATTATGGGACTTAACTTGCTTGAACATACAACCTTGGGCTATAAAATTCGTTCCAATTAAAAAAATTTTCATTTACAATCTTAACGTCCCTATCATGGGTCTACAAGACTCGTTACATATTCTCGGGATGTTAAGGGACCAAACCAGAACATTTAAACACTTGGAAAATTTTGACATAAAACAGGGCCACACGCCCATGTTCTTGGCCCGTGTGCTTCACACAGCATAGACACGCCCGTGTCCTCGCCCGTGTGTAAAAACATGGGTATTCTGTTTGTGACATTAGCAACCTCATAAGGGTCACATGGCCTAGGCACACGCCCGTGTGGCTAGCCCGCGGTCAACACTAACTTATATCACTAACTTGCAGGGGACACACGACCTATTAACACACCCATGGTGCTGACCATGTGACGCACACGGCCTAGATGCACGCCTGTGTGTCTACCGTGTGGACAACTAGAAGGCTATTCTCCATGCCAATAGCCACTCTGAAACTTAAGCACATATATAACAACACAAGTAACTCATAACATGATAATAATACACTATGAAGGATCACTAAACATCATTTGCATAAACTTTCACTTCATAAAACTCGTTACCATTAAAATATGAAACTTGATAAATATTGACCAATTCCTAATGGACATATAAAAAATTACTAAGTCCCTATACATTCCATAGACTCAAAAGGTTTTGCATTCACTTATCCCTAACATGTTAGCTTGATAGTGTGATAGCATCTCCGGCGATCTCCAACTCGAGCTAGTATAAAACCCTACATGATATGAGAAAGGAAGGGGAGTAAGCTATAAAGCTTAGAAAGTATGTATGTAAATAATAAAAATTTATCACCATGCTTTTAACAATCCTTATTTTGAGTTCTCAAGGTAATGCCATCATTATTGCATAAACTTTCTTAATTCACTTATATTCATCTTGAGCTGTCTGCATGAGTTACAGTCACTAAATTATTTTTATCCGGACCAACAGAACTCCAAATTAAGATCCGATAATTTTCCTTGAAACTATACTCACATATATTCTTACCATAAAATTTCCAGAATTTTTGGTTTAGCCAATTAGTACAGTTTATTCTTTAAAGGCTCCCATATTTCACTGTCCAACAGTTTTGAACCCTCTTCACTAAAAATAAATTTTCTAGTGTTATAGGACTCGAATGATGTTACCATTTGTTTCTATTGAAAATATACTCATTATTAAATTCAATCATATAAATTTTAACCCTTAATTATTTTTTAATTTTTAATGAATTTCCCAAATCAGAATAGGGGATTCTGAAATCATTTTGACCCTGTGTCACTAAAACCCAAATATCTCATCATATGAAATTCTTTTACTTATTATGTTTCTTTTGTTAAAAAATAGACTCAATAAGATTTAATTTAATATCTTATTCAACTTCTAATTCATTGTCCACCATTTTTGGTGAATTTCCAAAATGATACAACTACTGCTGTACAAACTATTTTGTTGCTAACTTTACTCTATCATGTTTTATTTGTATTAATTCCCATTTACACACTTATAATACTAAAGCATATCCATAGTTAGGCATGCCAATATCTAGTCATCATCAAATATTTACAAGCCATTCATTGGCCCATTCAACTCACACATCAACAAAACTATAAATCACAAATGCTTGAGCTTACTTACTCATACTTGTTCTTACTCATCACATGTTACATAATAATTTCATACTTGTATTATACTCATGGTACCTGTAACACTTAAATCACATAGATTAGCACTTTTTCTAGTGTAATATGCATATCAATTCCTTATCTTCCTTAACTTAGATATAACCCTTTTATCCTTCATGAATAATTTAACTTGTTACTATCTTTACTTACTTAGCTTTCTTGTTACCTCTTTCATACTTGGCTCTTTTGCCCGATGAATTACTCGGAATAACTGAGGTTACTAAATCCCATAAAACATGGATCTCGATGCCAATGCCATGTCCCAAACATGGTCTTACATGGGATTGCCTCATGATGCTAATGCCATATCCTAGATATAGTCTTAGATTGGATCCCTTAACTCGATGTCGACGCCATGTCCTAAACATGATCTTACACAAGATCTTCCTTATATGTTTCCTTTGGAAACTTAACATTTCCATGTCTGAACTTGGTCTTACATGGTATCCTTGCCTTATGAATCTTATCAATGCCATGTCTTGACATGGACTTACATGACATCTTTACCTTATGAATCCACCAATGCCATGCCTTGGCTTGGACTTACATGGAACCTTTGCCTCATAATAACTTTTCAATGCCATGACTTGTCATGGACTTACATGATATCTTTGCCTTATGAATTCACTAATGCCATGCCTTGGCTTGGACTTACATGGAACCTTTGCCTCATAATAACTTTTCAATGGCATGACTTGTCATGGACTTACATGATATCCTTGCCTTAATGCCGATGCCATGTCTTGATATGGTCTTACACGAAATTTTCCTTGTCTCATGCTATGATATTAGTATCCTCAGTATTCCAAGTCTTCAACCGAGACTTCCTCTTGCATGTTCTCATTCATTTTCTCATCATGATATCATTAATCTTAATTTCATGAAAATAATGTACATTATACATCATAATAAATGATTTAATAAAAAAAATACATGTGAAGCCTTAAATTCATACAAACTTTCCTCGGTACTCAAAATGTGTGTGGAAGCTCGATTTAGTCTAACACTTTATCCTTGCCTCGGTTTCGGTCTGGGCTTCGTTTTTCTTTATTATTGAGCTAGAAAGCTTGAAAACCCTAGCAATGGCTTTCCCCATGCTAAATTCAGCCAAGGAAGAAGATGGACAAAGGCTTTTGGCTTTTATTTTGTCTTTTGGTCCATTTAATTATCAAATTACCAAAAACCCCTAACTTAAAAATATCCTATTTCACTTATCTAATGTCCATTTTTGTCCAAAAATTTAACCAATGGTCTAATTGCCATTTAAGGACCTCCAATTTAAATTTTCATATAAATTGGACACTTCTAACATGTAGAACTCAATTTTTGCACTATTTACAATTTAGTCCTTTTAACTAAATTGAGTGCCCAAACGTTGAAATTTTGGAACAAAATTTTCACGAAATCTTTTCGTGAAATCGTAGACCGTAAAAATATAATAAAAATAAGATTTTCCTCAACATATTTTGTGGCCCCAAAACCACTATTCTGACTAGGCCTAAAATCGGGCTATTACACCTAGCCCAGAAGTTAGTCCCGAATATGGCGTGTCACATTGAAGTGTTTTTCAAAAACCATGTTTTCATTGAAAACCTCCTTAATATTTAAAAACTCAAGTCTCAATTTGTGTTCGTTCAATTTCAAAACGTGGTTCATTGAAAAGTTAATCACTTTTAAAAACGTTATTAACTTCGTTAAAAATCTCTTTTAGTTGCTGGAACACCCTGAATTTGGGCCTAGTAGAATTGGGTCTATTGTTCCTTGGGTATGGGAGCATTTAAAATTTTTGAGAATAAGAGAACGGCACAATTGCATGTTGGATCTATTGGGTGAATGATTTTGGGAAGGTTATGGGGGCTTCTATGAAGTCCTGGGTTCAAGCCATGTCTTATGGAAATTTTTTATTTTTAGCATTAGGGGACTCTTGGTATTAAGCCTTTTAAGTAATTGTGATTAAAAAGAGACAAAAAGAGAGCCTGTGGTGGAATGGTTGTGGCGTCACAAGTGTGGCAAGGAGAACAGTGGTTCAAGTCTCACTGCATGCAAAGAGGATAATTTATTTTACTCATGTGTAGGCAAGAGTTTGTGTTGGATTTGAACTCTGTGTTGGAGAGTTTGAATTGGTCAAGTGAGTGATTTAAGGAGTAGATTGTGGAGGGATAAGGGGGAGAAAATCGTGGACTTTGGGTCGGAAGAGTTGTGCCATATAGGGACTTTGGGCACTCAGAAATTCAAAATTTTAGTGTGGTAAGGGAGTGAGTGTCGATTCTTACTCTCCATCTCGAGTTTTTAGCACTTTTTGGAGCTGATTTTTCTAAGAGACTCTGGGATTCCCTCGTTTCCTCTTTTGATTACTTATTTCAAGTCTATTTTCCCCTTTTCATCTTGCTTCCTTAGTTGAATATCTTTTTCTCTCAAGTCTGTCAGTCTTAGCATTTTCCTCTCCTTGCATCTTGATTCTTCTTTTAGCCAAATGCACTTTCTTCCCTCCTTCGATTCTTTTTGTTAACGGATTTCCTTTCTCTCCATCTTGCTATTAGGACAGAATACTGCATCTTCTTCTCTATGTTTGCCCTCAAACTGTTTCACCTATCATCTCTTCTTTTTGATAACCAGGCAGAATTCTTCACCTCTCTCAAACTTTGTTCGGGTGGAGCAACTGTTTCTGGCAAATCGGTGAGTAGTTTGTTCAACTTCTATTTATTCTTTCTATTCTTTAAAGAGTATTATGTCTCCTCTCTTCTGTGCTCTTCTAATCCAATTCCTTCCTTCCTTTTATGGTTGAATCATCCCTTTTCTTTGTATGGTATGTTGATTCGTTTGATTCCTAAGTTTTCTTGTGGAATGAAGGAGTTACGAGTGTTCTGAGATAGACGAAGCTTTTCTCTCATCACTCGATCACGATACCCTTCAAGGGGTTTATTATCAATCTCCGTAAATAGTTTAAGCGGGCTAAATCACGCTCGTTCATTCAAGGCAGGTATCGACATTATTCGATTTAAGTATTAGAAGAGGGTGTTTGACTCTATCATTAAGTGACTAATAGAATATCGTCATTGATTTTAGGTTCGGTGCTCATGGGTTATTCACTCAATTTTGGCAAACAGGTGTGTAGCAATACCCTATGACTAATAATTGGCAAAAGAGCCGAAAAGTTTGTGTACACGCACACACTCCAAGTAGATAGGCAAATGTCGAAAAGTTGAAATACTGATAAATGATGCCACACGAACATGTGATTGCACGTGTGGTGGACTGAGCCCACGAATATAGGCGTAAGATGGTTGAGGCCACCATTAGCGTTCTCATGGGCTTAGGCCATTTTGGGGCCAAATAGAGATGAATGGATCGAGTGGGCCCAATGGGCCCGTGGGCCCTACGCGAGTAAATTTTGTGCATGGATAGGAAATAATGAGCCGACCACGACGATCACATGGCCAAAGGCAGCTTTGGGCTAAATAGGCCACACGAGCATGTGGGCCCATTTGGCCCGAATAATGGGCCTTGGGCCCATGGGCCCTAAGCGAGTAAATTTTGTGGATGGATAGGAAATAATGAGCTGGCCATGACGATCATATAGCCAAAAGTAGTTTTGGGCTAAATAGGCCACACGAGCGTGTAGGCCCATTTGGGCCAAATAATGGGCCTTGGGCCTAACTACATGCTATGACCATATATGCTATTTGTGTCATTCGAGGTGACTGTAGACCTTCAGGGAGGATGAAAATTGACTAAAATACCCCTATGGGGTAAATTGACTGAAATACCCCCATAGGGTAAAATGATCGTCATGCCCCTGAAGGGAAAAATGACCAAAATCCCCCTATATGTTATATCATTGTTATTGTATGCTATTTATAGTATGTTGCATTCATGTGATATTATGCTGCATGAGGGATGGGATTATTTATTTGGAGGAAGTGTATGATTTGTTAGGGTCGCATGGTCACTTGACGACTGTGGATCCACCGATGGCTTTAAGCCGATTATATGATTGGCAGTTCTGCTGCAATATTAGTTAATGCCATAACCGATGCTACATAAGGAGTGTAGGGATGGATGGGTCGATAAATCCCCACAGGAGTACAGGGTTGGATAGGAGAAGGACTGCAGGGTCGGTATGGGCATTTGTGCATTGCATGATCTGGTTTGATTGAGATGTGGGATAAGGACCAACTGAAGCTATTATGGCCTAAAGCCCAAATGCCACCGTTACTGTAATGGGCTTAGGCCCGGATTGATGTGATCTATGCTTTATGATCGATGAGGGTTGTACACAGTGAGTTTTCATAAACTCGCCCCATCTTTTTAATTTTCCAGGTAATCCTCAGTAGACGGTTCACGTATTGGAGTCCTCGGAGGGGGCCATATTACGAACAGCTTTAAATTTTAGTATTCTATTTTTCATTACTTAAACCACTTTCTTATTGGATTGTAATAAGGCCTATTTTAATTTTTGATTTTTAATTTGGGATTTTCAGTTTACTACGATTTATATCTGCTAGAAGTAGAACATGGTTTTCCCAAAATGATTACTATTTTTAAAACACTACGTTTCCGCAACGCAATTTTTAAACATCATATTTTCTTAAATTATTTGTTTTAAATTAAGCTTCCGCAATAATAAAGTTTTGAAGGTAATAACTTTTTAATAAACCTCGAAAAAGATAAACTGACGTAATTGGGATTTTACTCAAGCTTTTAATTTAAGAAGGGTTTTTAATAAAAACACGATTTTTGAAAAACAGCTCAATGTAACACACCAGATTCGACCATAACATCTAGGCCAGATTTGGGGTGTTACATTTAGTGGTATCAGAGCTCTGGTTGCAAAACTCAGGCTATGAAATGGGCTTTAGTTTTTATTTTAAAGATGTTTACAAATGATTTTGAAGTAGCTTTGAAAGATTTTTGTGTGACACACTAAGTATCCAGCGTTGGACCAAGTAAGTTCTCTTGATACTGAAATCTGTTTTAAACTGTTATACTGTAAATAGTTACTGGGCTTACTTTAGATGATAGACTATATTGAGACTCTTAGTTAGAGTAAAACTGAAGCCCCTAGGAGACAAACTGTATTAAGCCTATGACTGCGTAAACAACTCATAACTACTACTTCCCTAAAGCATTTGTTTAATCATTGGAACTATGAGCTAAATTATAAAATTTCTAATTTAGATAATACGCGAAGCGATAATGAATACTAGAAGAGGTACAAGGGGCCGCGGCAAAGGTCGTGGAAGTGCTAAGGCTGGATCTTCGGCATCAAGACACATGCCCAACGCTGAGGCAAGGGAAGCACCGGCTTCACTGGTAGTTGAGACAGAGTTGTTTGATCGAGCGGCTGGGGACGACACATTGTCCCAAGCAATGTTGAGGATTCTAGAAAGAGTTGTTGGGTCTAATACCGTTATTAGGGGCTATGGGTCGGTTACGGAATGACTCCGGTCCAATGGAGCAGAGATCTTCACGGTAGTTTCTGGGGTGGCCCCAAGTGTGGCAAAGTACTGGTTGGAGGCCACCGAAAGAATTATAGATGACCTCGACTGCACACCAAAACAAAATTTGAAGGGTGTCGTGTCCTTGCTGAGGGATGAAGCCTACCAGTGGTGGCTTACGGTAAAAGAGGGTACCTCATATGATCGATTGACTTGGGAATTCTTCATGTCTACATTTCAAGGAAAGTATGTGGGCACTAGCTATGTCGACGCTCGTAGGAAAGAATTTCTGAATCTGGTTCAATGTGACAAGTCTATGGTTGAGTACGAGGAAAAATTTTTGCGGCTTAGTCAATATGCTCAAGGAATTGTGGCAACGAAGTACGAATGTTGTGTTTAGTTTGAGGACAGCCTCAGAGACAGTCTTCAAGTACTAATTGCTCCCCAAAGGGAGCAAGATTTTACAGTATTGGTGGAAAAAGTGAAGATCAGCTGAAGAGGTGAAGCGCTCTGAGTGCCTAAATCGAGAAAGAGAAAGGAGCAGAAATAAGAGGGATTCTAAGTACTCCAATTCTGATCAAAGACCTAAGAGAAGGGCCAGAGTGGATGGGCCAGTTAGAGCTGGGCCCCCTGTTGCTACTACCGGCTACCACCTTATGCTATTTGTGGTAGAGGTCATGTGGGCGAGTGCTAGAGGAGGATGGGAGCTTGTTTGAGTTGTGGCTCCATGGAACACCGTCTCAGAGAGTGTCCCAGAAGACCAGACCAGATGCAAGTTTTTGGTAGGGGTGATGTACAACCACCTAGGTGTAACAACCCAATTTAGGGCTTAATTAGAATAGTGGTGCGAAAGGATAAATCAAAAGTAGAAAATATGATTTTAAATGACTTTACGAGGCTTATGAGGTATTTGCATGATTGTGTGAAAGTCACATGAAGAAATTTTATTAATTAGTGAATAAATTGTCCATTAGGACTAAATTGTAAAGAATAGAAAATGTGAGATTCTAGAAGGTTCAAGTATGAAATAGAATTATGAAAAATCTTAGAGGTCCTTATTTAGGAATTAGACCATTATATTTGGTCATTTGGTTATTTAAAGAATAAAAAGGGAAAATAAGCCAAAAATCATGTCAATCTTCTTCCCCATGGTGCCAAAATTTGCAAGGACTCCATAGCTAGGGTTTTGTTCATTTTCAAGGTTAAAATAAGTGCATCCTAGCCCTATTTTTAATGTTTTTCATATTTTTGAAACCCTCATAGCTCGGTTTAGCTATTTCTAGCCATATGTTGAGCTAGGTTTTATGTTCAAAAATTTAACCATGTATGACATGCATGTATTTTAATGTTTTATGGAAGAATACGAAAGTTTGATGTATGAAAAACATCTTTTTCTAAGTGATTTTCATGAAAGATGCATGAAAAGGACCAAATTGTAAAGTTATAGAAATGGTCATACATGAGTGAAATAGTGGGAATTTAATGTTGCTATAGTTGAGAAAATGATTCAACTAAGCTTGAAATGTAAGAAAGTTGAATGAAAATCATTTTACAAGTCTAGGGGCAGAAGTGTAATTATGTGAAAGTTTAAGGGTAAAATTGTAATTTTTCCAAAATATGAATTATGAGTCGATTTAGTCAATGCATGTGTTTAACAAGAGAAATTTATTATTATAGATCAAGAAACACGAAGCTCGGATCAAAATCGAGGCAAGAACAAAGTTAAAGACTAAATCGAGCACCTAGAAACATTTTGAGATTCGAGGTAAGTTTGTATGAAATTAGTATTTCATAATGTTTAATATTTGAAATCATTCATTTTTATGTTAATTCATGTTATTGTGAACAAAATCAAGCTATAAAGTCTCGATGAGTAAATGATGAGAACAGGCTAAATTGTAGTTCCGGTTATAGTTTCGAAGTAAGTATATTACCTACGTATGCATATGAGAAAGGAAAGGTCCCGTATAAGATCATATCTAGGATATGGCTTTGGCACCAAAGAATGATCTCATGTAAGACCATATCTGTGATATGGCATCGACATTTAATTACGATCTCGTGTAAGACCATGTCTAGGACATGGCATCAACATCGAGTTATGAGATCCTGTATAAGACCATATCTGGGATATGGCGTCAGCACTAAGGAATGATCCCATGTAAGACCATATCTAGGATATGGCATTGGCATCAAATCTTATGTATGTTAAGCTTGAATGATTCATGATGATCCGATTTATTCATTAGCAAAAGATTCAAGTATGTGTGTTGGCCTAGATCCAAGTCTATTTATGGATGGCCTTGAGTGATGTTCATGGTATTAATGATAAAGATGTGAGTATATGGTTATGTTAGCAAGTGCAAAACTACATGAATCAGTGTTACAAGTATCTTGGGTATGTAAAAGTTACCAGATCATATTGACATGAAATTGGTAAGAGTAAGTAAGAAGAAGTGCGAATAAGTACGAGTAAGTACTTTTATTCATTGGTGCTATGTTGCCATTGTTTCATGATATGAATGATTATAGTTTGAGTGAATTTTCATTCTAGAGTTTCATGCAAACTTACTAAGCTATATGCTTATCCCTCTCTCTTCCCTTTTCCTTGAAGTTTCGCCAAGTTAGCTCGAGGATCATTGGATGTCAGAGCTCAGAATCACACTATCGACATCTCTTTTGTATAACAATTTAGACTTATTTTGGGTATGGCATGTATAGGACTCGAGCATTTTGTTAAGTAGTAATTGTTAGCCAAAGTGTTGGCTATGTATGTTACCAAAGTCATCTTGTAAATGGTTGTGAGTTAGGCCAATACTTGGCAAATTCTTTTGCTCAATGAAGGTAAATCTCATGAAGTGTATGCTCTTGTGTATGTCTTGATTTCTTAAAAACCTAGACATATTAATTGGCCATCTTTTAAATTGGAATGATTTGAATAGGAGTTTGAGAGTGTGTGCTATGTAGGGTGGCAAAATGGCTTGGTAGATAGCCTGCTAATTATTCACATGGGTAGACACACGGGCATGTGTCTAGACCGTGTGGGAGGCAAGGCTAGTACATGGGCGTATGCTCAGGACATGTGAAGTCTTCACCTTGTATTTGAAAATTAAATCGCCACATGATTGAAGCACACGGTCGTGTTTACAGGCCGTGTAGATAAGTCACAATGACAAGGTTTAGCACATAGGCGTGTCAAGGCCGTGTGAAATTAGTCCGTGTCGACCACAAGTGGAAAACACGGGCATGTTTTAGGGGTACACGGGAGTGTCCCTAGTTCAACACGGGCGTGTGGCCCCTGTTTTGATGAAAAGTTTTCCAAGTTCGTAAAAGTCCTTGGTTAAATCCCAAAACCTCTCAGAGGTGTGTTTAAGGCCACATAGGCCAAGAAGAAATGGGTTGAACGAAATGTTATATCCAGTTACTACACATTCAAGTAAGGTTAAGCATGGTAATGCCTCGCATCCGGTCCCGTCATCGGACACGGGTAAGGGGTGTTACATTTAGTGGTATCAGAGCTACGACTTAGTTAGTTCTCGAACTAATGTAGCATGAGTATGAGTCTAGATGCACATGCCATACGTAAGAGTGATTGTGTAATGATAGTGTGACTACTCCTGACATTTTAAATTGTATTTGATATAGTTAATGGATCCTGATCCCGATCGAGTTACAGCTGATGATGTTGCAAGTAATGCGCCGGCTCCCGCGCAAAGGACCGCGCTAGTTGAAAGTAGACTCGAGACTTTGGGTCAGGGGGAAGAGGCTCGAGAAGCCTTTCTCTAAATGATGAGTAATTGGTACAGAGTACATTCAAGCAAATTCAAATGCTCCACCTCCTCCGCCTTGCCTATTCCTCAACCTACTTATGTAGCTCCCCAAGTAGTAGAAGTTGTAAGGAGAAAAGCCTCCGGTTGATAGGATCTGGAAGCAAGGAGCTGAGGAATTTAGGGCTAGTAAGGACGATGATCCTGAAAGAGCAGAGTTCTGGCTCAAAAACACCATTCGAGTGTTTGATGAGCTATCGTGCACACCTAAAGAGTGTATGAAGTGTGTAGTTTTCCTTTTGAGAGATTTCACTTACCAATGGTGGAATACCCTTGTGTCGGTAATACCAAGGGAAAGGATCACATGGGAGTTCTTTCAAGAAGAGTTTCGGAAGGAATATATAAGTCAAAGACTTATTAACCAGAAGAGAAAGGATTTCCTTGAACTGAAGCAAGGAAAAATGATAGTAACTAAATACGAGCGTGCATTTGTGAGACTCAGTACGTACGCTCGAGAGTGTGTGTCCTCGAAAGCCATTATGTGTAAGAGGTTTGAGGATGGGCTAAATGAAGATATAAAGTTGTTCGTTGGTGTCCTTGAATTGAAAGAATTTGTTGTGTTAGTAGACAGAGCCTGTAAGGCTGAAGACCTAGTTAAAGAGAAAAGAAAGGCTGAGATGGAGTCTCGTGACTCGAGAAAGAGATAGATGAGCAAAATATTTCAATCATCATCTAAGAAGTCAAGAGACTTCTCAACCCAATCAGCTACTTCAGTCGGGTTTTCAAATAAGAGTAAGAATAAATAGTACTCAGGGCCTAAAGCCCAAACTACATCAGTTACTAGTGTTGGCAACCCCCGACCTAGTAGACTGGAGTGCCCACAGTGTGGTAGACGTCACTCTGGTGAATGTCGAGCAAATGAAAAAGTCTGCTTCAGGTGTGGGTCTTTAGACCATTTTATTAGAGATTGTCTAGAAGTGGATGAGAAAGAGAAGCCTCAGGAGGCAAGACCGAGAGGCACTACTAGAGGGAAATCACAGAAAAACCGGGAAGTGGGGCAAGTAGTAAGACTACTCACAAGAAGCAGGATGCGAGACTTGAAGGCCGAGCACCTGCGAGAACTTATGCCATCTGCGCTTGCGAAGAAGCATCGTCTCCTGACATGATTACGAGCACCTTTTCTCTCTATGATACTAAAGTTATTGCTTTAATAGATCCAGTATCTACCCATTCATATATATGCATGAAATTAGTATCTGGAATGAGTATTCCCGTAGAGTCTACAAAATTTATGATAAAGGTGTCTAATCCTTTAGGAAAAAGTGTGTTAGTTAATAAAGTATGCAAAGATTACCCATTAATGATTAGAGGTCATTACTTTAAGGTAAATCTAATGATATTTCCATTTGATGAATTTGATATTATTCTTGGTATTGACTGGTTAACCACCAAGATGTGATAGTAAATTGTGGAAAGAAATATATTGAATTGAGATGTGAAAATGGGGACATTCTTCGTGTTGAATCAAATGATCAAAGACAGGTTTTCGGTTGTGATATCTCACATGTTGGCCCAGAGGTATGTAAGGAAAGGGTATGAGGCTTATCTAGCTTTGGTGATGAATCTAAAGAAACGGATTTAAAGATTGAATCAGTTCTGGTAGTATGTAAGTACCCAAATGTATTTCCAGAAGAGTTGCCAGGGTTACCTCCGGTTATAGAGGTTGAATTCTCAGCCGGCACCTTTTCCATCACTTAATCACTAGAACCCTCTTTATAGCACCTAATTCCAAAATGGTACAGATAGCCTACCTTGAATAGCAATTGATTCCTCTCTTTAACCACCAATCAAAGCCGCCTTACGAAACTTGACAAAATCTGTATAGCATTACCACCTTGTTAACTAAGACCGTGAATGACAAAGATTGGAACCAAAAGAACAACAACTTACCACTACTTAGGAGTATTCGGCCTCCTAAGGTACACTCTAGGCTTGAGTCCCAAGAAGAACAGTCACACTCCTATCAAAAACGGTGGATAAAGATAGTGTTAAAGAGGAAGCTTATATCGACAAGGAGAGAAAGAGGGAGAAGACCAAAAGGTATTCGATTACACAAAACAAATTAGAGAGGGAGAGGGTGGAGAAATTTAGTTCAGAGATGAAAGAAACGAATAGCCAAAAACATGTAAGAACAACTCCTATATCTGGCCTTTCAATTCTATACTAAAATAGCAAAGAGGTAGGAAGGTTGCACGAATGGTAAAATTCCAGAATATGCACGACAATACAGAGAAAAGAGGAAAAGAAACTGAAAAAAAAAAGAAAACCCGAAATGGCACAAAAGAATTTGGCACTACGGAAATAAAAAAAAGTCCTCTGATCGATTTTGCACAATGGGGAGTTCAAATTTTGACAAACAACCCTTCCCATTTCAAATTCCCTGATTTTCTCCTTGAATTTAGCCACCAACCGAGTTTGAATTACAATCAAACTCCTTCATCCAATCTTCTTCCCTTGAAACACTCCCCTAAATCACTCAACCTTCAATTCAAATTTCCTTGAAACACTCATACCAAGTCATCCACAGAGTCTCAGTGCAACTCCACCTCCTTCCATGGCCATCAGTAAAAATAATCCCTATTTGCACAAGCGAGGATTCGAACATCCGACCCCTAGCTCACTTGTAACGCCACCTCCACTAGACCACATTGCTCCTTGTGATATAAATTCATCCAAAAATATTCTTAAAGCCTACCTACTAATATCAAGGCTCCTTTAAGAGAAAATATAATTTTTTGCTAAAGCCCAGGTTTGAACCCAGGAATTTTCCAACACTCCCAAACAGTCTTAATCACTTAACCATTAAAGGACCAACCAATTTGTGATAATTCTTGCACACATAAAATTTTATGTGCAGTATCCTAGCGGCTCTCGTGCACAAGGCCCAATCCTACTATGCCTAAATTTAGGGTGTTACACACAGCTTGTGTGAGCAGGCCCGTTGATGGCTCAAGAGTGAGCATATATGTGATATGTGATTGAGATAGCTTGGCTATATATGTGGCACTTTGGGTGTGAGTTTCCCAAGTATCCGATAGTATTTCGAATGGTTCGACGGGTAAATGAAAGACGTGGTTGAGTATGAGATTGATACGAGATGGTACAGCTATGTACATGAATCTATGAGCTTTAAATCGAAGAAAGTGTGAAGTGCACATATAAGCATATGTTTATGTGAAAGTTTTGTTAGTTATCATGAATTACATGTTGATATGTTCAAATTGATGATTTGTGTATTTATGATTAGTTTGTGTCTATTTCATATCAGCTTACTAAGCTATAAAGCTTACTTTGTTTATTTTTCCATGTTTTATAGTGATTTCAAAGCTAGCTCAGATTCGGGGATTTTCAGAGACTACGTCACACTATCCAACTATCATTTGGTACCTTTGAACTTTGGTATTTTGGTATATGGCATGTATAGGGACTTTGGTCATTTTGGTTCATGAATTGATGATGAATGTAGCCATTTGAGTTGGTTTGTAAATGTTCTAAGTTTGATTTGATATATTGCCATATAAGTTGGCTTATTTTGGTATGTTTGAATCATGAATATATATGTGTATGTGGCTTGTATGATGTTTAGAAAATAGTTCAAGTGATGCATAGTTGATAATGGTCATATTGATGATTTAAGGAAGCAAAGTTTGGTACAATTAGTATGGCATGTTTTGGTGATTTGTGTATATGTAAAATGGAAGTATAGAATGTGCATGATATATGTTTGAATTGGCTGGTTTAAATGCTTATATATGTTATGTGTTGGTGCCAATTGATATGGTATAGGTGCATGCAAGTTTAGGTGGCAAAACGGCTTGGTAAATAGCCTATTTTTGTCCACACGAGTGTGTGTCTCAGCTGTGTGTGACACATGGTTATATACACGGCCGTGTGTCTCCTGGTGTTGAATTAGAAACCAAGTAAGTATGCTTCACACGGCTTCACACACGGGCGTGTGACTTGGCCATGTGGCATAAGTCAGCATACCCTACAGGTTTGACACGGCCTAGTACACGGCCTGGCACACGGGCGTGTATGGCCATTTGTAGGGCACACGAGCTAGCCATATGGGCGTGTGTGTTGGTCGTGTGACCCAAGTTAGAGAGTTACACGGGGTCGAACACGAGCTAGGACACGACCATGTGCTCCCATTTGAATGTCCGCACGGCCTGTGACACGGGCATTTCTGTTGACCGTGTGAGACACACGACCGGGCCACACGGGAGTGTGTCCCCTATTTTTGAGAAAATTTTCTAAGTGTTCTAAGAATTTTCAAAGTTATCGATTTAGTCTCAAACCACTCTTAATGCATGTTTAGGGCCTCATAGGCTCGTATTAGGGACGATATGAATGGGTTGATTGATAGTTGAATGAAATTTGGAAATGTATGGGTAAATGTATGTGTAATTGTGTTATTAGTCAGGTAATACTCTAAAACCCTATTTCAACGTTGAATACGGGTGAGGGGTGTTACACTTAAAGAGTTCTAAAAGCAACATACAGAGACTAGAAATGTAAATAAACCTTAGCTACAATAATAACTAACTTAACTAACACTAAGAACAAGAAGTAAATACAGAAAATATAACCTAAACTAAGGTAGAAGAAGAGAAAAATAAAAACCTTAGAAAAGTGTAGAGAAAAACTAAAAAAAAAACCTAGAGAAAACTAAATTTAAAACTAAGATAATATGTTCTCTCCTCCTCGGCAATTTTTGGTTGTTTTGAAGTGTATTCTAGTGACTTTTCATTACCATAAATGCCCACACATAGGCCTTGTGTGATTGGTGGACTTGGTAAAGAAAGACTACCCTTTTTGTCCAAGTTTGTCTCTATAAAAAAGTGGTATAGTGATACCCAGAAGAGGATATCACGATACCTCGGGCAATGTTGAGCCTTGGAGTCTTCCTTGGAAGATGGATATCACGATACCCAAAGAGGATATCGCGATACTACTGAAGGGAGTCTTCACTCTCCTATATTGTTAGAGGTATCTCAATTCCAAGGTGAGGATATCATGATACCCTTTTCCTTGGTGTCGTTCTTGCTTGTATTTGACCCCCAACCCATCTCTACTATAACACCCTGAATTTTTGGGCCTATCCGTTTAATGGGTGAATAAGTACAATGAGTTAATTTAAGTGATAGGGGTCCAAATTGGGCTCAGGGTTAGGCAAAGGCCTTGGTTAAATTATTAGATTGGGCATTATAGAGTTAAAAGGTGGTAATTATGTTTAAAATGCCAACATGGACTTGTGGCCCAACAATAAGTGGCACTGTAAGGGAATTAGAAGTGACGCCACACACAAGGGATTTAGGGGCCCAAAATTTAAGTTTAATGAAGCCCAAATCTTTTAATTTAAGTGAGCTAAATTTCGACAATTAGGTTTAACGAGGTGGACAGCTACAAGCCTTGAAAATAGGAGATATTATGTGGATTTTATAAGTGATAATATCATAGATAAAAAGGAGAAAAGTTAGGAGCTTATCTTTAAAGGAAGTGTTGGCCAAAATCCACCACCTAGAGGAGTGTAAAATTAAACTCTTGCATGGCAAAGAGGGTGTCAATTTCCCTCTCTTTAGCTTGAATTTAAGGCGTTTTATTTTTTAGTAGTAGGTGCTGAAATATCTATAAATAGGAGGAGCTAGCTCCTTGATTCTTCTTGAAAACCTAAATTCCTCTCCCATTGTGTTTTCTCTTTTATTCATCTGAATTTCCCTAGCTTCTCCCTCTCCAATTTCTTTTCTCCAATTTCTTCTAGGATTTAGGTTGGGCTTTGCATAATTTTGTTATGTATATTAATTTTTTTTGATATTACATTTTATGGGGCTAAAGCCCAAATCTAATGGTGCAGGGTTTGCACTTTGAAAGTAGAAACTCTTCTCCACTAGCTTAAAACACTTCTTAAATTTCATAAGACTTTTCCTCCTTGTGTGGCAATAGACATCGCCGATTTCTCTAAAAAAAGTAAAATTTTCAAAAATACATTTGAGTTATGATGAAAATTCCCAATCAACCATGTTTTGAAAACTTTACGAAAGAACCAAAAACCTCATGTTTATCAAAAGTAACTCCTGACTATGAAACTAGATTACAAGAAATTGAAAAAGCATCCATAGTTTTCTCTAAGGGTGTTAGAGAGAGTGGTGAGGCTGGTTTCACGAGGCCGAAATCTCAAGAGACTTAGAAACAATGGGGTAGAAGTATTTAGGGAGTCTCGGTATAGCCCCAAGTTTCTCTGAATATTGGTTGGAGGATGGAACGATAATGGATGACCTAGACTTCACGGTAGAGGAGAAGTTGAAAGGGTCGTGTCTCTTTCGAGACGAGGCCTATGAGTGGTGGCTCACGGTTGAGACTGATTGATGGGATTTCTTTAAGGAGTCATTCCAGGAAAGTATGTTCTATATGGATGCAAAGGAAGGCATTCTTGAACCCGTGCGTGGAAGTAAGTCTGCGTGGCTGAATATGAGGCAAAGTTTCTACGTTTGAGCCATTTATTCATCTTATTTGAGAATTAGTTTTATACTTTCATGAAATTTCTTAGGATTAACTATCATCCAACGTAGTGTCGCGTTTAAAGTCATTAAGATGATTAGGAAGGGTGGATATTATCGAAGGTTTGTTGAGGGTTCTCTTCAATAGCGGCACCTTTAACTAAGTTGTTGAGAAAGGAAGTGTCATTTGTATGGGTTGACAAACAATAGGAGAGCTTTGAGAAGTTGAAGAGAATTTTAGACGGTCATTATAAGTTCTTGGTGATGCCATTCGGGTTGATGTTAATTCAACCGAGGCGGGGCCAAAAGAATTTATCATCTCTCCAAGGCGAGGAAGAGCATGTGATCGTTGCACACAAGTGTGAGTTTTGGTTTATGGTGTGTGTTGATGCAAGAAGGAAAAGTGGTGGCGATGGAGATGCATCTCGGTTCTCTTCAATAGCGGCACCTTTAACTAAGACAAACGCAAGAGTTGAACTATCCCACGCATGATCTAGAGTTGGCGGTAGTAGTGTTTGCTCTGAAGATTTAGAGACACTATTTGTACGGGGAGAAGTCAGTTATTTACACTGACTATAAGAGCTTGAAGTATCTCCTCACTCAGAAGGAGTTGAACCTAAGATAGAGAAGGTGGATCGAGCTGTTAAAGGATTATCACTGCTCGATTGAGTACTATCCGGGTAAGGCAAATGTGGTGGCAGATGCATTGAGTAGGAAGGCGATAGCAGACTTAAGGGCAATGTTTGCTCATCTTAGTTTGTATGAGGATGGCAGTTTGGCAACTGAACTACAAGTAAGACCTATGTGGACAAGTCAAGTCAAAGAGAAGAAACCTTTGGATAATGTCTTAAGTACTCGAATTTGACAAGTGCAGGAGGGTGAAGTAAAGGACTACAGTCTAAACCAACGATGGAGTTTTGTGTTTCCGTGGGAAGGTTTGTATTCCAAAAGATGAGGAGTTAAGGCAGATGATTCTTCGGGAATCGCATAATAGCCTCTATGCTATACATCCTGGAGGAGTTAAGATGTATCGGGATTTGTGAGAGAAGTTCTAGTGGCCAGGTTTGAAGCGAGAAGTTACGGAATATGTGGGGAAGTGTTTGACGTGTTAGCAAGTCAAAGTTGAACACCAGTTGCCTTCGGGGTTGTTGCAACCGGTGAAGATTCCCCAATAGAAATGGGAAAGAATCACGATGGATTTCGTTAGTGGGTTACCCCTTACGCCCACTAAGAAAGATTCAATTTGGGTGATTGTGCATCGGTTGACAAAGTTTGCTCACTTCATACCGGTTCGAGTGGACCTTTCTCTACAAAAGTTGGCTAAGTTGTACGTGGCTGAGGTTGTAAGATTACATGTGTACTGGTGTCGATCATATCGGATAGGGACCCTAGGTTCACGTCACGATTTTGGAAGGCTCTTCATCAAGCAATGGGAACAAGGTTAGACTTTAGTACTGCTTTTCACCGACAGACTGAGGGTAATTCAGATCTTGGAGGATATGCTAAGGGGTTGCATCATTGATTTTAGGGGTAGTTAGGAGGAGTATTTACCCTTGGCTGAATTCGCGTACAACAATAGTTATCAAGCTAGTATTCAAATGGTGTCGTATGAAGCATTATATGGAAGGAGATGTCGTACTCCTACTTGTTTGATGGAGTTGGGTGAACGTCAGGTGTTGGGTCCAGAACTAGTTTTGGAAACGGAAGAGAAAGTTAACTTAATACGGGCTCGATTGAAGGAAGCGTCTGATCGGCAGAAGTCTTATACAGATTTAAAGCGGAAGGAGGTGGAATTTGCAGTAGGAGACTAAGTCTTTTTGAAGGTTTCTCCATGGAAGAAGGTAATGAGGTTTGGACAGAAGGGTAAGCTAAGTCCTCAGTTTATTGGGCCTTATCGGGTGCTAGAACGTGTTGGTCCAGTGGCTTATCGGTTGGAGTTGCCTTCAAAGTTAGACCAGATACATGACGTGTTCCATGTCTCGATGCTAAGACGTTATCGTTCTGATCCATCGCACGTGGTGCCGGTGGAAGAAATTGAAGTAAGGTCAGATTTATCCTTTGAGGAGGAACCAGTGCAAATCTTGGATCGAGACGTAAAAGTGTTGAGAAGGAAGTCCGTCCCTTTGGTTAAAGTTCTATGGCGAAATCATGGTGCAGAAGAGGCGACGTGGGAGCCAGAGGATGTTATGTGACAGCGGTATCCCCATCTCTTTTGATCAGGTAAATTTCGAGGACAAAATTTATTTTAAGGGTGAGTAGAACTGTAACACCCTGAATTTTTGGGCCTATGCGTTTAATGGGTGAATAAGTGTAATGAGTTAATTTATGTGATAGGGGTCCAAATTGGGCTCAAGGCTAGGCAAAGGCCTTGGTTAAATTATTAGATTGGGCATTATAGAGTTAAATGGTGGTAATTATGTTTAAAATGCCAACATGGGCTTGTGGCCCAACAATAAGTGGCACTGTAAGGGAATTAGAAGTGACGCCACACACAAGGGATTTAGAGGCCCAAAATTTAAGTTTAATGAAGCCCAAATCTTTTAATTTAAGAAAGTTAAATTTTGACAATTAGGTTTAATGAGGTGGATGGCTACAAGGCTTGAAAATAGGAGATATTATGTAGATTTTATAAGTGATAATATCATAGATAAAAAGGAGAAAAGTTAGGAGCTTATCTTCAAAGGGAAGTGTTGGCAAAAATCCACCACCTAGAGGAGTGTAAAATTCGGCTAATGCATGGCAAAGAGGGTGCTGAATTTCCCCTCTCTTTTAGCTTGAATTTAAGGGCGTTTTCAGTTTTTAGCAGTAGGTGTCGAAATATCTATAAATAAGAGGGGCTAGCTCCTTGATTCTGACACTGAAAACCCTAAATTCCTCTCCCATTGTGCCGAATTTCCCTAGCTTCTCCCTCTCCAATTTCTTTTCTCCAATTTCTTCAAAAGCCGAAACTCTTCCCCACTTTTTCCTCATTGTGCCGATTTCTCTAAAAAGCCAAAGCATCCATAGTCTTCTCTTTTATTCACCTTATTTGAGAATTAGTTCTATACTTCTGGCATTTAAATCTTTCATTGGCATTGCCGAATCCTCTTCTTAGTGCTAGCCGAATCTCCTATGCTAAGGTAAGTGTTGATTTTGAGTTTCCAATATTTCTCCAGCTTTTCAAAGTCTCTAACCGAATAGCTATTCATGTGACTAATCAAAGGTTTTTCTTATTTTTTAGTATTTTGGGATCTAAAGAGGAGTCCAACGCCTAGATCTTTAAAGTCAAGGATTCAGTAACCTTTGAGTCGTGATTATTTTCGGGATTCCAAGGTAAGAGATCTATTAGTTTAAACGTGTGATTTGGGACTTATTTAACCTTGGCCGATTGTTGAAGGGCTAAATCTTTATGTATTTTACGGCTTTTAGCAAGACTATAGATTGAGGATAATAGATCCAGGATAGCAAGGACATCGACTAAGAATATTGGATTTCGCGATATCAGGTGTGTAATTCTCCACACCATCTAGATCTGTTTGATTAATATATGATTATAAGTCTTATATGTTTTGATATATGCCGAAATCCTGGCATGATGACGGAAACCCAAAGAGGGTAAAGGCAAATCACCAGGTTAATGAATGTCTTAATTAAATGATATAAGAATATTGATTTTATGTGATTGCATGGGTTGGGTCTGATGAAAGGAGGAAGTTATATGTTGTAGCGATTCCTTACCGTGATCTGTTGTAGCGGTTCCTTACCGTGATCTATTGTAGCGATTCCTTACCGTGATCTATTGTACCGGATTTCACCGTGATCTGTTGTAGTGGCTACGGCCATGATATGATGATGAGCAGCACGACTGCCATCAAGGCGTGTAGCGGTGTGGGTTGATTGTAGAAATCCTCAACGGTGTGAAAGGCTGGTACGGGGGCGTGTAGCGGACGGAAACCTAGGATTTAGGTTGGGCTTTGCATAATTTTTGTTATGTATATTAATTTTTTTTTTGATATTCTGTTTTATGGGGCTAATGCCCAAATCTAATGGTGCCCGAGGGTTGCACACTGAGTCTCGCGACTCACCCTTTTAATTTAACAATTTCAGGTGACACCTAGTGCATCGGACCGGGCTAGAAAGGAACACGAGGTGGCCATGCAAAAGAGCAATTGGATTCAGCTAAAAGACTTTAGTTTGTTATTGTTATATTTTGCGGATTTTTAAAAATGGTTGTAATAAGGCCACGGGCCACTAGACTATTATTTTTGTTTTGGGTTTTATGTTGGGCTTTTAAGTTTTATGTTTTCAATTAAGACATGAACGAAATTTTAGTTTTTATTTAAAAATCCACCAAGATAATTTATAACTTCTTTAATGAATTCTTAAGCTTTCGGAATAAAGGTTTAAACCTAGTAATTATTTTCCAATATGCGACATGTTTTGTAAAATCCCTTAAGTGACATTCCAGATCCGGTGCAGCGTTTGGGCTGGGTTTGGGGTGTTACACCTACATCACTCAATGAAACATTAGGCTGCCTAATGGTGCTATCGGCCAATTTAGGTCACAAAATGAGAAAAACTGAGACGTTTCCACTTGTTAACCGAAAATATGAAAATAACCAAAAAAACTACACTAAAGACACTATTTTGCTCGAGAAAAAGCTCCTTAAGTACGTCGGAAAAGCCTAATTTGCCACATCAGTTTGTGGCAGATCGCTCTTTATTTCTTTTATATTTTTTGACTGCCATTTCATTTTGTTGTTATAATTTTTAGCTCAAAAAAAAGTGCGTAATAAAAGGTCATTTTGACCTAAGTACCAATCTCTTGTTTTAATTTATTTTAATCTGTTTTCGCAGGTATTATTTAACCTAGCTGTCACCCTTATAATATTGTCTAAACCTTTCCACTATCCCCCTTATACCCTATTCCAACTTAAACCATCATCCTTACACCTTCCTTTTAAACCCTATATCGCCACCTTATATTATTTCCAAAATTTTATTGTCAACCATCATTAAAACTATTGTCGATCACCTCATTTTCGAACTCCACTAGTTCTGCACAAAGACAAATGTAGGAGAGTGAAAACAATATCGAATGTAGAGGGGTCTACAAATAAATATTTATAGGGTATTTACTTTTCTTTAAATATTTTAAGATACTTTAAATTTTAGGTTACTTTATTTTAGTTTTATTTTTTTGCATAATAAACATTAAGCTGAAATCATAAATAATTAAGCAAACTTGCACATTTTTCTTAAACTCCTGAAAAAGAAGTGTGGCAATGGGAATGTGCATGTTTAGGTTTGAATCTGTCAATGAAAGGCTTGGTATTTAAGCAGTCAAATTTGACTCATGGGACCCTACTGTCATGATTCACATTCACTTCTTTGCTTTTACCCATTATGTTTCATGTTTTAAACAATGAGGACATTGTTTCTCCTTAGTGGGGTACCATAAATTAAAATCTTATTTTTTTCTGGGATTGTTGAAATTACATTTTTTAGATTTTTATGAAAATTAATTTTTCCATCAAGTTATTATTAAGTAAATTTTACTCAAAATTTAAATTGTTGTCTAATTATGTTAGCTTTAAGTATGTATAATTTTAATTATTTCAATTATTTTTATGTTAGCTTAATTTTGACAAAAATGCTTATCTTCATGTGTATAAGTCAACCATGAAATTTTTTACCCTTAGTAGAACTAGGTATGCATAAAGGTTTATGCCTCTAAAATTGACTCGATAATTTTTTTGAGGCGAAATCCTAGGAGGCATAGTAGTTTAAAAATGATTTAGGTAAGTTTTTGTTTAGATCGTTTGAGCCTTTCTAGCCTATCTTATTAAAATTATCCCTATAAACCCACTTTTGAGCCAAATGACCTATTCTTTTTAGTCCTTATATTTAACAAATCATCCCTTGTTTAAAATTGTCCATCTTGATTTTTCTCTCCAAACCTTAGACTCAACTTATTTTAAGATATTTTTTATGTTTAAGTTTGGGGGAGTTCGAGAAAGAGTTTTGGGTGCTTATTGCAAAGGGTGATGTTATGCTCAAAGAAAGTGTCCTTTATTGTTGTTAAAAAAAAACCTCAATTGTTTAAGATGAGCAATGAGCATATGGTTCCAAATTGAGAAAAGAAGAAATGGGTATTTAAGGGGATGTTCGTATTTTCAAAGGCCTGAGGTAAGCTAGTTAAGGGTATTTAGCCTAAAATTACTATCTCTTTTCCTACCCTAAACCTAGCTCCATTACAAACCTACGAAAGACCTATTAATTTAAATTACTATGCCTACTACATTAGTGGAGATAAATTATTGAGTTCAACATATGAAGACATAATTTAAATCGTAGGATTGCTACTTAGCTTAGTTAAAGGAAGTAAAAAATTATTGAGTTCAACATATGAAGACATAATTTAAATCGTAGGATTTCTACTTAACTTAGTTAAAGGAAGTAAAAATTTATTGGAAGGAACTAAATACAAATTAATTAGGAGAAGACATTTAGTTCACATTTTTGTTAGCATGTTAACTATTGAAAATAATTGAATGACTTAAGTTACATAGTAGCAAAGTTTTTATTTTTAAGCATAATTTCAATGAATTCATAACCATGGGAAAGATTGATTTTTTGAAGGGATTATCCAAATAGTGACTTCTTGAATTTTTTGTAAGTTAGCATTACTCGGGACGATCAATGAATTATGTTTGGAGGGTATGATAACTCCAAAATATACAGACTTTTATAGTAATTTCTAACAAATAATTCAAGCAAATTCTAAGTGTTTTTTATCATATTTTTGTAATTTTTTTTACAGAATATCTAAGTTGGACAAAATTAAAGACAAATCTCTATTTTTTTTAATTATTATATGCTAAACTTGCACAATTCTGCCAATTTGAAGCAGTTTGGTGCATTAGAAGAAAGGGCAGTCTTCAAGATCATCTTTTGGAACTCAAGTGTTGTATTAATGAATCATGGGACAGGCTTGACCCAACTTAAAAATTGGGTAGAAAAATTGGATAGTTTGTTAAGGAGACAAGAGCCAAAATTTTCCATTAAAGCAGAGAGGCCCAATCGTCCATCAAGTGCCCAAATAAGTCATTCAAAGTTGATTACAATTTTTTAAAAACAACCACAAAACACCCTTAAATTTCCATTCAAACCCCTCCCTCTTTTTAAGCTTCCTCTCTCATATACCAAGCTAAATTTAGCAAAGCCATCAACTCCTCTCCTTTAAAACAAGGGCCAACCATGGGGGGAGAGATTTTCAAGGCTTCTGTAACACCCCTTACCCGTAATTCCCGCCGGAATCGGGCCCGAGGCATTACTAGGTATAACCACATGATCGCCACTTAGAGTCATTGTGACTGCTCTCTTAAGTCACCTCAACAATCTAATTCTCGACTTACAAGGCCTCACTCAAACTCACGAGGGCTCTCGAGACCTTATCGGAAACTTCTACGATTTAAAATTTCTCCAACTAAACAGGGATTACACGCCCGTGTAAGGTGAGACATGCCCGTGGATGTCACACACCCCCCTGCCCTCAACCTGTGCATAAAAACCAAAACATTCTGCCAATGCCCCACGGCTAGGTCATACGCCTGTGCTTACCACCCGTGGTGAACACTGACTATACCACACGGCCTGAAGTCTAGACACACGCCCGTGTGGCTAGCCCGTGGCCTATATTGCTCAAATCTGTCAAAGAGACGGGGCCAAGGCACATGCCCGTAGGTTGGCCGTTTGTCACACATGGCCTAGACACATGCCCGTGTGTCTATCCGCATGGACAAGAAAAAATCTATGTGCAATGCTCTTCTTGTAATAGCCTGATTTAGGGGCTAGTCAGAATAGTGATCTCTGGATCACTAATCTAAGATTAGAGAAATTTATTTTCATGTTATAGTATGAGTTAGAACATGATAGCATATGTACATGAGAATTTTGATACTTTAATTTTAGCGATTTCGTGTTTAATCACAAAAAGGACTAAATCGCATAAAGTGCAAAAGTTCCATTCTATAAGCTAAAGATATCAAACAGCCATAGATTATTAATTTGTGGTCTTTAAAAGGAAATTTAACCCTTTTTAAAGGCTTGGTGGCCATAGGCTTCATAGGGGACAAGAATTGACCAAATTGGCCAAAGTTGGTAGTGTTTGGTGGACTAAATTGTTAGTTTAATATTAGAATAAAGAAAAGATGATATCCATCTTCTTGCTCGTCCTTCTCCACTAAAAATAGAAAGAAAATAGGGGTTTTTGAATGCTCAAAATGTAACAGCATGATTTAGGGGCTAATCAGAATAGTGATCTAGGAGTCACTAAATCGAGGTTATAGAAAATTATTTTCATGTTATGTTAAGTGTTATAACATGTTTATAAGGGTGCATGAAAATTTTGGTGCCTTAATTTTAGCAATTTCTAGCTAAATTGTGAAAAGGGACTAAATCGCATAAAGTGTGAAATTTCTATTTTATTTGCTAGAGGTGCCAAATAGCTATGAATTATAAGTTGGAGGTCCCAAATGTGCAAATTGCCCTTATTTAAGTGAGTTGGCTGGCCATACTAAAGCATAGGGGACAAAAGCATTTATTATGTTAAAAAGTTAGTGATATTAGTTGGGAAAATGAATAAAATAAGATGATATAATAAAAAGCTATCATCTTTTTCATTTATTCTCCTTCTCCACCGAAAATATCAGCCATAGAAGGGCTTTGGGAGCTTGAAATTTGAACAGCTTATTTTCTCTTCAAGTAAGTCCTTCTGATGCTCTTTCTTGATGAAAATTGCATTTTTGGAGTCCCCAAAGCTTAAGCTAGCTAATGGGGGGATTAATTTGCAATATGGTAGAAAGTCTAGGGACTTGCCATGAGAGATTTATTGCTGATTACTGAGTTTTTATGGAAGAAAATGAATGTTAGAAATATGATAAACAACTTTTGTGAAAGGTGTTGCCATGAAAACACCTATTTGGGATTAAAATGTAAAAGTTGTAAATTGTTCATTAAGGCATGAAATAGTTGGAATTTTTGATAGATGTAGGAGGATTAAATGTTCATCTAGGCTTGATTAACAAGAAAATGTGATGAAAATTTATTTACGAGCCTAGGGGAAAAATCGTATTTTTGCCAAAGTGTAGGGGCAAAATAGTCATTTTGCCTAAATTGTAGATTAAGGTATTTTATGGTTATTAAATGAATAAATCAGTAAATTTCATTATTCTAGATCAAGGAAAGTGAGTTTTGAACCTAGAATGGATGAAAAGAGAAATGTGGGCTAATTGTTATTTTCGGCTATTTCGACAACGAGGTAAGTTCACATGCAGTTATTAAAATTATGTATGAGTTCATGTAAGTATTATGATGTTGTATGGAATGTATATTAACTCTATGGATGTATGAAATACCCTTGGATGAAAAGCATGAATAATGTTGAGACTATAGTTAAAGTCTCATATAAGACCATATTGGATTATGGCCTCGATGTAAGGATTCGTATAAGACCGTATCAAGGACATGGCATCAATCTGTTTATTGAAGTAAGACCCTATTGGGGTATGATTTCTATGTGATTTCATGAGTATGAGACTCAAGAGAGTTATTTTATAACTTGAGTATTTCAGAGTATATGTTGAAGTAAAGAAAGAATGAGGTTGAGCTACGAAAGGCACAAGTATGTATTAGAATTGAATTGAGACGATTTCAATTTATATATGTATGATGAACCCCTATTGGGATATGGGAAAATAATGCACCTTGTAGCATGAGTTAGATTTATTGTTATATTGTGTGAATGCGAATAAATATCATGGAAAAGTTAAGTAAGAGTAGTAATGTGAGGGTGTTCTCGGATGAACAATTGAATTAAAGTATTACATGTGGATGACTATTTATGAATGTATGATAATGCTGGGCTAAGTACGAAACCACCGAAAGATGAGTAGCTTATTATTAAGACTTGATGTGTTGTCTTATATGATTACATGATAATCGAGAGGGAATGGATTCTTTTGTAAGCGAGCAATTAGCTCGTAGTGCGAAGAGATAAAATGAGTAAGCTTCTAGAGTGGTTGAGTAAGCAACCATGAGTTAATAGGAATGACCTAGCATAATATCTTGTGGTTATCTATATTTAATGAATATTAATATTTGCCAGATTATGCAGATGAACTTACTAAGCATTACTACTTACACCTTTTCTTTTCTCATCTCTTATAGATTATGTTGACTAATACGGGTTGGAGGCCGCTGGAGATGTTTTCACACTATCGAGCAGAAATTCGATTTGAGGTAACAAGTCCTTGTGAGTCATGGCATGAATAGGACTAGAATTTAAGGTTGATTAAGTTATTGTTAATGAGCCAAACTATGTTGGCCAAAAAGGGTTTGTAGTTTAATTGTGCATAGCCATTGATGATGGCTAAGTTGTTGTAATTGTATGGTAGTAACACTTTATTTTCATGAATCAAATGTATAAATTCATGTGTTTTAGTCGTTGATTTGAGACTTTATTGAATTAGTATATTAATGTATGAAATGTAAGATGGAAAAGGGCTTGGTATATAGCCTCTAAGTATCCACACGGTTAGACACACGGGCGTGTGTCTGGGCCGTGTGAACCCTACACCTTATTATTAAATGTTAGAATAGGCTACGGATAGATCCCACGGCCGTATGCATGAATCGTGTAAGACCCATGCCTTGGGCATGGGCGTGTGTTCAGGCCGTGTCGAATAAGTCAGTAGCTCCACACGATTGGAGGACACGGGCGTGTCAAGGCCGTGTCAGATAAGTCAGTAGCTCCCCACGGATGGGAAACATGGGCGTGCCCCAAACCACACGGGCGTGTAACCTCTGATTATGAGAGAGGATTTTCAATAAGTTTTGAAAGTCCGAACAAGTGTTTAAGGCCTCGTATGACCATGATACATATGTCTAGATCAAGAAAGAAAGGTTTTAAGTTGAAACAAAATTTTATAGCTAGCAAGTACTTGATTAACTGAGTTCAAGCACGGTAATGTCTCGCATCCAGTCTTAGCATCGGACCTAGGTACGGGGTGTTAGATTTAGTGGTATCAGAGTTATGGTTTAGTCGATTCTAGGACTAACCTAGCAAGAGTAAAAGTCTAGCTATACATGCCATATGTGGATCGTGATAGTGTGATGTCTCCTAGCCTTAACGAATTTGTTTTATTAAGAAAGTGAGAATCCCACTCGAGTTAAATTTAGTAAGTTGTATGATTTCTAAGCTTTATGATTTCTATCATTGAATTGCTTAGTATAATGTACATTGTCATCATGAAATGTTTAATGTTTTGCTAAATAAAGAAATCAATGAGATTAATTATGAGCAAGTCCGGATTGAATAAGAATTGCCCAGGATACTCGATCCATCACATGAGACAAGAAAGCCCGTATAAGACCAAGCCAAGGTATGGCATCACCAATCAAGAAGAAACCTTTCATGTAAGTCCAAGGCAAGCTTGGCATTGAATGGATATTTCATGTAAGACCAAGGCAAGCTTGGCATTGATTCAAGAAGAGATCTTTCATATAAGTCCAAGGTAGGCTTGGCATTGAACAGATATTTCATGTAAGTCCAAGGCAAGCTTGGCATTGAATAGATATTTCATGTAAGACCAAGGCAAGCTTGGCATTGATTCAAGAAGAGACCTTTCATGTAAGTCCATGCCTAGAGTATGGCTTTGGCATCAAGTTCATGGCAAGAGATTTAGTATCCTCGGTAATTCATAGAAATTCATCGTGCAAATGAGTAAAGTTAAAATGAGATAGCAAGAAAGGTAGTAGTAAAATTGATATTATGTCATGCTAGTTAAGACTGACTGATAAGTATAATTAATGTTATGAATGATGATGCTGAGATTATGTTTATTATAGTAAAGCATACTAATTTTTGTGATCAAGTGTTATAGGTGCCTTGTTTACCTTACAGACATGAGAATAGTAAGCACTATGATGTATGTGAGAAGCAGTAAGAGCAAGAAACCACCCATAATGTGGTATGAAAGCTAAAATTTGGAAGTTTGACTAAGCAGAATGCAGGAGATGAGTATGGACGTTCAACGATGAAAAGATGAATAAGACCATGGTTGGACCATGGCAATGAGAGTGCCAGTGTAAGACCATGTTTGGAACATGGTATCGGCCACGATATGAGTGCCAGTGTAAGACCATGTTTGGAACATGGCATCGACCACGATATGAGAGCCAGCGTAAGACCATATCTGCGATATGGCATTGACATCGACATCAACATGAGTTCCATATAAGACTATACCAAGGGTATGAAATTGGTATTGGTATGAGATTTCGTGTAAGACCGTAGCGAGGCTATGGCATCATGATGACATATAAAGAAATAGTTGGACTATGCTGTCGTGATATGAGTAAGACCATAGTTGGACTATGGCAATCAGGTAAACAACGTACTCAGACCCGTAAGGCATTCATTGATTGATAATTGATTGTAAGAGAAAGTAGAATTAAACTTTGAGTACTCAAGTAGATAGTAATGTAGAAATTGAGTAAGTGAAGACATTATTCTAATGTATTTGTGATAGAAACAATTGTAGCGTGATAAATGTGAATGCTCACTTGAGATGAGTTGTATGAAAATGATGATATTTTATTGATGATGAATAGTAAATCACATACATGTAGTCACGAGAGTCAAGTTAAGGGGCTCTATGATCTCACCCTCCTTACCACTACTGAATTATGATGAGATGTTATGAGAGTCAAATTGAGTAAGTTCGTATGTGATTAATGTAGTATTTATGCTAGCATTTTGAAAATGCTTTGTGTCACATTGATACATGATACTCTACTAGGTAGAGAAATTGTTGTTGAACATGAAATTTGAAGTCCTGGGGACTAGAATAAAAGGATATCATTGAAATATGAATTAGATAAGGTTCCGTATAAGACCATGTTCGAAGCATGGCCTCGGCACCAAGCTATGATTTTGTAAAAGACCATATTTGTAATATGGCACCATTAATGAATATGAGAATCGTGTAAGACCATATTCAGAATATGGCATTGATACTTGATGTGAAAGTCTATATAAGACTTTATTCGGGGGTATGGAATTGGCATTTAAAGGTAACTTCATATAAGACCACCTTGGGGATGTGGCATTGGTTTGGTACCTATATGAATGACTATGATTATGCATTTTTGAGTATCCCTAAGTGATCATTGAGATAGATAGATGAGTTTAGAAATAGAAAAAAAAAAGAAAATTGTACTAAGGTCATGTGAATGAATGAATACAGGCACTCGTGAATGAGTCACAAGAAATGAGTACAGAGTGTGGCATGGTATGTGCTTAATAGAGGCAGTTGTAAGTGAGTATGCCTAAATGATTTGACGATTGTATTGATTATGCATTGTTAAGGGCAAAGAAAAAGTTAGCCAAGGCTATTTGACTCAAGTGAGTAGAAAGCCTGAGATGTATGTTTATCGAGATCTTCTTAAATTGATGTTTATTAATGAAAGGAATGGTTAAGGAGCTTGAGGACGGAATGATTAAAGAAACCATATTTGAACGATGAGAGTGTTCAATTATGATAACCATAGTTTTATGGGTCATAATGATCTCCTTAAGTACTAAGTGTTAATGTCTTTTGCCTCTCACAGGCGATGTAGTTGTTTATCTCATGAATCGATATATCATTAATGTTGTGAGATTCGATGCTAGTAAAGGTTTTAGACTAGCACAGTAAAAGAAACTCAGATGAGAGTGTGCTTAAGATAGATTCTCAGTATGGAGAAAGGAGTAGATTAATGTTTTGAGACATGATTCAAGTTTGTGTATATTTGTGCATGAATCAGTAAAGAGAATAAAATTTTGTGTGCATGCGAGTGGGGAGCATGATACAAGGATGTGTTCATCGAAACGTTCAAACCGTGATGGTTGAGTTGAAAGCTATAGAAAGAACTACTAATTGAAAGTTTTAGTATTAAGTTCAGTCTGAATTGAGAAAAAGAGTTGACAGGTTGGTAATCCCGAGACAATCTCTTTTGTACCTGTATGAGAATTAGATGGGTTGTAGTGATTTATGTGAAAATTGATGAGTAATTTCTAAAAATTTCATGAATGCGACCATCTTATGATATTAAGATAGTGGGAACGACTTGAACTATTACCATAGTGGGTATAGTTATTGTAATACTTTACAGATGGTAGTTATTGTACATGTGTTTAAAGGAAAGCTTCATGTTAAGCAATGTGAGTTAGCTAGTTAGTGATATCATAATTTCAGTGAGATTAATGTCAAGAGCAAGTTTTCTTTTCAGAACAGAAGAGTTCAGGAGTCAAATAGCAAATGGTATTTTCGAATAAGCTCCGGGTTAGTTTATTTCAAGATGGTAAAATACAGGTTGCATAAGTTTTCTATCGTTGAGATTTCCTTGAAATAGAACTGGAATGATGATGAATCCAGAACTTATACAAAAGTTTTGGCATGAAACTTAGTAGTAGCATATCTACTAATAAGAGAATAAGAAAAAGGCAGTTATGTGCATAAATGTTTGACAACAGAGTACCTTTCATGATATGAATGAGGTTATGGTCAGAAGTAGTTGACCACAAAAAGCTGAGTTTTCAAAGTGTTCAAGTCAGGATTATTATAGTTGGTGGATGCTTTAAGGAGAAAGTGAGGTAAAACTTTATAGATTTCAAATTTGGTTTGAAAGAATTCCCAAGGATGGGAAAGGACATTCAAATTGTAGTGAATAAGTCAGTAAAGATCTGAACGATCATTTGGACGTGTACGGAGTTTCAAATTTGGTGGATCACTAAATTTAGTATATACCCAAAGGAGAATAACTCAAGTCTCAAGTTATGTTTTGACTTTATGTATCACAGCTTAAGAGTTGTTGGCAAAATAAATTGGAGGATAAGCTGAATTGTGATTTTGAAGAGTTGAGGGAAATGTTTTAAAAATATTGGTAGCAACTCCACCTGATTAGATTTTCGGGGACGAAAATCCCTAAGGGAGAGAATTGTAACAGCCCGATTTAGGGGCTAGTCAGAACGGTGATCTCGGAGTCACTAAATCAAGGTTATAGAAAATTATTTTCATGTTATGTTAAGTGTTATAACATGTTTATAAGGGTGCATGAAAATTTTGGAGCCTTAATTTTAGCAATTTCTAGCTAAATTGTGAAAAAGGACTAAATTGCATAAACTGTGAAAGTTCTATTTTATTTGCTAAAGGTACCAAATAGCTATGAATTATAAGTTAGAGGTCCCAAATGTGCAAATTGCCCTTATTTAAGTGAGTTGGCCGACCATACTAAAGCATAGGGGATAAGAGCATTTATTATGTTAAAAAGTTAGTGATATTAGTTGGGAAAATGAATAAAATAAGATGATATAATAAAAAGCTATCATCTTTTTCATTTATTCTCCTTCTCCGCCGAAAATATCAGCCATAGAAGGGCTTTGGGAGCTTGAAATTTCAGCAGCTTATTTTCTCTTCAAGTAAGTCCTTCTGATGCTCTTTCTTGATGAAATTGCATTTTTGGAGTCCCCAAAGCTTAAGCTAGCTAATGGGGAGATTAATTTGCAATATGGTAGAAAGTCTAGGGACTTGCCATGAGAGATTTATTACTGATTACTGAGTTTTTATGGAATAAAATGAATGTTAGAAAGATGAGAAACAACTTTTGTGAAAGGTGTTGCCATGAAAACACCCATTTGGGACTAAAATGCAAAAGTTGTAAATTATTCATTAAGGCATGAAATAGTTGAAATTGTGGATAGATGTAAGAGGAATAAATGTTCAACTAGGCTTGGTTAATAAGAAAATGTGATGAAAATTTATATATGAGCCTAGGGGCAAAATCATAATTTTGCCAAAGTGTAGGGGCAAAATAGTCATTTTGCCTAAATTGTAGATTAAGGTATTTTATGGTTATTAAATGAATAGATAAGTAAATTTCATTGTTTTAGATCAAGGAAAGTGAGTTTCGGACCTAGAACGGATGAAAAGAGAAATGTGGGCTAATAGTTATTTTCGGCTATTTCGACAACGAGGTAAGTTCACATGCAGTTATTGAAATTATGTATGAGTTCATGTAAGTATTCTAATGTTGTATGGAATGTATATTCACTCTATGTGTATATGAAATACCCTTGGATGAAATGCATGAAGAATGTTGAGACGATAGTTAAAGTCTCGTATAAGACCATATTGGATTATGACCTCGATGTAAGGATTCGTATAAGACTGTGTCAAGGACATGGCATCGATCTGTTTATTCAAATAAAACCATATTGGGGTATGATTTCTATGTGATTTCATGAGTATGAGACTCAAGAGAGTTATTTTATAACTAGATTATTTCAGAGTATATGTTGAAGTAAAGAAAGAATGTGGGTGAGCTACGAAAGGCACAAGTATGTATTAGAATTGAATTGAGACGATTTCAATTTATATATGTATGATGAACCCCTATTGGGATATGGAAAACTTATGCACCTTCTTGCATGAGTTAGATTTATTTTTATATTGTGTGAATGCGAATAAATATCGTGGAAAAGTTAAGTAAGAGTAGTAATGTGAGGGTGTTCTCGGATGAACAATTGAATTAAAGTATTACATGTGGATGGCTATTTATGAATGTATGATAATGCTAGGCTAAGTACGAAACCACCGAAAGATGAGTAGCTTATTAATAAGACTTGATGTGTTGTCTTATATGATTACATGATAATCAGTGCAGGAATGGATTCTTTTGTAAGCGAGCAATTAGCTCGTGTAGTGCGAGAAGAGATAAAATGAGTAAGCTTCTAGAGTGGTTGAGTAAGCAACCATGAGTTAATGGGAATGACCCAGCATAATATCTTGTGGTTATCTATATTTAATGAATATTAATATTTTCCAGATTATGCAAATGGACTTACTAAGCATTAGTGCTTACTCCTTTTCTTTTCTCATCTCTTATAGATTATGTTGACTAATATGGGTTGGAGGCCGCTGGAGATGTTTTCACACTATCGAGCAGACATTCGATTTGAGGTATCAAGTCCTTATGAGTCATGGCATGTATAGGACTAGAATTTAAGTCTGATTAAGTTATTGTTAATGAGCCAAACTATGTTGGCCAAAAAGGGTTTGTAGTTTACTTGTGTATAGCCATTGATGATGGCTAAGTTGTTGTAATTGTATGGTAGTAACACTTTATTTTCATGAATCAAATGTATAAATTCATGTGTTTTAGTCATTGATTTGAGACTTTATTGAATTAGCATATTAATGTATGAAATGTAGGATGGAAAAGGGCTTGGTATATAGCATCTAAGTGTCCACACGGTTAGACACACAGGCGTGTGTCTGGGCCGTGCTAACCTTGCACCTTATTATTAAATGTTAGAATAGGCCACGGGTAGATCCCACGGCCGTGTACATGAGTTGTGTAAGACCCACGCCTTGGGTGAGACACCCCAAACCCGCCCATAAGCCCTGACCGGATCTGGCATGCTCCTTGAGTAGAATGTAGTTAGGTCTCGTATGACATTTTGAAAATCTTGGTGGTTTTGAAGAAAATAGATTTGGATTGTTCTCAAGTTAAAAAAAAAACCGAGTTGAAATCTAAGTTTTGTTTTAAAAGTTATCTTCCTATTCTTAGAAATTTACAAGTTTAAGAAAAACCAAATTTTAGAGTTTATTATTGTTAACTTGAAAACCATAGGCGTTTGAGTTAAAAACAATTGATGTTGTTTTACGAAAATATTTAATCGTCTTGATCGATGTTGTTCGTATCATAATAAAATTTAAAATGCATAAATAAAGCAGTTAAGTGATAATGGCCTTATTACATCAAAATATATCCCAAAATAAACCAAAATAAACTTAATAAGAAAACTGAAGAAAAATTGAGTTGTGCATGGCCACCACTAAGTTCCTGCCGACCCGGTCCATTTACTGAGTGCCATCTGCAAAAAGTTAGCCCACGAAGGGTGAGTCAACGACTCAGTGTGCAACAACCATCATAGACTCCCAAAACATATAAGGCATATAATATCACATACGAGCAAATATAAGCAATGATGCAACCCAAACCCACCTAGATATCCATCCTCTACACATCACCTGTACCTACCAATCACACCGTGGGGATTACTAAATCGACCCTCTATCCGCTACACACCATCGAAGGAAGTCACTGCAGTCAACTGCACATCGCCCTTATAATTGTGGCATAGCCACTAGATAATGTGACAGAGTCACCAGATTTATAATATGTGACATAGTCACCAGATAATGTGGTAAAAACCACCAGATCACTTCCCCTTTACATAATCACCCATATGCCCATGCAACATACAAAACATGATATTTATCATGTAATTTACCTTACCCCAAAATCATAACGGAATTCCACATTCTTTTCACATCAATGTTGTTAAACATTATTTATGAGAGTTAAGGGGTAACGTACCTGAATACACTGTACCATTAAATGATACCCTTAGCCATGTTTATTCGTCACTTCACTAACACATGATTAACATAATTATTATTAAACTATCGGGAAGTTAGTGTAGGGTTACACACCTGATTTCTAACGCGATTATTGAATCCCGAAAATCCCAATCTAATGCTCTAGATCCCTTTTTCCTACATTCGGCCAACACTAAACATATTAGCAAAGAGCCATTTGGCTACACAGCAAATCCCAAAGGGTTAACGCGACCAAAATCCTTACCTTGCTACCGATTTGGTTACCATCCAAATCCCGAAACTACGTGATAAGCCTTCCTTGAAATCGACTAAGCACAAAACTATTGACAAGGAAAAGATGTTCTCGATCTACTGCTTCAAAATCCCAGAAATCCTATCCCTAAACCGATTTGAGAAGAGATCAAGGAGATCTCTGCTTGGTTGCTATTCGGCCAAAAACTGAGAAGGGATGAGGTTGAAAGATTTCGACAATGGCTTTAGGAAAACAATGGAGGTTCAGCCAATAGTGAAAGGAGGGAATAGGAGAAGGATGAATGGTATTCGAATTTTGATGATTGTGAGAAGAAGAAAAAGAATGATATGGAGGCTCAGTTATGATTCGGCTAAAGTGAGAAAGAAGAAGAAAGAATTGAGAGAAAGAAAAGAATAAAGAAAGTGAAGGTGACACAAATTTGGCTTAGGGGATTTTGGCTACTAGGTGACCGAATTTGTCATCCTATAAGTCCCTTAGCCGGCCAACTCTCCTTCTCTCCACTCAATCCCCCTTTTCACTCTACCTTAGCCGAATCTCTAAGCTGTCAGACCCAATCTATACCTCCTTCATCAGAGTCCTTGTGCCGTCCACCACTACCCTTCCTTGCTGAAAAATAAAACTCCAAAACGCTTCCCTTACTGCTCAAACCTAGGCCCTTCTCACTCCCTATGGCGTCGCCTTACAAGGCCCTAAGTGGTACCTCCTTGCCACCTTACCACTGGGTTATTTGTGTCCTAAACCACACAATAATCTCCTTAAGGCCTAGCTCCCTTAGTTCCCCTTTTTGGGCTTAAAAATCCAATAACTTCTAAGGCTCCTACCTACATCCCAAGGTTCTTGAAGCCCCCAAATCACATTCAAATCATACTCAAGAATGCAATTACATACATTAAGTAAAAATGCATAACCCCTAAATCCTGGATATTACAGTTCTACCCCCTTAAAATAATTTTGACCTCAAAATTACCTAGCTAAAATGAGTGAGGGAATTGCTGTCGCATTGTTTCCTCTGGCTCCCACGAAGCTTCCTCCGATCCATGGTTACGCCATAACACTTTGACTAGAGGGACTGATTTCCTCCGTAGTACCTTCACATCCTGTTCCAGAATCTAAATCGGCACCTCCTCATAGCACAGATCTGGTCTCAGCTCTACCTCCTCAACTGATATTATATGAGATGGATCCGATTGGTAACAACGTAGTATCAAAATGTGAAACACATCGTGCATCTGCTTCAACTTCGATGGCAATTCTAATTGATACGCTACGGTCCAACCCGCTTCAGAATCCGATAAGGTCCTATAAACCTAGGACTTAACTTTCCCTTGCGACCAAATCTCATCACCTTCTTCCACGGCGAAACTTTGAGAAACACATAATCTCCCACAGCAAACTCAATCTCCTTTCGTTTAAGATCTGCGTATGACTTTTGCCAGTCAGATGCCTCCTTCAACCATGTCTGAATTACCTTAACCTTTTCTTCCGATTCTGCCACCATTTTTGGACCCAAAACCTGATGTTCTCCCAATTCTGTCCAACATGTAGAAGTGCGACACTTCTGTCCATACAGTGCTTCGTACGGTGCCATCCGAATACTTGCCTGATAGCTATTATTGTACACAAATTCCGCTAAAGGCAAGAACTCCTCCCAACTCCCTCTGAAGTCTATCACGCAACCTCTCAACATTTCCTCTAGCACTTGAATTACCCGCTCAAATTAGCCGTCCGACTACGGATGGAATGCTGTACTGAAGTCCAGCCTGGTGCCCAAAGCTTGATGTAATGCTTTCCAAAATCGAGACGTAAACCTCGGATCCCTGTCCGAGATAATCGACACTGGCACTCCATGCAGCCTCACAATTTCTGCTACATACAACTTTTCCAATCTCTACAACGAATAGTCAACTCGCACTGGTATGAAATGTGCAGACTTCGTCAACCGATCTACTATCACCCATACCAAGTCCTTCTTAGTAGGCGTAAGGGAAGCCCACTAACGAAGTCCATGGTAATTCTCTCCCACTTCCATTGCGGAATCTTTATCGGTTGAAGCAATCCTGATGGTACTTGGTGTTCAGCCTTGACTTGCTGACACGTTAAGCACTTCTTTACAAACTCTGTAACTTTCCGCTTAAGACCAGGCCACCAAAACTGTTCCCATAAATCCCTATATAACTTACTTCCTCTAGGATGCATACCATAAGGGCCACTATGCGATTCCTGAAGAATTTTCTGCCTTAACTCTTCATCATTCTAAGCATATGAGACCTTGCCCGAAAAACTGAGACTCCATCATTGTTTACACCATAGTCTTCCAACTCCCCATTCTGTACCTGTAGCAGCTTAGCACTTAGTTCACCGTCTACCAATTATTTCTCCTTAACCTGACTTAGCCACGTCGGCTTTACTTGTAATTCCGCTAGCAAACTTCCATTATCATAGAGGCTCAAATGTGCAAACATCGCCCTTAACTCCGACACCACTTTCTAACTTATGGCATCTGCCACTACATTCGCCTTGCCCGGATGATACTCTATTGAGCAATCGTAATCCTTCAACAACTCCACCCACCTACGCTGTCTCAAATTCAGCTCCTTCTGAGTCAGCAAATACTTCAGACTTTTGTGGTCCATGTAGATCACCGACCTTTCTCCATACAAGTAGTGCCTCCATACTTTTAGAGCGAATACTACCGCCGCCAACTCCAGATCATGCGTCGGATAGTTAACCTCATGAGGCCTCAATTGCCAAGACGCATAAGCGACCACTTTCCCGTCTTGCATGAGAACACATCCCAATCCTGTATGGGAAGCATCACAATATACCACATAGTCCTTCCCTGCCTCAGGCTAAATCAAAATCGGAGCTTCTATCAAAACTTTCTTAAGCCTCTCAAAACTTTCCTGCTGCTTATCCGCCCATACGAAAGGTACCTCCTTCCTTAACAACTTCGTCAAAGGTGATGCTATTGATGAGAATCCCTCAACAAATCTCCTGTAGTAGCCTGCTAGTCCCAATAAACTATGAACTTCCGCCACAGACTTAGGCGGTTTCCAATCCAATACTGCCTCAATCTTTCGAGGATCCACCCTTATTCCTTCAGCAGACACCACATGTCTTAAGAACGTAACTTCCTTCAGCCAAAATTTGCACTTGCTGAACTTGGCATATAGCTTCTTTTCCCTTAATACTTGCAGCACAACTCGGAGATGCTCATCATGTTCTTTCTCAGACTTGGAATACACCAAGATATTGTCTATGAACACAACAACGAATCGGTCCAGATAAGGTTGGAAAACCCAGTTCATCATGTCCATGAACGCAGCTGGGGCATTTGTCAATCTGAACGGCATTACCAAGAACTCATAATGCCCATATCTTGTCTGGAAAGTGGTCTTATGGATATCTGCCTCCTTTACCTTAAGCTGATGATATCCTGACCTTAGATCTATCTTTGAAAATACTATGGCCACCTTAAGCTGATCAAACAAGTCGTCTATCCTTGGCAATAGATACTTGTTCTTGATGGTCAGCTTATTCAACTGCCGGTAGTCTATGCACATGCGCATAGTCTCGTTTTTCTTCTTCACAAATAGGACAGGTGCTCCCCATGGAGACACACTAGGTCGAATAAACCCACGATCGAGTAACTCTTGGATCTGGGCTTTAAGCTCTACTAACTCCTTTGGTGCCATTCGGTATGAAACAATTGACACAGGAGCTGTACCCGGTACTAAATCAATTCGAACTCCACTTCCCTGTTTGGGGTAACCTAGGCAGCTCCTCCGAAAAGACATCCACAAATTCCCTTACTATTCTAAATCCTCCTACAGCTGCTTTCTTAGCCTTCAAAGTACTGATCAACATCAGAAAAGCTACACACCCTTTTCTCACCATCTTCTCTGCCTTAAGGGTAGATACCACATTCAACAAGCAATTCTGTCTCTCGCCCATCACCACAATCTCCTTGTCGTCAGGAGTTCTTAAAGACATGTGCTTAGCAGCACAATCCACATTCGCATGGTACTTCACTAACCAGTCCATGCCTAAGATTAGATCAAATTCCTCAAATGGCAACTCCATTAAGTCAGCTGGAAATTGCGCCCCCTGAGCTTCCAAAGGTACTGCCCTAAAGAGTTTATCTAATTCTACTGATTGCCCTAAAGGACTAAGTACAGTCATCTTCCTAGGTACAATCTCAGAGTTCACATGCAGAGTTCCAGATACCTTACTAGCAATGTATGAATGAGTTGACCCAATATCTATCAACGTAATAAAGGGTAATCCATAGATAAGGAACATACCCGTTATGACATTAGGTGCGTCACCATCCTCCTTTCGACGAACTGCATACACTAGACCCAACTGTCTCACCTCCGTGTTACCAACACCTCTGCCCGGTGTTCCCTGACCTCTTCTAGAACCATTACCTCGGCAGTGGGACCATGACCCGTGGTGGTCATTGCCCACCTCTTCACTGATTAAGACCACGACTTGTGGGTGGCTCCGTCGATTTTCATAGGCGGTCCCTAATCATGTGATCCTGGGACCCACACTTAAAATATCCTCCCGTCTTCTTCCAACACTCTCCTAGGTGCATCTTTCCACACTGAGCACAAGTACGATACTGTCCTCCCGTAACAACCTGCTGACCTCGAGACCCATCAACTCTAGGTCTCTTTTGAACATTCCCAGATGACCCTGATGATCCAAAACCTCTCTTTTGTCTATTCTTGTCTACATTTTGCCTTACAGATTCCTTAACCCCTTCGGCTACGTTACCCTTTTCTACCAACACGGCAAGCTTCCACTCCTGCTGTGGAGCAATCAATAATCTCAGGTCATCCCTCAGTCCGTCCTCGAATGGACACATCGTTCATGCTCCGTAGCCACAATACCTCGAGTGTATTAGCCCAACCTTAGGAATTCTTCCTCGTACTCCGCTACAGACTTATTCCCCTGGACCAGCCTCAGAAACGCCTTCCTTTGCGCATCAACATAACTAGTCCTAATATACTTCTCCTCATACGCCCTTAAAATACTCCCAAGTGAGATCATCTGCTGTAGCACCATCCCGAACCGTGAGCCATCATTGGTATGACTCATCACGGAGTAGCGACACTACCCCTTTCAGTTTCTCCTCAGCAGTCAGGTCTAAATCATCCATAATTTGCTCCGTCGCCTCCAACCAATACTCAGCCGTATTGGGCGCCACACCAGATATACCACGAAAAAACTCAGCTCCATTGGCTCGGAGTCTCTCGGGTATAGATTTTTGAGCTCCCATACCTCCACCTCCTCCAGCCACCCTCTCAAGAACTTGCAGCATCACCTGCGATACTGCATCATCCCCCATCTGATCCTGATATTCAACACCAGCAGCTGGTGGTGGTGGCATTTCATTCTCGGACCCTTGACCAGACCTAACGGGTTCCGACACGGTCATTCGGCCTCTACCACGGCCATGCACATTACGACCACGCCCTCTAGAACTCATTCTTCTGAATTGCATTTATCTGGTTAAGAATTTTATGAATCATTATTTCTTTCCACTGATTTATCGCGAACAATCTTATGATTAATAGTTCTAAAAAGTAGTTCTTTCGAATTCATACACACACAGTCTTAAGTTTATTCATTTAATCATCAACATTCATGAACTTGCGTTCATTACAGAAAAGTGTTGTGGTTGTCATTGTTGTTGTTTTCCATACCTAGGGGTATTTCGTAATTTTATCCTACAGGGGTATTTTCATAATTTTTCAAAATAGGGTCCTTGGTGATTTTGTGAAATAAGGGTGTTTTGGTAATTTTGTAATTTCGGGGGGTACTTTGGTAATTTTGAAAATCTAGGGGTATTTCGATAATTTTAGAAATTTGGGGATATTTTGGTAATTTTCCAAATCAGGGTATTTTGAAATTTCGCAAAATAGGGGTTTTTAGTATTTTTGCAAAATAGAAATATTTTGATAAAAAGGAATCGAGGGTAGTACGGTAATTTTATAAACTGAGGGTATTTTTGTAATTTTACAAACCAGGGGTAATTTGGTCAATTTGCAAATCAGGGGTATTTTGGTCATTTTTAAATCAAGGGTACTTTGGAAGTTTTATAACCAAGGTTTGATTTTAGGATTGTACAAAACAAGGGATTGGTCCTTTCGGGTTTTAATTATTGAATTGCTTTATGATTTAGTCCTCTTGGTTAGGGTGAACTGTCACTACGCACCAAGTAGGATTGACGGAGAGGAGGTGAGTCACTAGGACTTCTTAAATACCAAGCCCCCAGAATCCAATCCTAGACATGCGCACAACAGTTGGCCACACCCTTAACTCAATGATTCACTCACGTGTTTATTTGGTTAGACGTTAAATTTTATGTAATTGATTGTTGGAGTAAGCTAATCCTAGGCTTCAATAACTCCTAATCTACTAATCTCGTCCCTATAATTCCACATACAAATCACACAAGGGTTAGGGGTACTTACCTGGTGGAGTTCGGGCCGGAGACTCAGGTGCCATGCCAGAAAACCTATTCATTCTTTAGTAAAACCCAACTTTTAAAATAAGAAAAATATTTTGGGCCCAAAAGCCCTCAAGGCTGAGTTTTGAATCGGGCTCTGATACCAAATTTGAAACACCCCAAACCTAGCCTACAAGCCCTGATCGGATCTGGCATGCTCCTTGAGTAGAACGTAGTTAGGTCTCGTATGACATTTTGAAAATCTTGGTGGTTTTGAAGAAAATAGATTTGGATTGTTCTCAAGTTAAAAAATCCAAGTTGAAATCTAAGTTTTGTTTTAAAAGTTATCTTCCTATTCTTAGAAATTTACAAGTTCAAGAAAAACCAAATTTTAGAGTTTATTATTGTTAACTTGAAAACCGTAGGCGTTTGAGTTAAAAACAATTGATGTTGTTTTACGAAAATATTTAATCGTCTTGATCGATGTTGTTCGTATCATAATAAAATTTAAAATGCATAAATAAACCAGTTAAGTGATAATGGCCTTATTACATCAAAATATATCCCAAAATAAACCAAAATAAACTTAATAAGAAAAGCGAAGAAAAATTGAGTCATGCATGGCCACCACTAAGTTCCCGCCGACCCGGTCCATTTACTGAGTGCCATCTGCAAAAAGTTAGCCCACGAAGGGTGAGTCAACAGACTCAGTGTGTAACAACCATCACAAACTCCCAAAACATATAAGGCATATCATATCACATACGAGCAAATATAAGCAATGATGCAACCCAAACCCACCAAGATATCCATCCTCTACACATCACCCGTACCTACCAATCACACCGTGGGGATTACTAAATCGACCCGCTATCTGCTACACACCATCGAAGGTAGTCGCTGCAGTCAACTACACATCGCCCTTATAATTGTGGCATGGCCACCAGATAATGTGACAGAGTCACCAGATTTATAATATGTGACATAGTCACCAGATAATGTGGTAAAAACCACCAGATCACTTCCCCTTTAACATAATCACCCATATGCCCATGCAACATATAAAACATGCTATTTATCATGCAATTTACCTTACCCCAAAATCATAACGGAATTCCACATTCTTTTCACATCAATGTTGTTAAACATTATTTATGAGAGTTAAGGGGTAACATACCTGAATACATTGTACCATTAAATGATACCCTTAGCCATGTTTATTCATCACTTCACTAACACATGATTAAAATAATTATTATTAAACTATCGAGAAGTTAGTGTAGGGTTACACACCTGATTTCTAACGCGATTACTGAATCCAGAAAATCCCGATCTAATGCTCTAGATCCCTTTTTCCTACATTCTGCCAACACTAAGCATATAAGCAAAGAGCCATTCAGCTACACAGCAAATCCCGAAGGGTTAACGCAACCAAAATCCTTACCTTGCTACCGATTTGGTTACCACCCAAATCCTGAAACTACGTGGTAAGCCTTCCTTGAAATCGACTAAGCATGAAACTATTGGCAAGGAAAAGATGCTTCCGATCTACTGCTTCAAAATCCCAAAAATCCTATCCCCAAATTGATTTGAGAAGAGATCAAGGGAGATCTCTGCTTGGTTGCTATTCGGCCAAAAACTGAGAAGGGATGAGGTTGAAAGATTTCGACAATGGCTTTAGGGAAACAATGAAGGTTCAACCAATAGTGAAAGGAGGGAATAGGAGAAGGATGAATGGTATTCGGCTTTTGATGATTGTGAGAAGAAGAAAAAGAATGATATGGAGGCTCAGTTATGATTCGACTAAAGTGAGAAAGAAGAAGAAAGAATTGAGAGGAAGAAAAGAATAAAGAAAGTGATGGTGACACAAATTTGACTTAGGGGATTTTGGCTACTAGGTGACCGAATTTGTCATCCTAAAAGTCCCTTGGCCGGCCAACTCTCCTTCTCTCCACTCAATCCCCCTTTTCACTCTACCTTAGTCGAATCTCTAAGCTGTCAGACCCAATCTATACCTCCTCCATCAGAGTCCTTGTGCCGTCCACCTCATCCCTTCCTTGCTAAAAAATAAAACTCCAAAACGCTTCCCTTGTTGCTCAAACCTAGGCCCTTCTCACTCCCTGTGGCGTCACCTTACAAGGCCCTAAGTGGCGCCTCCTTGCCACCTTACCACTTGGTTATTTGTGTCTTAAACCACACAATAATCTTCTTAAGGCCTAGCTCTCTTAGTTCCACTTTTTGGGCTTAAAAATACAATAACTTCTAAGGCTCCTACCTACACCCCAAGGTTCTTGAAGCCCCCAAATCACATTCTAATCATACTCAAGCATGCAATTACATACATTAAGTAAAAATGCATAACCCCTAAATCCCGGATATTACATTGGGCATGGGCGTGTGCTCAGGCCGTGTCGAATAAGTCAGTAGCTTTACACGGTTGGAGGACACGGACGTGTCAAGGCCGTGTCAGATAAGTCAGTAGCTCCCCACAAATGGGAAACATGGGTGTGTTTAGGGGTGCACGGGCGTGCCCCAAACCACATGTGTGTGTAACCTCTGATTTTGAGAGAGGATTTTCGATAAGTTCTGAAAGTTTGAACAAGTGTTTAAGGCCTCGTATGACCATGATATGTATGTCTAGATCAAGAAAGAAAGGTTTTAAGTCGAAACAAAATTTTATAGCCAGCAAGTAATTGATTAAGTAAGTTCAAGCACGATAATGTCTCGCATCTAGTCTTAGCATCAAACCTGGGTACGGGGTGTTACACAAAATTTTAGCAAGCTCTCATCTATTCAAGTAAATGTTCTAGTGACCTTTTCTTGAAAAATAGTTGTACTTTTGAGACCCCCAAAGCTTAAGCTTTCAAATGAGGGGACTATTGTGCAATATTGTCAAAAGTTTAGAGTTATACCATGAGAGCTATCTTAGTTATTTGCTACATTTTTATGGAAGAAATTGTGTCTTAGTTGGCAGATGAACAACTTTTGTGAAAGGTGTTGTCTTGGAAACACCTAATTGGACCTTGATGAAAAGGTTATAAAGTTTGTGATTAATATATGAAATGTTGATTTTTGATGATAGCTTTAAGAGCATTAAATATTCACCTAAGCTTGTTAAAGGTAGAAATGTGATTAGAATTTATTTCCGAGCCCAGGGGCAAAATGGTCATTTTGACAAAGTCTAGGGGCAAAATAGTAATTTTGCCTAAACATGATTTTTAAAATACTTTTATTTATGTAGTGATTAAAATGAGCTAATTTTCTATTATAGAGCAAGAGGAGTCGAGAATCCACCTCGATCGGGGAAAGAATAAAGTTTTGGACTGAACTGAAGAACTAGCTCATTTTGAAAACGAGGTAAGTTTGTATGTGATTTAAGCAACATTTATATTATCATGTTGAGAAATGCTTGGCATCATATTAATTCATGCTGCACTACTGAATTGAGTAGTTAATGTGAATGAGATGTTAAAGTCCTAATGGGCCATATTGATTATAGAAATCCTATCATTGAGATATGAAGTAGATAAGGTCCCGTATAAGACCATGTCTAGGACATGGCCTCGGCACCAAGTTGAGACCCCGTATAAGACCATATCTGGAATATGGCTTCGGTAATGAACATGAAAATCGTATATGACCATATCTGGGATATGGCATCGATACATGGTAGGAAATTTCATATAAGACCATATCTGGGGTATGGCATTGACACTTAGAGGTTATCCCATATAAGACCATATCCGGGATATGGCATTGGCATCCAGTGGTGACTCCATGTAAGACCACCTCAAGGATGTGGCATTGGCTTTATACTTACAGTAATGACGAAAAACACACGTCTTTGACTATCCCTTGTGAATAGTGGGATAAGTAGATGAATCTAGAAGTAGAAATATGAATGATATTTAAGTCATGTGAATGAGTGAATACAGGTACACGTAAATGAATCACGAAGAATTGGCTTCGATATATGGCACGGTATGTGCTAGATAAGGGCAATTGTAAGTAAGTATTGTCAAGAAGCCTTGACTAGCGTACGGTTAGCTAAAACCATGTATGGAATTATTTATGAGCTTATTATTACTATTTATTTCCATGCAACGTACAAAGCTTTATGCTTAACCCTTTTTCATTGCCCTTCTTTCTTGTAGTATTGCCAAGGTAACTCGAGGATCAGGGACGTAGGAATTCAAAAATCACACTATCGACAGCACTTTGGTACAATAATTTTAGACTTATTTTGAGTATGGCATATATAGGACTTGAGTATTTTGTTAAGTTGTAATTGTTAGTCAAAGTGTTGGCTATATAAGTTAGTAAAAGTCATTTTTTAAATGGCCTTATAAGTTAGGCAAATACTTGGCAAACTCTTTTGATTAATAAAGATGAAATTCATGAAGTGTATGTTCCTTTTATTATCTTGTATGTTCGAATGAGTTCTTAGACTTGTTTGGGATAGGAGTTGTATTGTTCTGAATGGGAGTATGTATATGTGCTTGGTAGTGTGGAAAGGCCTTGGTATATAGCCTGATATTTGTCCACATAAGTAGACACATGGGCGTGGGTCTAGATAGTGTGGGAGGCACGGTTAGCACATGGGCGTGCACCTAGGCCATGTGAAGTCTGCACCTTGCACTTGGGATTTGAATCACCACACGACTGGGGTACATGGGCGTGTCTATAGGCCGTGTGGATAAGTCAGAATGCTAAGGTTTTACACACGGGCCAGGGCCACAGGCTTGCCATGGCCGTGTAAAAGTAGTCAGTGTCAACCACGGGTGGAAGGTACGGGCATGCCTCAAGGGCACACGAGCGTGTCCCTAAGCCTACACGGGCGTGTGGCCTCTGTTTTTTCAAAAAGATTCCCGAACTCGTGAAAGCTCCCGGATAGATCTCGGATGTATGTTTAGGGCCTCCTAGGCTGAATAAGTGCAGGCGATAGGGTTAAATGAAATTTTATAACCCTATTCTAGATGTTTAAGCAAAGTTAGCTATGCAATGCCTCCAACCATGTTCCGCTCGAATACGAGCAAGGGGTGTTACACTTCTCACCCCTCAAGTTTATACAACATATACTTATTCAACTCATCCGTAAACAACTCAAACGCAAACACAATCTCACATGGATAACTACATCTTTACATATAATAAAGTAGCCAACAACTATGGCATTATACAAAATAGATTATTCATATATAGGCTAACACATCTTAGCCATTTACAACAAAAGTCACTAACTTGTCTAGCCCCTATACATGCCATATACAAAACATTTAGTCTAATATACCGGAGTGAGCTGATAGTGTGGGTAATATTTCTCTATAAGACAAGGTACACATAAACAATTTAAGCATTCTAGTATAAACTAAACAACAATTAGCATTACACTACCAAATGAATTCACATCCACAATTAGGCTTACTCTTTCTATCCCTTACCACATTTCTAAAACATCATGAGTCACATACTCATAGCCATTGACATGCACCCCTGCACTCAATACCACATTTACTCGAAAATACAACACATCATTTTATCACACTAATACATCAACACAGTTAAATTACTCGGTGGTTTCGCACTCAGCCCACCACAATTAGGTAATAAGGTAGTATCGCAAATAGCCTACCAAGTATAGTGGTTTAGCACATAGCCTATTAAATAATATACTTAACTATGGTATCGCACACATCCCCCATATTTGTTAAGTATTAAGATGGTATCGCACTTAGCCCACCATCAACTATTATCACTACACATCCACATATCTACTTACTCATTAATTCATTCATGATATCTACCACATTCATTCCACTTGAACCACATAGGTTCTCAATCATTCTCATTCATTCTCATTCATGCTACACAATAGCTAGCATTAAGAACGTATAAATATAATGTATTGATTACGCATAATGATAAATCAAAAAGTATAGAGATGTGCAATTTAGTCCACCACCTTGCTCTTGCATTGATTTTAATTCGGGCTTCGTCTTTCTTGATCTATAATGATAAATCAACTCGTTCAATACACACATTAACTAAATTGACCATTATCTCATACTTTAGAAAATTACCATTTTGCCCCTTAACTTTCTCATATTTATAATTTTGGCCCAAGGCTCGTAAAGTGATTTTCATTCAACTTTCTAGCCTTTCATGCATAACCAAACCATTTACTCAACTAAATCAATCATCAATTCTCACTAAATTACACATGTATGACCAAACTCAAAACTTTCACAAACAAGTCCCTACTTGCATTTTTCATGGAAATCACTTAGCAAAAGATGTTTCTACTACATCAAGCTTTCATATTCTTACTTAAAACACCAAAATACATGCATGTCATACATAGGTACATTTTTGAACATCCATCTTAATTCAACATATAGCTAAAAATAGCTTACTCATGCTACTAGGACTTCAAAAATACGAAGAATATCAAAAACGGAGCTAGAATACACTTACTAGCTAGCTTGAAAAGTTGAAGAGCCCTAACAATGGCTTCTCTCAATTTTGATAACCTTGGGGAAGAAGATGAATGAAAATTCTATCATCTTTTTCCCATTTTAATCATTTAATTGATAAATGACCAAAATGCCTTTTTGTCAAATTTTCAAATTTTAACCCATTCATGCCTAATTTTGTCCAAAAGTTAGAATTTTGGAAAATTACTATTTAAGGACCTTTAATTGATAATCCAAAGCTATTTCACACAAATAGCTTCTAGAATCCCACATTTTGCAACTTTTGCAATTTAGTCCTTTTAGACAATTCAACCGCAATTTAACAAAACTACTTCATGAAACTTTCACACAAACATGCAAACATGGCATAAACCTCAAACACTCATACATATACCTTAGATTTGTGGTCTTGCACCACTATTCTGACTAGGCCCTAAATCGAGAAGTTACAACTTCAATTTGCTAAAATATAGTCAGTCCCCTTATGTATAACTAGGCCCTAGCGGATCACTCACTCACTCATCCTCTATTCTCCTCTCTTCGATCCTTTCACTTCCCATTTGAGAGAAAAGCATAGAAAGTTGAGGGAAAAAATCCCAAAGTTGTATTGGGTAGCAAAATTTCACCATTCCTAGGGGATTTCTGCAAGATGAGCAAAGCAGAAAGAAAGAAGGAAGGGAGCACGAGTAGAAAAACACTGAATTTGTCTTCTTGTTCCTTCTCTTTTTATTTTTATTGTTATTTTTATTTTGTTTTTCTTTTATGAACATGCTTGTCAAATATTTTTCTGGTTTTAATTTAATCATAATGAATTAAATTTATTGTTGTTAGATTGATTATGTTCTTTAGCTTAGATTTATTAAAATGTTGTTAATGATGTTATGTGCCTTGGTTTTTCATTCAGTCAGATAAAATCATGACATGTTATCTATGCATTATGAATGCGTGGGTGCAACTAAATTAATTATTTAATCAGACCCAGATTGTAATTAATTGACACACTATCTGATTGGTGCTTGTTTGATCTTAATTATGTTAAAATAGGTCAAATTAGTATTAATATTGAACAAACTTTATTACCTTGCAAAACCCTAGAATTAATGTGATTAAACAATTTCAGTATAGAAATATTTTGTTACTTTAGTTAATATGAATGATTGCTTATGAAAATTACTAAGTTGATTTAACATAGACCTGTGTTAGAAAAAATTAATAATTTAATAAGTATGATTTCATGGGTTAATGAATAGCCGATTTGTCATAGATCTTTCCGTAACATCATTACTAGGTTTTAATAATTCATAGTTAAAGAAGATAATCAATTTAACACATTTATGTCTTTGAGATTTGTTTTGTAAATTATTGTTTTTTTCTATGTTTCCCTTCATTTAATTTATTTAGGTAATTTTTAGTTAAACAGAGTAGTTAGTCTAAATATCCCCATAATTATTTTCACTATCAATTTCCTAAGTCTTATTTCACAACATTTGCCTATACAGTCCCTATGGAGACAATACTCGACACTTATCACTTTTTACTTGTTAAAGATTGTGTAAACTTACACATTTTCGCAAACTATCAATACCCTCACTCACATTTTGAAAAGTTGGCAGTTTGGTTCTTTTTAATGCTCGGATCAATTTAATGACATTTATAAGTTTGATTTAGTTCCAATTTTTTTTTAAATCCTATTTTACGTGTATTTTGTGAAATGATTTGGTGTTGAACTTGAATTAAGTGATAAAATATGTATGTGACTGCTCCGGTGACTGTAGTAGTATCTCGTAGCTCGGGTCCAAAGATCGGGTTAGGCAAGGGGTGTAAAACATCTTTATATTGGTTACAGTTGAGTGGGAAAAATGTGATTGGGCCAGAATTGATTCAAGAAGCAGAAGATATGGTAAAGCTAATCAAAGGCAGATTGAAAGCAGTCTTAAATAGGCAAAAATCTTATGTCGATCTAAAGCAGAAGGAAATTGAATGTGTTGTGGGTGATAAGATATTTTGAAAATATCTTCGTGGAAAAAAATCTTGTGCTTTGGTCGCAAAGGAAAGCTAAGTCCCATGTATATCAGTTCATATGAGATCATTAAGAGAGTTGAACCAATTGCCTATCATCTAGCTTTACCGTCAGAGTTGCGAAAAATTCACGATGTGTTCCATGTATCTAAGGTCCAATGATATTGATATGATCCATATTGTATTATACTGGTGGACGCAATTTAAGTTCAACCTATTCTATCATATGAAGAAAAGCCAGTGGAGATTTTAGCTCTAGAAGTAAAATAGAGAAATAAGCACATGCTGTAACAGCCCATTTTTATGGTTAATCGGAACAGTGGTTTCGGGACCACAATCGAAGTCAAAATATTTATTTTAATATTTTATTATGGTTTACAGCATGATAGAATTATTGTGTGAAAATTTCATAAAGAAATTTTACCATTTAAAGGCTTAATTCGATAAAAAGGACTAAATGACGTTGTAACACCCCTTACTGGTATTTTACGCTGGAGTCGGGTCTGAAGTGTTATCGAACTTATCTCACTTGTACATACAACTTTGGGCTATCAAATTTCATTCTAATTTAAAACTTTCCATTCACATATCTAGCATCCTTATAATGGGCCTACAAGGCCCTATACATTAACTCAAAATGCATCGGAACCCTACCAGAAACCTCCAAGCACTTAGAAAATTTTGACATGAAACAGGGCTACACGCCCGTGTGAGAAATAGGACACGCCCGTGCAGTATTTTACACGCCTGTGCTTTCCATCCATGGTCGACACTGACTTGCATCACATGATCAGCCACACGCCCATGTACTGTACCCATGGTCGACACAAACTTATTCCACACGGCCTATCACAAGCCCGTGTGCTTCAACCGTGTGGCGATTTAAATTCCCATTTCAAGGTGCAGACTTCACACGGCCTGGGCACATGCCCATGTCTGTGGCCGTGTCTCCCACACGATCGAGACACACGACCATGCCTTCGCCCGTGGAGCATACTGACTTGCATGCTTAGCATGCCAGGGGACACACGGCCATTCAACACACCCATGGGGCTGACTATGTGTCACACACGGCCTAGACACACGCCCGTGTGCCTACCCGTGTGGATAAGAGAAAGGTTATTTGCCAAGCTCTTCCATCACCCTAATTCACTCAAGCTTAATTCAGCATCAACCATCAATTCCTTCATACATACTCATAACCAAACAACCTAATCATATACCCTACACATTTATATATAACCTTTCATTTCATTGATTGATAGTAATGAGCCATTTACTATGGCAATATACAAAAGAATTCATTTATAAAGAGTCAACACATTTGGCCAAAATAACAAAACAATTCACCTAGTCTTGCCCCAATACATGTCATTGTCATACTCAAAATGCTAGTTTTGAATATACCGAGATGAGCTGATAGTATGGGTGATCTTCCAATTATCTTCATATCCCTATCCGGCTCTTTGTCACTATAAAACAAGGGAAAAGAAAGGGGGTAATCTTTAAGCTTAGTAAGTTTACATGTAAAAAATAAACATCATAATATATACAAAGCAATGATTAGCATTATATACCATGCTAGAACGATCCACATTCCATGACCATGCTTACTCATTTCATCTCTTACCACATTCCAACCATATCACAAGCCAAATGCTCTGTAACACCTCTTACCCGTGTCCTACGCCAGAACCAGATACGAGGCATTACCAAACTTAATTCACTTGGTCATACAACTTTGGGCTATCAAATTTCATTCCAAACTAAAACTTTTCCATACACACCTCTAATATCTTTATAATGGGCTTATGAGGCCCTAAATAGGCTTCCGAAAGTTTTTGGGAATTAATCAAAAACTTTTACGCACTTAGGAAAATTTTACTTGAACAGAGGCCACACGCCTGTATGGAGGAAATGACACTCTCATGTGCCATCTCACACACTCGTGTGCCATCTCACACTCTCGTGTTCGACACCCGTGGTCGACACTGACTTGTATCACACGGCCTAGCACACGCCCATATGGCTTGCTCGTGGTCACCTCTGAATTAATCCACACGACCTATTTCACACTCGTGTGCTTCAACCGTGTGGGGATTTAAATTCCAAATTCAAGGTGTAAACTTCACACGGCCTGGGCACACACCCATGTCTGTGGCTGTGCCTTCCATATGGTTGAGACACATGGCCGTGTCTCTGCCTGTGTGCTTACTACAAAGCTTACTGACTTAGAAAAACTAACATGAAAGAGACACACGGCCTAGTCACACACCCATAAGACTGACCGTGTGTCACACACGGCCTAGACACACGCCCGTGTGCCCACCCGTGTGGACAAGAACAAGGCTATTTGCCAAGCTCTTTTCACCACCCTAACTCATATAACATAAATTCATCCATCCCAATCACTAAACAACTAAATTTTGCAATACACCTCCACAAATAACTTCATCTTTTCATATATAAAAATGAGCCATCAACTATGGCTATATACAAAATAATTCATCTTTAAAGGGGCCAACACACTCTTGGCCAAAATAACAAAACAAATTATCTAGTCTAGCCCCTATACATGCCATACTCAAAATACTAAGTCTAGATATACCGAGAGAAGCTGATAGTGTGGGTGATCTTCCAATTATCTTGGTATCTTGACCCGGCTCTTTGACTCTATAAAACAAGGGAATGGAAAAATAGGAGTAAGCTTTAAGCTTAGTAAGTTTACATGTAAACAAATAACATCATAGTATGTGCTAAACAATAAATAGCATTACATACTAAATAAGAACAATCCACATTCATAATCATGCTTACTCATTTTCTCCCTTACCACATTCTAACCATATTACAAGCTTAATGCTCACATACTTTAACATGCACCCCTGCACTTAACACCACAAAGTCACACGATACAACACAATATAATTTCTCAATAAACCATTCATAATACTAATTACTTGGTGGTTTCGCACTTAGCCCACCATCAAACTTTAATAGGGTGGTATCGCACATAGCCCACCAAAAAGATAGTTACGGTGGTATCGCACATAGCCTACCAAATGATAAATAGACAATGGTATCGCACATAGCCCATCATAATTAAGAAATAAGGTGGTACCGCACTTAGCCCACCATCAAGAATTGTTATTTCACATTTACATATCTATTTCGTTATTCATACAAAAATTATTCAATAACTAGCAAATTCAATCCACTTGAATCATACATGTTCCCAGTCATACCATGCACCAATTAGTAACAACAATTTGTATATAAAATGCATCGTTTACACATAAACTTACCTTGGTGCTAAACGCGTTAACTAGCGGTTTAATCCGGAACCTTGCCTTTTCCCCGGTCAAGGTTAATTTTGCACTCTTCTTGATCTATAACAATAAAATTCACTCATTTAGGACATATATGTTCACAATGCATCAAAATCTATAATTAGGCAAATATGACCATTTTGCCTTTACCTTCTTGCAAAAATTACGATTTTGCCTCTAGGCTCGTAAATCATTTTTCAACACATCTTCTCATTAGACAAGCCTAGCTGAACATTTATTTCCCTTACAACTACTCACAATTCCAACTATTTCATACATTTATGACACAAATTCAATCTTTTCATTCTAGTCCTAATTAGGTGTTTTCATGTTAACACCTTTCACAAAAGTTGTTTCTCATCTCCCTAACATTCATTTTCTTCCCCAAAAACTCAGCTAACAACATAAATATTCTCATGGCAAGTCCTTAGACTTTCAACCATATCACAACTTTGTCCCCTCATTAGCCAACTTAAGCTTTAAGGACTCCAAAAGTGCAAAAATTATCAAATAACACTATCAAAATCACTTACTTGTAGAGAGATAACTTGGCTGAAATTTTAAAGCATTCAAGACCCTTCTAAGCTTGAAATTTTCGTTAGAGATGAAGAGTGAATAGTATAAGATGATAGCTTTTCTTTTTACCATATTTTATTCATCTTTTTTCACCTAATTTCACCCAATTTTGACTATAATTAATGCTCTTATCCCCTTTGCTATCTATGGCTGGCCGACACATTCTCTATGGCCTAATTGCACTTTAAAGACCTTCAATTTAGTAATCTATGGCTATTGGACACCTCTACCTTGAAAAATAGAACTTTCGCACTTTATGCGATTTAGTCCTTTTTCAGAATTAAGCATGCTTCGCTCAAATTAAAGCACCAAAATTTTCACATAGCCATATATTAATACCATAATACATAAAATAAGATCAAAATAATTTTCCTCAACCTCAATTTAGTGGTCTCGAAACCACTATTCCGACTAGCCCCAAAATCGGGCCGTTACATGCTCACATTATTTAGCATACAACCCTGCACTTATCACCACATGTTATCATGAGACAACACTTAACAATTTCACAATAAGCCATACATAGTAATACCAACACTCGGTGGTTTTGCACTTAGCCCACCATTCATTTTTTTTAACAGGGTGTTATCGCACATAGCCCACAAATAAGGATACTTACAATGGTATCGCACATAGCCCATCAAATGATAATATAAACGATGGTATCACACACAGCCCATCGTGAATAAGTAATAAGGTGGTATCGCACATATTCCACTAACAAAAATGATTAAGGTGGTATCGCACACAGCTCACCATTAATTTCTACAGATAATATTCCACATTTACATATATATCTCAACATTCATAGGAAAATTATTCATTATCTACCAAACTCAATCCATTTAAATCATATGTGTTCTCAATCATACGATGCACCAATAAGAAACAACATGTGTATTTATAATGCATCGTTTACACATAAACTTACCTCAGTGCAAAACGTGTTGATCAACGTTCTATTCCATAGCCTTGACTTTTCCTCGATCAAGGTTAATTTTGCGCTCCTCTTGGTTATAATAAAAAATTTTCACTCATTCAATCATTCTATACTCACAATACATCATAATCTCTACTTAGGCAAAAATGACCATTTTGCCCTTACACTTTGGCAAAATTATAATTTTGCCCCTAGGCTCAAAAATCATTTTTTATCACATTTTCTCATTAAACAAGCCTAGATAAACATTTATTACTCTTACAACTACTCATAAATCCAACTATTTCATGCATTTATTACACATTTTCAACTTTTACAACTTAGTCCCATTTAGGTGTTTTCATGGTAGCACCTTGCACAAAAGTTGTTTCTCATCTCATTAACATTCATTTTATTCTATAAAAACTCAGAAAAAAACATAAACACTCTCATGGAAAGTCCCTAAACTTTTAATCATTTTTCAAAAAAGTCCCATCATTAGCTAGCTTAAGCTTTGGGGACTCCAAAAGTACAAAAATTATCAAATAAAAGCACCAAAATCACTTACTTGCAAGGAGATAGCTTGGCTGAAAGTTTGTTCTCTAAAATCCTCTATTTTCCCTTCAATTTTGGTGGAAGAATAAAGATGAATAGTGAAAGATGATATATCATCCTTTTATCTTATTTTATTTATTTTATTATCACCGAATGTCACCAAATTTTGACTAAAATTAATGCTCTTGTCCCCCTAAACTATATGGCCAGCCATCACACATCTAATGGCCTAATTTCACTTTAAGGACCTCCAATTTGATATTCTTTAGCTATTAGACACCTCTACCAGTTATAATGGAACCTTCGCACATTATGCGATTTACTCCTTTTTCACAATTAAACATACAATTGCTAAAATTAAAGCACCAAAATTTTCATATAACCATATATTAATGCTATAACACATAAAATAATACTAAAATAATTTTCCTCAACCTCGAATTAATGGTCCCGAGACCACTGTTTCAACTAGTCCCAAAATCGAGCTATTACAGGCGCAAAGCGTAAAAATTGCGTTCTACAAGCTAAAGGTGTCAAATAGCTATAGAATTTAAATATGGAGGTCCTTCTGTGGCAAATAGCCCATTTATGAGATAGTGGATGATAGTGGAGTGGCAATTTGTGTAATTACTAATGTTTTTAAAGGATAATTAAGTAAATAGTTAATAAAGGTTAATATTAATAAAATAAAAGCCAAAATCCTTATTTTTATCATCCCTTCCACCAAAATTTGAAAAGAATGGCAGCCATGGATGAGCTAGGTTCGGCCAACATTGTTTTGCTCATTTAGATTGAGAAAAACGAGATTTAGATCTAGAACGGGGAGAAAGCAAAGTATCAGACTAGTCGATCCGTTCCGTCTTTTTAGCGATCAAGGTAAGTTCGTATAATCGAACTTCAATGTATATTTATAAAATTGATGAATGATAGTATGAATGTATTCATATAATTAATTTAATTGTGAAACATAAATTAAATGTTCGAAATAAGTAAAAAAGCAAGATCGAACACGACCATTTTATAACAAAAGATGAATCAGCGAAAAAGACCATGGTTGGACCATGGCAGTACATGATTTCGTATAAGACCATAGCTGGGCTATGTCATCGATATATGAGACTTTGTGCAAGACCATATTTGGGATATGGCATCGATATATAATTTCATGTAAGACCATGTCTAGGAAATTGGCATCGATAAGTTGTAACACCCCTTACCCGTAATTCCTGCTAGAATTGGGCTCGAGGAATTACTAGATAAAAACCACATGATCACTACTTAGGCTCACCGTGACTGCTCTCTTAAGTCACCTCATCAATCTCATTCTCCACTTGCAAGGCCTCACTCATACACACGAGGCTCTCGATACTATATCGTAACTTCTTCAAATCTTAAAATTTTCTCCATCTAAACAGAAACTACATGCCCGTGCCAGATGACACATGCCCGTGTATAAACACACACGCCCATGTCCACAAACCGTGCATGAAACTTAAGCATTCTGCCAATGCCCCACGGTTAGGGCACATGCCCGTGCTCACCACCCGTGGTGAACACTGACTACCTTACATGGCCTAGAGTCTAGATACACGCCCGTGTGGCTAGCCCGTGGCCTATACTACTCAATTTTGTCAAAGAGACACGGCCAATACACACGCCTGTGGGTTGGCCGTGTGTCACAAATGGCCTAGACACACGCCCGTGTGTCTATCCACATGGACAAGAACAAAGCTATGTGCTAAGCTCTTCTCACCCCTCAAGTTTTTACAACATATACTCAAACAACACATCCATAATCAATTTGAATTCAAACACAACCTCACATGGATAACTACATCTTTTCATATAATAAAGTAGCCATCAAGCATGGCATTATACAAAATAGATTATCCATCTAGAGGCCAACACATCTTAGCCATTACAACAAAATTCACAAACTTGTCTAGCCCCTATACATGCCATATACAAAACATTGAGTCTAATGTATCGGAGTGTGTTGATAGTGTGGGCGATCTTCTATTTGATCCACGTATCTCAAATCAACCCTTTCTCTATGAGACAAGGGAAAAGAAAGATAGTAAGCTTTGAGCTTAGTAAGTTTACACATAAACAATTTAAGTATTCTAGTATAAGCTAAACAACAATTAGCAATATACTACCAAATAAAATGACATCCACACATCTAATTTATTCAATAATACATCCACACAGCTAATTTACTCATTAATACATCCACATAGCTAATTTACTCAATAATACATCCACACAGCTGAATTACTCAATAATACATCCACACAACTGAATTCTCGATAATACATCCACACAGCTAAATTCTCGGTGGTTTCGCACTTAGCCCACCACAATCAAATTATAGGGTAGTATCGCACTTAGCCTACCACAATCAAAGTAATCATAGTGGTTTCACACATAGCCCACTAAATGAAATACTTAATTATGGTATCGCACACAGCCCATCGTTATTAAGTATTAAGGTGGTATCGCACTTAGCCCACCATTAAGCATTATCACTACACATTCACTTGTCTACTTTACAATTCATTCATCCATTCACAATATCTACCACATTCATTCCACTTGAACCACGTCGGTTCTCAATCATGCTATACACTAGTTAGCATCAACAAATTGTAAGTATGAATGCATTATTTATGCATAAACTTACCTCGGCACTCAAAAGTATAGAGATGTATAATTTAGTCCACCATCTTGATCTTGCCTCGATTTCGATCTGGGCTTTGTCTTTCTTGATCTATAATGAATAAATCAACTTATTCAATACACACATTGACTAAATTGACCCTTATCTCATACTTTAGCAAAATTACCATTTTTCCTCAAAACTTTCTCATATTTAAACTTTTGGCCCAAGGCTCGTAAAGCGATTTTCATTGAACTTTCTAGACTTTCATGCATAGCCGAACCATTTATTCAACAAAAGAAATCATCAATTGTCACTAAATCACACATGTATGACTAATCTCAAGACTTTCAAAAACTAGTCCCTACATGCATTTTTCATGGAATTCACTTAGCAAAAGATGTTTCTACTACATCAAGCTTTCATATTCTTCTATAAAGCATCTAAATACATGCATGTCATACATGGGTACATTTTTGAACATCCATCTTAGCTCAACATATAGCTAAAAATAGCTTATTCATGCTACTAGGACTTCAAAAATACAAAGAATATCAAAAATGGAGCTAGAATACACTTACTAGCTAGCTTGAAAAGTTGAATAGCCCTAACAATGGCTTCTCTCAATTTTCTATAGCTTGGAGGAGAATATGAGTGAAATTCTATCATCTTTTCCCATTTTAATCATTTAATTGACAAATGACCAAATGCCCTTTTGTCAAACTTTCAAATTTTAACCTATTCTTGCCTAATTTTGTCCAAAAATTAGAATTTGGGAAACTACTATTTAAGGACCTCTAATTGATAATCCAAAGCTATTTCTCACAAATAACTTCTAGAATCCCAAATTTTTCAACTTTTGTAATTTAGTCCTTTTGGACAATTCAACCGCAATTTAACAAAATTGCTTCATGAAACTTTCACAATAACATGCAAACATGGCATAACCCTCAAAAACTCATACATATACCTCGGATTTGTGGTCTCGCACCACTATTCGACTAGGCACTAAATTGAGATGTTACAACTCTCCCCCCTTTAGAGATTTTCGCCCCCAAAAATTTTATCAGTAAAGAGGTTTGGATGTTGCTCTCTCATAGCTTCTTCTGCAACACCCTAAACCCGGCCCACGAACCTTGACCGGATCTGGTATATCACTGTGAAAAATGTTTGAAAAGAATTTGACTTAAAGGTGAAAACGTATAAATTTATTGTCTTTGAAAAAAAAACATTGTATAATTAAAAGCCCATTAAAATTTAGTTGTTATAAAATATCCGATTTGAAAACTTTACTATATATTCTAAAGATGTAAGTTGTCGAAAATAAGAACATTTTCAAATAATAATTTAAGCGCTAATCCAACCAAAACACCGTAAAATCCTTAAATACTTTAGGAGGCCCTTATTACATCAAATAAATTCCCAAATCTCGATAACATAAAATTCAGAATCAATTAAATCATCTTCCGCATGGGCCACCTCGTATCCACTCCAACCCGGTCCAAGCTTTATGCATCACCGCAATGTTGGTAAAAATTTGGGTGAGTCACATGCACTCGGTGTGCAATTAGTCCACCAATTCCACCCACATGTCAAACCACATATTTACCCACATGTCGATATTAATGCAACGTTATTCACATAATTTCACTTATTGGGCTTGGCCCATAACCATATCACATTCTTATAATAGGGTAATTAACCACATGTTTCCACATACTGGGCTTGGCCTATTACCACATTAATTCACATACACAATTATGCAATTATCGACATACCCCTTGAGGGTATCCACATCACAATTTCCATTGCACTAGTTAGCACATTCATAACACACATACAAATATCACATACAATCATAAACCCGAAAAATAGTAGGCTAACTACACACCTGCCTATTAGCAAAATCCCGAACCACTCAAATCTAACATGATCTCGAAACGTGGTTCTTCCTTCTCCCTAAATGCCGATTTGGTCTCCTACCAAATCCCGAATTACACTCTGAGTTCCCTTTGCAATCGGCCACCCACTGGTACCTACAAATAATTAGCCTTCGGCTATTGAACGAATACGGAATAGATCTAAACTTACTAAGTATCCTTACCGAAATGATCTAGAATCTCGAAGCCTCTTTTACCTCTGTCGATTAGCCCCTTGATGTTCCAAAACCCGATAGATCTCTTTTAAGGCTCCTTAGCGTCGGCTACACACAAAAGAACACATAATCATGGCTTAAAGAATATTCGGTCATCCCTAGGCCTATCCTCATGATTTCGGCACACTAGCAAAAAGAGCTCAAAACTGAATGATAAAGAAAGAACTTACCACTGCACGTTGAAGAGAATAAAAGATCACAAGCATGTAGTCGACAGCCCCTCCAATAAAGATTCGACTATGGTGTTTCAGCACTTTTAATAATGGAGAAATAGAGTAGAAAATGAGGCTTTATGGTTTGGTTATGGCCCTTCAAAAGGTAATTCAATATTCGGCTATCAAAAGGAAAAGAAGGAGTTTGGGAAAGGAGATAGATTCGGCCAAGCTAGCAAACAGAGAGAAGAAGAAAAGGCTAGTGACCTTAATGGTCTTTGAAGTTTCGAACACAAAACTAAGAGAAGGGAAACCGAAACTAAATGGCTTATGCACAAGAACGGCACTTAGAGAGAAAAGAAAACTCTAATTTTTGGCACAAATGAGAAAGATGAGAAAAGAATCCATTTTGGCACACCTAACCTACTATTACCAAACCGAAAATGCCATCCTTCCAAGCCCCAAATTCGGCCATTACTCCTTCCCCTATCATGTCCCATTTTTCTCTCCTCATTAAACTCTTCCTATCATTTCCCTTAATTCTTCCTAATCACATTCAAAATTATGCCAACCCCCCTAGCCATCTATGCGTCCACATTCATGGTCAAAATAACCATAAAAATATTTCCAAAACAACACTCCATACTTCAAGCCATATGTCCCTTATCTTACCTTAACTTCTTGATTCCATATCTTAAATAAACACTTGCCTTTTTCCTTAGTCCACTATCCATAAATGAAAAAGTCTATCCTACCATAACTAAAATTTGACCAACACATGCCATACAAAAACAAAAGTAAAAGTCACATTATTGCCATCCACAGGATTTGAACCTAAGTTTATTAATACACTCCACACTCCACTTGCCACTTTACCAAATGACTTCTTGTGTCATGAACTCCCAACAATTTCTCTTAAGACCTCCCTTGGCCTAGCTCCCTTAACTAACACTTAAAAATCCAAAATTTTCCAAGACATTCCCTTTTTATCCTAGAGTTTTAAGAACCCCTAAAGCACATCCAACCACTCACTGAGCCTATTAACACTTGAATTATGCACTAAATGCATAACCCCTAAATCCAGGATATTATAGTTCTACCCTCCTTAAAAATAATTTCGTCCTCGAAATTACTTACTATCGAACAATCGTGTATCCTTAACTCATCACACTACTCTATCTTCAAGCGCTCGATTAAATAAAACTAACACATTTCTTTTGCAAAATCCCAAAGTTCACAGTCAAGATTCCATATACTTCGCTAACATCACAAGAACGAACTAGCTTTATAACAACCAAAGTAATAAAGAAATTCTAGGATTTGGGAACATACCCGATCCTATCTGGGCCAACTTCCTCCTTGCTATGACTGATTGCCTAAGCCAACCTTGGTTGCCTTGCATCCGAACCTTCAGCACCTCTGCTTGGTGTTCCACATCCTTGGCCTCGAGCCCTATCCATCACTTGAGGACATTTCTTAACCAAATGAGCCTTTGACCCACACCGAAAACATTCCTTGCTATTTCTCCAACATTCTCCTACATGAGCTCTCCCACATTGGGCACATAGACGACTCTGATTCTCCGAATCGCATGCAGTACACGCATGTAATTCTCAATCCTTGGCCTTTTTCGAAAACCTTCAGATGATTCCGACGATCCAAAATTTCTCTTATTTTGGTTCCTATTCTTTTCTCAATTTTGCCTCACAGTCTTCTTAACTACTTCAGCTATCCGAGGTTTCTCTACTAGAATTGCAAAATCTCGTTCTCTCTACAGAGCGATCAACACACGTAGCTCATCCTGCAATCCATCTTTGAATTGGACACACCTTTCGTAATCAGTGGCCACGATTCCTTTAGCATACTGGCTTAACCATACAAATTCCGCTTCGTACTCCGCTACCGACATACTTCCTTGTACCAAATTTTGAAATGCCTTCCTTTGCGAGTCTAAATAACTAGCTCCAACGTATTTCCCTTCAAACTTAACCTTAAAGTACTCCCAATCTACTCGATCTATAGGGGTACCTTGTCTAACAGTGAGCCACCATCGATAAGCTTTATCCCAGAGCAACGAGACAGCACCTTTCAACTTTTCTTCCGCCGTTAGATCCAAATCATCCATAATCCTTTCAACTGCTTCTAGCCAATACTCCACCATGTTTGGAGCTACACCAGACACTCCTCTAAAAATCTCGACTCCGTTTGACTTAAGTCTTTCAGGCACTGATTTTCGAGCTCCATTGCTCACATTAGCTCCTGCCACTCGCTCTAGCACTCGCAACATGGCCAATGATACTGCGTCATCTCCTCCAGTCTGATCTTGATCCTCTGCTACCACTGTTGATGGCGGCACATCATTTTCTGACCCATGGCCAGACCCTACTGGTTCCGATACTGACATTCTACCTCGACCACGTTCACTAGAACTCATTACTAACGTCGCGATTTAATCTGATTAAAAAGTTTTATGCATTAGAAATTTTATTTCACTGTTTATCCACGAGCAAATTTTATGAAAAGAAGTTTCCAAAATTAGTACTTTCGATCAATCAAAGTTTCAGTTCAAGTTCACTATTCTAATTCAAAGAATCACATTCACATTCACATTCATCCACAACATTCACTTCACTACTTTGGGCATTCCTAATCATTCCCTACCCTAGGGGTAATTTTGTCATTTTTCCTATAGAGGTATTTCGATAATAAATTGGGGTCAATTTGAAAATCACAAAAGTCATTTCGAAATTTTTCCAAACTCATGGGTGTTTTTGGAAAGAAAGATTTTCCAAATCAAGGTATTGCAGAAATTTCAAAATCGGGGTTATTTTGGTAATTTCAGAAACCAGGGGTACTTTGGTAAATTTCCAAATCAGGGTATCTTAAAAATTTACAAAATTTGGATTCTTGATATTTTGTAAAACAAAAGTATATTTTCAAAAGTCGAGGGTAGTATGGTAATTTTAGAAACCAAGGGCATTTTTATAATTTTACTACCATTAGGGGTATTTTAGTAATTTGGCAAATCGGAAAAAATTTTCGAGAAATTTTCAAAATAAATTTTGTTACAAATCGAAGGGGTAATTTAAGGATTTTAAAAAAAAACTAGGGTTTTTATAAAACAGTATGGCTAGTCCTTTCCGGGTTTTAATTATCGGTTTAGCCCGTGAATAAGTCCTCTTGGTTAGGGAAATCAGTAGCTACGCACTGTAGGATTCGAGTAAAGAGGAGGTGAGTCGCTAAGACCGCTAAGTACCAAGCTCTTACCGAATCAACTCCTAGACTGAGCACAATGGTTGCCACACCTTAACTCGTGACTTACTTTACTGTGTTTGTTCTATTGTTCTTAAGTCTTATGCATGTGTTTGAGTGCACTAGCCCTAGGGTTCAATAGCCCTAATCTTCTAATCTACAAGCCCACATAAGCCCATAACATTCACATATACAAATCACTTCAATAGTCAGAGGTACTTACCTGGTGGACTTCGGGTCGGAGATACAAGTGCCATGCCAGAATAAACCTAAAAAAATTTATAGAAGCCCAAATCTTTGAAAAGTCGATCTAAAAAATGTTTTTGGGCCCAAAACCCTCAAAGCCGAGTTTTGAATCGGGCTCTGATACTAAATTGTAACACCCCAAACCCGACCCACGAACCTTGACCGAATCTGGTATGTCACTGTGAAAAATGTTTGAAAAGAATTTGACTTAAAGGTGAAAACGTATAAATTTACTGTCTTTGAAAAAAAAACATTGTATAATTAAAAGCCCATTAAAATTTAGTTGTTATAAAATATCCGATTTGAAAACTTTATTATATATTCTAAAGATGTAAGTTGCCGAAAATAAGAACATTTTCAAATAATAATTTAAACGCCAATCCAACCAAAACACCGTAAAAATCCTTAAATGCTTTAGGAGGCCCTTATTACATCAAATAAATTCCCAAATATCGATAACATAAAATTCAGAATCAATTAAATCATCTTCCGTGATGGGCCACCTCAGATCCACTCCAACCCGGTCCAAGCTTTATGCATCACCGCAATGTTGGTAAAAATTTGGGTGAGTCACATGCACTCGATGTGCAATTAGTCCACTGAATTTCACCCACATGTCAAACCACATATTTACCCACATGTCAGATATTAATGCAACGTTATTCACATAATTTCACTTATTGGGCTTGGCCCATAACCATATCACATTCTTATAATAGGGTAATTAACCACATGTTTCCACATACTGGGCTTGGCCCATTACCACATTAATTCACATACACAATTATGCAATTATGAAACCCAACCTAGCCTAGGGTCCATCCTCTACACACCCCCATATCCAGCCTACCACACACTTGGGGATTTTTAAATCACCCTCTCCTTTTTACTCCAATATGGCAACAAATGCCGTCCACGCGAACTTAATCGCAATTAGTCCACAACGCGTCCTCAGTCAGCGCCAATCCACGATGTAGCCGAAGCTATCATCAAAACCATGATGAGCACAAAGCCATCAATAACCACGATATGGCACATAGCCTATATCAATCACGATGAGGCATGAGCCATTCATCAAACCACGACTCAAGTACACCCGTCCTTCTTTCATATCCCACCCATGCACATGCAACATAAAATAGTGCCATGCATGTACATGTTATTTTGCATATTATCACATATTCATAACAATAGTCACATTTCATCAGATTCGGTACTTACCAAATTATCAACATACCCCTTGAAGGTATCCACATCACAATTTCCACTGCACTAGTTAGCACATTCATAACACACATACAAATATCACATACAATCATAAACCCAAAAAATAGTAGGCTAACTACACACCTGCCTATTAGCGAAATCCCGAACCACTCGAATCTAACAAAATCTCGAAACGTGGTTCTTCCTTCTCCCTAAATGCCGATTTGGTCTCCTACCAAATCTTGAATCACACTCTGAGTTCCCTTTGCAATCGGCCACCCACTGGTACCTATAAATAATTAGCCTTCGGCTATTGAATGAATACGGAGTAGATCTAAACTTACTAAGTATCTTTACCGAAACGATCTAGAATCCCGAAGCCTCTTTTACCTCTGTTGATTAGCCCCTTGATGTTCCAAAACCCGATAGATCTCTTTTAAGGCTCCTTAGCGTCGGCTATACATAAAAGAACACATAATCATGGCTTAAAGAATATTTGGCCATCCCTAGGCCTATCCTTATGATTTTGGCACACTAGCAAAAAGAGCTCAAAACCGAATGATAAAGAAAGAACTTACCACTACACGTTGAAGAGAATAAAAGATCACAAGCACGTAGTCGACAGCCCCTCCAATAAAGATTCGACTATGGTGTTTTGGCACTTTTAATAATGGAGAAATAGAGTAGAAAATGAGGCTTTATGGTTTGGCTATGGCCCTTCAAAAGGTAATTCAATATTCGGCTATAAAAAGGAAAAGAAGGAGTTTGGGAAAGGAGATAGATTCGGCCAAGCTAGCAAACAGAGAGAAGAAGAAAACACTAGTGACCTTAATGGTCTTTGAAGTTTCGAACACAAAACTAAGAGAAGGGAAACCGAAACTAAATGGCTTATGCACAAGAACCAAGACTTAGAGAGAAAAGAAAACTCTAATTTTTGGCACAAATGAGAAAGATGAGAAAAGAATCCATTTTGGCACACCTAACCTACTATTACCAAACCGAAAATGCCATCCTTCCAAGCCCCAAATTCGGCCATTACTCCTTCCCCTATCATGTCCCATTTTTCTCTCCTCATTAAACTCTTATCCTATCATTTCCCTTAATTCTTCCTAATCACATTCAAAATTATGCCAACCCCCCTAGCCATCTATGCGTCCTCATTCATGGTCAAAATAACCATAAAAATATTTCCAAAACAACACTCCATACTTCAAGCCATATGTCCCCTTATCCTACCTTAACTTCTTGATTCCATAGCTTAAATAAACACTTGCCTTTTTCCTTAGTCCACTATCCATAAATGAAAAAGTCTATCCTACCATAACTAAAATTTGACCAACACATGCCATACAAAAACAAAAGTAAAAGTCACCTTATTGCCATCCACAGGATTCGAACCTAAGATCATTAATACACTCCACACTCCACTTGCCACTTTACCAAATGACTCCTTGTGTCATGAACTCCCAACAATTTCTCTTAAGACCTCCCTTGGCCTAGCTCCCTTAACTAACACTTAAAAATCCAAAATTTTCCAAGACATTCCCTTTTTATCCTAGAGTTTTAAGAACCCCTAAAGCACATCCAAACCACTCACTGAGCCTATTAACACTTGAATTATGCACTAAATGCATAACCCCTAAATCCAGGATATTACATCTTCCGTGTCCCATGTAGCCTCTTTCACACCGTGTTTTTGCCACAACACTTTCACTAGGGCTATGTTCTTATCCCTCAATTGTTGCACTTCTCGAGCCAAGATCTTAATCGACTCCTCTTTATAAGACATATCTAGTCTTATTTCAATTTCCATTGAAGGAATCACATGCGAAGGATCGGAGCGATATCGTCGCAACATCGACACATGGAACACATTATGAATCTTTGCTAATTCCAGCGGCAAGGCCAAACGGTAAGCTACTGGTCCAATTCTGTCTGTAATTTCATACGGCCCTGTGAATCTTGGGCTCAATTTCCCTTTTCATCCAAATCTCATGATCTTCTTCCATGGGGATACTTTCAAAAACACTTTATCGCCCACATCAAACTCAATTTCCTTTCTTTTAAAATTCGCATACGACTTCTGTCGGTCTGAAGCAGCTTTCAAACCATCACGGATCAGTTTCACTTTCTCTTCAGTTTCTTTCACTAGATCGACCCCGTGGATTCGCTTCTCACTAAGCTCAGTCTAATACAAAGGAGTTAGACACTTACATCCATATAACGCCTCGTATAGGGCCATCCATATAATTGATTGATAACTTTTGTTTTAAGCAAATTCGACCAAAGGTAGATATCTCTCCCAACTACCTTCGAATTCCAGCACACAGCACCGAAACATTTCTTCAAGAACTTGAATCATTCTTGTAGACTTACCATCAGTTTGCGGATGGAACGTAGTACTAAAATTTAACCTCGTACCCATGACTTCTTGCAACTTCTTCTAGAACCTCAAGTAAACCTCAGATCTCTATCCGATATTATAGACATAGGCACACCATGTAATCTCACTATTTCTGTCACGTACAACTCAGCAAACTTATCCAGTGAATAATCAACACGTACTGGAATAAAGTGAGCTGACTTCGTCAACCTATCTACAACAACCCACACAACATCTTTCTTTTTCGGAGTCATCGACAAGCCCATCACAAAATCCATGTAACTCGATCCCATTTTCATTGGGAACCATCACTGGCTGAAGCAATCTCGAAGGCACTTGATGCTCAGCTTTCACCTGCTGACAAATCAGACATTTTGCCACAAACTCTGAAATGTCTCTTTTCATACCCGGCCACCAATAAAATTTTATCAAATCGTTGTACATTTTTGTACTGCCCGGATGTACTGACAAATAACCACTATGTGCCTCATGCAAAACCTTTCGAATCAACTTCTCATCTCTTGGTACACAAATTCTGTCATGGTACATCAAACAATCATCCAAACCCACTCGAAAATCAAAATCAATTCCCGATCCACACTTAGCTCTCTTAGCTTGCATCTCACTATCATTTCTCTGAGCCTTAATTATCTATTGAACAAATAGTGGCCTAGCTCTCAACTCGACCGATATAGTCCCATCATTACACTATGCTAAACTCGTGCTCATAACTCTTGGAGCACACAAGGATTTCCTACTCAGGGCATCCACAACCACATTTGCTTTTCTCAGGTGGTAATCAATGACACATTTGCTTTTCTTGGGTGGCAATCAATGACTAACTCATAGTCTTTCAATAACTCAAGCCATCGTCTCTATCGTAAATTCAGATCCTTTTGATCCATTAAATACTTTAAACTCTTGTGATCCGTAAAGATTTGGCACTTTTCCCCATACAAGTAATGTCACTAAATCTTTAATGCGAAAATGATCACAACCAACTCCAAATCATGAGTTGAATAATTCTTCTTGTGTGGTTTTAATTGCCTCGAGGCATAAGCGACTACCTTACCCTCTAGCATCAACACGCATCCGAGACCATTAAATGACGCATCACTGTAAACCACGAGCTCTTTTCCCAATTCTGGTTGAACCAAAATCGATGCCTCAGCCAATAATGTTTTCAACCTCTTGAAACTCTGTTGACATATCTCAGACCAATCAAACTTTACATCCTTATGTAACATTTTCATCATCGGGGTAGCAATCACAAAAATCCCTTTACAAAACGTCTGTAGTACCCTACTAGTCCTAAAAAGCTTCTAACTTTTGACACGTTCCTCGGCTATTTCCAATCCATGATAGCTAAAATCTTGCTCGGATCAACTCGAATACCATCATCCAACCCAATGTGTCCTAGAACCCGACCTCTTGGATCCAAAACTCTCTCTTACTAAACTTAGCATACAATTGATTATCTCTCAAAGTTTGCAAGACAATTCTAAAATGTTCTTCCTGATCATTCTCATTCGAGAATAGAACAATATGTCGTCAATGAAGACAACCACAAATTTGTCCACATATGGTCTAAAGTCACGGTTCATCAGATCCATAAAAATTTCTGGTGCATTCGTTAAACCAAACGGCATGACCAGAAACTCGTAATGGCCATCCTTGTTCGAAATGCAGTTTCCAACAAATCTTGCTCTTTCACTCTCAGCTGATAATAACTAGATCTTAAGTCTATCTTGGAGAACACTGAAGCTCCCTTCAGTTGATCAAAAATATCATCAATCCTTGGTAAAGGATACTTACTCTTCACCGTCACTTTATTAAGTTGCCTATAGTCTATGCACAATCTCATCGACCCATCTTTCTTCTTCACAAATAATACCAGAGCACCCCATGGTGAGTAGCTAGGTCTCACAAAACCTTTATCCGTCAACTCTTGCAATTGAACCTTCAGTTCTTTCAACTCTACAAGTGCCATCCCATACGGAGCAATTGAAATAGGTGCCATTCCCAGAATTAACTCAATCCCAAACTCGATATCTCTCACTAGAGGTAATCCAGGTAATTCCTCTGGAAATACATCCAGATACTCACATACCACCGGCACCGATTCAATCTTCACCTCAGATTCTTGAGCATTCAATACAAATGCAATGTAATAGCCGAGTTTAGACCCTAGTCAGAACAGTGGTTCGAGACTACATATTCGAGGTCATAAAAAAATTTTTTAATGATATTTTCTATGTGAATGATATGTGACATAGCCTGTGTGAAAATTCTGTGTGATGATTTGATCGTTTTAATGCTGAATTAAGAGAAGGGACTTAATCGCGTAAAGAGTAAAAGCTATGTGCTGATTTATAAGTATCTAAGTGTTGTTGTCTTTTAAATATGGAGGTTTTATGATGCAATTAAGCCATTTTGTACTTAGTGGATGGTAGATGGACATTTTTAACCAACTAAAATGTATTACAATATGTTATTATTAAAGGCTAACATGGTAATTTATGCATTAAAATATTTTATAATAAAAAACAAAATATGAAAGTGGGCATTTCTAATTCATATTTGAACCCAAAGTACTAAAGAAGAAGAAAAGAGAAAGAAGCTAAGTTTGGCTAGCTTTTGGATTCAATTAAGGTATGATTTGGTTTCGATTTTCGATAATTTCTACGTTTTCGTAATCGTTGCTTTGTGCTCTACAAAACCCATGCTTGAATTTTGAGTATTAATGATGTTTGTGTGAGATGCCATTGATGCTATATTGAGCTTTGTGATGATTTTTGGTGTTAAATGAAAGATATGAGTTAGATGAACATACTTTATTCTTGAAGTTTTGATAAATTTAGCTAATTAGGGCTAAATTGAGAAAATGGAAAGTTGAGGGACTAAATAGAAAATTTGATGAAATATTTGGACTTATATAATCCCTGGAGAGGTTCGGCCAAGCATGTGAATGTGTGGAATTTGTGAATTTGATGATCTTGTGAGATAGGGACTAAAGTGTTGAAATGTGAAAATGCCCTAAATATGTGTGTTTGGACTAAATGATTGAATTGATGATTGAATGGATTGAATTTGAATGTGTATAGACCAAGAGAGGAGAGGTTCGGATTGAGATTGAGGCAAAGATAAAGTGCTCAATTAATCGACCGTATCGATAGTTCGACGTCCGAGGTAAGTTCAGATATAATACTAGTTGTAAACTTTATCTATGTGATATAAATTGAATGGATGTATATGTATCTATGAGATTTGAAATGCTATGTGCTGAATTGAGATAAAGGGGCACTAAGTGTGTGAAATTTGAAACGAGAAAGAGATGATTGGCACTATGTGTGCGAAAAGATAGAAGCTTCGGCTTATCGACTTGGCACTGTGTGTGCGCTACCGATATAAGTTTGATTTAATGTATTGGCACTAAGTGTGCGTTGATGATTATGTTTCAGTTATGAAATTAGCACTAAATGTGCGAATAAAACAAAGTAATAGCAAGGGTTGAACGAGAGGTAATATTGAACAATTGAGTAGCATAAATGGCAAGTAACTATGTGTTGATCAAGGTACGTTTGAACCTATGTGGTTGATGATAGATTTAAGAGTTGAATGAATAGATAATTGGGTATGTGGTTGAGATTGATAATGTGCCTAGTTGTGCCTTTATCTATGTGATGGTACATATATATATATATATATACATAGTGATGTTATAGTATTGAGTAATATGTATTATATTATGAACTTACTAAGCTCTGGAAAGCTTACTGTGTGATTTGTTTCTCTACCTTGTAGTATCAGTAAAGCTAGCTCAGATCTGGGATCGTCAGCTTCTCAATCACACTATCGGCATTCTATTTTGGTACTTTTGAAAATATGTATATAGATGGAATATGGCATGTATAGGCTAGTTAATTGAATCAAGTTTGATATTTGTAATTAGCCATGAGATGTGGCTAGATATGTGATAGGTTTGGCATGAATGAATATGGTATATATATGATGCATCTTTTGGCATGATTTGTAGATTGATGAATTTTCTATTGAGTGGTAACTTTGTGTTGATAAATGCTAGTAGGGGTAGTGAGATTGGGAATGAATTATGCTTGTGATAGAATAAGTATTGGTATTGAATTAGGTATAACTAGAGTTGGTATTGATTGCATGTTTTAAATTGCTAAATTGGTATGCTTTTAGATGGCAATATGAGCATGAGATGTTTGGTTGATTGGCTTGTAGGTTTGACCCTAAGTGGGTGGCATGTTGGCCTTCCAAAAATGGCCTATAATGTCACATGGTTGGGGCACACGGGCGTGCCTTAGGCCATAGGTAAATTGGCAGAATGTGGCTTAAACTGCATACGGCCTCAACACGGGGGTGTCATCTAACCGTGGTGCACAAGTCAGTAGCTGGCTTTAATAGTACATGGTCATGGCACGGGTGTGTCTACAGGTCATACGAGAAATGGCAGTATATGACCTTATAGGAAAAGACCTTAGTACACGGGCGTGCTTGTTAGCCGTGTTGATTTTGGCAGTATGTAACCACGTGGAGGTCACACGGGTGTGTCATGTAGCCGTGGGAGAGGCACGGCCTACCCCCACGGGCGTGTCTCCCCTATATTCTAAAAAAGTTTCAATTTTTCATGAAATTTTATATAAGTTTTGGTTTAGTCCCGACTCAATTTTTAAGCATGCTTAGGGTCTTGATGACTCGTTTAAGGGACACTATGATTGTATATGAATGTGTTTGATGATGATTGACTTTGTGTCGACATTTAGAGGTTAAATGTTCTGATTGATCGGTAATACCCCTTAATCTTATTCCAGCGGTAGTTTTGGGTTAGGGGTGTTACACATAAGATAGGACTCACATCCCTTTCTCAAGCATTTATCGGCCATTAAGGATGAAATCATCATTGGTAGACTATTCGATCCACCTGACTCAACCTGAATAACATCTCCACCCTCACATTTTAACTCGATAAACTTACTACCACAGTTCACTAAGACACTATGTGTAGTCAACCAATCCATGCCAAGGATTAAATCAAACTTATCAAATGGTAACAACATCAAGTTCGCCGGAAAATAATGACACTCAATCATCAAAGAACAATTCTTGCACACCTTATCTACTAACACATGCTTACCTAACGGGTTTGAAACCTTAACCACAATGTCCATAGACTCAACGGTCATACTCAAACTAGATGCCAATCTCATGCAAATATAGGAATGAGTAGACCCTGGGTCAATTAAAGCAATAACAAAGGTGTCATAGAGAGAAAAAGTATCTGCTATCACATCTAGGGAGGATACCTCTTCGTGAGTACGAATGGCATAAGTCCTTGCAGGTGCCTGACCCTCCGGTCTCACAGTAGAATCTCGTGACGCACCTCTACCACTAGTTCTTCCTCTCGGGTTCTTTGGTGGCCTACCCCTCGTAGGTACATTGCTAGATCTTATCTCTTCTTCTCTTTCCTATCATCCCTCTCGGGGCAATTTCAGATAAAATGGTCAGGGGAGCCACACTTATAATAGTTTCAACTGTTACCCCAACACTCTCCAGTGTGATATCTACCACAACTTTGACACTCTGGTTTGTTCTTTAGTTGCCCACACTTTCCATCGAGATGGCTTAGACTCTTGAACCAGAACTAGTGTTGCCTTGATCTCGAGGTGAATATCCAACTGATGTAGTGGTCCGAGGATTTGCCTCCTTGGATCTTTTTAATTGAGCTTGGTATGATTTGCCCATCGGCCATTTTCTCGCATCTCGTACCTCACTCACCGCCTTCTTCTTTTCCTTACTCAATACTTCGGCTTTACTTGCCCAATCAACCAATACTACGAACTCTTTCAGTTCCAAAATACCAACCAGGATTTTGATATCCTCATTCAGTCCATCTTCGAACCTTTTACATAAAACAGTCTTCGTCGACACACAATCTTGAGCATATTTGCTAATCCTAACAAACTCGCGCCCATATTCTGCTACTGACATTCTTCCTTGCTTCAACTCAAGAAATTCCATCCTTTTCCGATCAAAAAATCTCTGGCTTATATACTTCTTCCGGAACTCTTCCAAAAAGAAGTCCTATGTCACCTGTTCTCTCAAGACTACTGACGTCAACGTCTTCCACCAATGGTATACCGAGTCTCTTAGCAAAGATACGGCACACTTCAGGTTTTTTTCAGGTGTACAAAAGAGTTCATCAAACACTCTCATCGAGTTCTCCAACCAAAACTCTGCCCCCTCAGGGTCATCATCTACCTTAGCTCTAAACTCCTCAGCCCCGTGTTTCCTAATCTTATCCATCGGGGGTTTCGTTACTCTCACTACTTCTATACCTTGAGGAGCCACTGGAACTAGCTGAGGTATAGGAGGAAGTAAAGGAGGTTGAGCATTATGGTTTGCTTGAACGTACTCCGAGTACAAGTTACTTATTATCTGGAGAAAGGCATCCCGAGCCTCTTCTCCTTGACCTCTAGTCTTGGGTTCACTCTGCACAGGCGTAGTCCCTTGCGCGAGAGCCGGTGCATTACTAAGTGCATCATCAGCAGCCGATTGGTCGGGATCCATACACTATATAAAAACAAGTTTAAAATCAGTAGAAGCCACTACACTATCATTTTACATTATGGCATGTATAGCTAGACACTTACACCCACTACGGTAGTCCTAGAACCGACTAAACCATAACTCTGATACCACTAAATGTAACACCCCTTACCCGTAATTCCCACTGGAATCGGGCTCGAGGCATTACTAGATAAAACCACATGATCACTACTTAGGCTCACTGTGACTACTCTCTTAAGTCACCTCATCAATCTCATTCTCGACTTATGAGGCCTCACTCATACACACGAGGCTCTCGATACTATATCGTAACTTCTTCAAATCTTAAAATTTTCTCCATCTAAATAAAGACTACACTCACATGCTAGATGACACACGCCTGTGTATAAACACACATGCCCATGTCCACAAACCGTGCATGAAACTCAAGCATTCTGCCAATGCCCCACAGTTAGGGCACATGCCCGTGCTCACCACCGTGGTGAACACTGACTACCTTACACGGCCTAGAGTCTAGATACACACCCGTGTGGCTAGCCCGTGGCCTATACTACTCAATTCTGTCAAAGAGACACGACCAATACACACGACCGTGGGCTGGCCATGTGTCACACATGGCCTAGACACATGCCAGTGTGTCTATCCACATAGACAAGAACAAAGCTATGTGCTAAGCTCTTCTCACCCCTTAAGTTTTTACTACATATACTCAAACAACACATTCATAATCAATTTGAATTCAAACACAATCTCACATAGATAACTACAACTTTTCATATAATAATGTAGCCATCAAGCATGGCATTATACAAAATAGATTATCCATCTAAAGGCCAACACATCTTAGCCATTACAACAAAATTCACTAACTTGTCTAGCCTCTATACATGCCATATACAAAACATTGAGTCTAATGTACCGGAGTGTGTTGATAGTGTGGCCGATCTTCTGTTTGATCCACGTATCTCGAATCAACCCTTTCTCTCTATAAGACAAGGGAAAAGAAAGAGAGTAAGCTTTGGGCTTAGTAAGTTTACACATAAACAATTTAAGTATTCTAGTGTAAGCTAAACAACAATTAGCATTATACTACCAAATAAAATGACATCCACACATCTAATTTATTCAATAATACATCCACACAGCTAATTTGTAACAGTCTAAATTTGACCCTAATCGGAACGGTGGTTTTGGGACCACGAATCCGAGTCTAAAAATTTTAAATATTATTTTCTATGTTAATTATATGTGAATTACTATGTGTGAAAGTTTCATATAAAAATTTGATTGTTTGGGTGCTTAATTAAATAAAAGGACTAAATCGCATAAGGTGTAAAAGTTACAAACTATAGTGAAAAGTGCTTAGTTGATAGTTTCTTTTTAATATGAAGTCCTTAAAGGGAAAATAGCTTTTTTTTTACTTATAGTGGACGGCAACATGGTTTCATAACATGTTTTTTATATGTTATATTTTTTTAAAGGTTAAAGTTATATTTTATATTATAATAAAAAGAAACATTGGTTTTATCATCTTTTATTTTGTTCCTTCCACCGAAAAATGAGAAATGAAAAAGAAAGTTTTGAAGCTTGATAATTTTGGCACTTTCAAGCTTAAATTCAAGGTCAGATTTTGTTTCGTTTTCGATAATTTTTACGTTTTTGTAATTGTTGCTTCGAGAACCATCAAACCTATGTACTAATTTTGTGAATTGATGATGTTTGTGTAAAATGCCATTGATGCTATGTTGAGTTTTGTGATGTTTTATGGTATTATATGGTAGATATGTAATGGATGAACATACTTTTTTCTTGAATTTTTGATGAATTTAGCTAAATAGGGCTAAATTGAAAAAATAACTTTTTGAGGGGTTAAAATGCAAAATAAATGAAATGTAGGGACTTAATGATCATATGGTTCTAGCTTTAGAAATATGAAACATGTATAGCTTGGGTTTGATATATGAAATCTTGATCCGAAACTTGTGTATATTATGAGTAATGATGTAATTGAATTACAAAGCATGATTTGTAATGCAAGTCTTGGTTAGCATGAAATAAGAGAATGGGATATGCATGATCGATAATTATTAACAAATTTTGAATTTGTTTGATATTGAAAATCTAATATGCGTATTTGGTTTAATAAATAAATGAAATGTGGCTGTGTATGAGTTGAAATGTTAAAAAGTTAAAATCTGGTGTATGAAAGGTGATAAATGATTGTGTTGAATTGTGTCTAGTTCGGTAATGCCTCATAACCTTAATCCTAGTGACATATACGGGTTAAGGGTGTTACATTTTATTGGTATCAGAGCTTAAAGTTTAGTCGATTCTAAGACTACCGTAGCACGTGTGGGTCTAGCTATACATGCCTTAACTTATAATGTGATAGTGTGGTGACTTCTGACATCTGAATTGTGTTTTTATTTAGTAAATGGATCCCGATAGAGTAGTAGTTGATGATGTTGAGAGCATAGCGCCTAATCCCGCTCATGAGTCAGTGCCGATAAACTCTCGACCTATCTCGAGTAGCCATGAGGGGGAGGCTAAGCAAGCCTTATACCAGATGATGAATGAATGGTTTACTCAATATGTCCGGACTAATCCGGTTGTGCAACAACCTCTACCCCTGAATAATCCATTTTGATACCTATGTACCTCCGGTAGTGGATCCGATGAGATTTAGCAGACCTCCTGTAGATAAAATCAGGAAACACGGGGCCGAAGAGTTTAAAGTTAATGATGATAATGATGTAGAATGAGTTGAGCTGTGACTTGATAATACTATCCGTGAGTTCGGTGAGCTATCATGTACTCCAGATGAATGCTTAAAGTATGCTATATCTTTATTACAGGACACCGCATCTCACTAGTGGAAAACACTAGTATAGGTAGACCCGAAAGAGAAAGTGATTTGGGAATTCTTCTAGACTGAGTTCCATAAGAAATATATCAGTTAAAGATTCATTGATCAAAAACGTAAATAGTTTCTGAAATTGAAACAGGGTCAAATGACTATTTTGAGTATGAACTAGAGTTCGTGAGACTGAGTTAGTATGTTTGAGAATGTGTATCCTCTGAAGCTATAATGTGCAAAATATTCGAAGATGGCCTTAATAAAGATATTCGTTGCTAGTTGGGATTTTAGAAATAAAAGAGTTCGTTGTACTCGTTGACCGAGCTTGCAAGCTGAGGCATCCGAAAAGTGGTAGATTTAACGACAAAGCTTGCTTCAGATATGGATCGCTTGATCATTCTATCAGAGATTGTCCGAGTCAGTTGAGCGTAGATGCTCGTAATCGAGATTTGATAATGCACTTATGAGAGGTAGATCTTTAAAGAATGTAAGAAACGTTATTGGTAGTCAGAGAACTATGAGAGACAGTGTTGTCAGATATGAAGCTAGAGCGCTTGTCAGACCATATGTCATCCGAGTTTGAGAGGAAGCTTCATCACCTGATATAATAACTGGTACTTTTACTCTCTATAGTACTTCGTGATTGCTTTAATAGACCACGGTTCTACGCAATCATACATATGCATGAACTTAGTATTCAAGAAGACTTTTTCGTTCTGAGTTTACCATAAAAGTATTGAATTCCTTAGGTAAAAGTGTCTGCCGACTATATATGTAAGAACCATAATGTTTTGAGATATCCGTTTCCCTGCTGATCTGATGCTCTTGCCATTTGATGAATTCTCTATTATCCTAGGTATGGATTGGTTATTTGTGCACGATGCTGTTGTTAATTGAAAAGAAAGACGGGACTATGTGGATGTGCATTGATTATCGACAACTAAATAAGGTGATTATAAAGAATAAATACCCATTGCCACAGATTGATGAGTTGTTTGACTAGTTGAAAGGGGCTTCAGTGTTTTCAAAGATAGATTTGAGATTGGGTTATTATCATTTGCGAGTCAGAGATCCCGATGTGCCAAAGACGCTTTTAGAACGAGGTACGGACATTATGAGTTTTTAGTTATGCCTTTTTGAATTTACTAATGCACCTGTCGTTTTTATGGATCTAATGAATCGAATTTTCAAACAATATTTGGATCGGTTTGTGGGAGTGTTTATAGATGATATTTTGATCTACTCCAGAGATGAAATCGAGCATGCTGAGCACCTAAGACTTGTGCTACAAACTTTGTGAGATAAACAGTTGTATGGAACGTTTAGAAAATGTGAATTTTGGTTGAGTGAAGTCAATTTTCTGGGCCACATTGTTTCAGCATCAGGTATTCGGGTTGATTTGAATAAAATATCGGCTATACTCGATTAGAAACCACCAAAAAATGTTTCTGAAATTTGAAGCTTTCTATGACTTGATGGTTACTACAAACGATTTGTAAAAGGTTTTTCTATAATAGCTACCCCGTTGACAAAGCTATTACAGATAGACGTTAGATTTGAATGGTCGAAAAAGTGTTAGAAAAGTTTTGATCAGTTGAAAGCTCTTTTTAGCGAAGCTCCAATATTAGTTCAACCTGAATCGGGTAAAGAATTTGTTGTTTATAGTGATGCATCTTTGAATGGTTTGGGTTGTGTTTTAATGCAGGAAGGCAAAGTAGTAGCCTATTCTTCGAGACAGTTGAAGCCACATGAAAGAAATTATCCGACACATGATTTAGAGTTAGCAGCCATTGTATTCGCATTAAAGATTTGGCATCATTATCTATTCGGTGAGAAATATCATGTCTATTCAGATCACAAAAGTTTAAAGTATTTGATGACTCAGAAAGATTTGAACTTGAGACAATGCAGATGGTTAGAGCTATTAAAAGATTACGAATTAGTGATTGACTACCATCTGGGGAAATCCAATGTTGTTGCGGATGCCCTAAGTCAAAAATCATTATTTGCTCTTCATGCATTGAACGCACATCTGGTTATGTCTGATGATGGTTCGATAGTAGCCAAATTAAAAGCAAGACCGTTGTTCATTCAACAAATTAGTGATGCTCAGAAAGTTGACAAAGATTCGTTGGCAAGACGAGTTCAATGTGAAAGTAATGCAGAGACAGAGTTTCGAATTGATGGAAATCATTGTTTGAACTTCAAAGGCCGAATATGTGTTCCAAGGAATGTGGATTTGATTCAGATGATATTGAATGAGGCTCATAATAGTCGATTGTCTGTACATCCGGGTAGCAAGAAAATGTATAATGATTTGAAATAGTTTTATTGGTGGCCTGGTATGAAATGGGACATATCTGAATTTGTCTCAAAGTGCTTAGTTGTCAGCAAGTAAAAGCCGAACATCAAGTGCCTTCTGGGTTACTTCAGCCGCTCATGATACCTGAATGGAAATGGGACAAAATTACTATAGATTTTGTATCTGGTTTGCCTACGATACCGAGCAAGAAAGATGCAATTTGGGTTATAGTGGATAGACTAACCAAATCAGCTCACTTTATTCCAGTTCGTACGGACTATTCGCTCGATAAGTTTGCTGAGTTATTTGTATCTCAAATTATGAGATTACATGGTGTCCCCTTTTCTATTGTTTCGGATAGAGACCCGAGATTCACATCTCGGTTTTAGAAGAAATTGCAAGATGCTTTAGGTACCAAACTACACTTTAGCATAGCTTTTCATCCGCAGACAGATGGTCAATCTGAACGAATCATTCAGATACTTGAGGACACGTTGAGATGTTGCGTTCTCGAGTTTGAAGGTACGTGGGAATGATACTTACCCCTAATTGAATTTGCTTATAATAATAGATTTCAATCTAGTATCAAAATGGCACCCTATGAAGCTTTGTACAGTCGTAATTTTCGTACACCTTTGTACTGGATTGAGCTTAGTGAAAACAAGATACACGGGGTTGATATGATTAAAGAGACTGAACAAAAAGTGGCAGTGATATGTGATAGTTTGAAAGCTGCACCAGATCGTCAAAAGTCATACGTGGATTTGAAATGTAAAGATATTGAGTTTCAGATTGGAGACCGAGTATTCCTGAAAGTTTCACCGTGGAAGAAAGTACTCAGATTCGGTCGTAAAGGCAAGTTGAGTCCGAGATTCATTGGACCGTATGAAAAAACAAAGCGCATCGGGCCAATTGCTTATAAACTGCAATTACTGCTCGAGTTAGAAAAGATTCATAATGTCTTCCATGTTTCGATGCTTCATAAATATCGATCAGATCCGTTACATGTGATTGCCCCGTCTGATATTGAAATTCGATCTGATATGACGTACAAGGAAGAACTGAACCGTATATTAGCTCGTGAAGTAAAAGAGTTGAAAAATAAGAAAATTTCGTTAGTAAAAGTATTGTGGAATCGACATGGAATAGAAGAGGCTACGTGGGAGCCTAAGGATTTAATGAGACGACAATATCCGACTCTATTTAACGGTAAGATTTTCGGGGACGAAAATCCCTAAGAGGGAGAGTTGTAACAGTCCGAATTTAACCCTAATCGGAACGGTAGTTTCAGGACCACGAATCTAAGTTTGAAAAATCTTTAAATATTATTTTCCATGTTAATTATATGTGAATTAGTATGTGTGAAAGTTTCGTATAAAAATTTGATTATTTGGGTGCTTAATTAAATAAAAGGACTAAATCGCGTAAGGTGTAAAAGTTACAAACTATAGTGAAAAGTGCTTAGTTGATAGTGGCTTTTTAATATGAAGTCCTTAAAGGGCAAATAGCCCTTTTTTTACTTATAGTGGATGGCAACATGGTTTCATAACATGTTTTTATATGTTATATTTTTTCTAAAGGTTAAAGTTATATTATATATTATAATAAAAAGAAACATTGGTTTTATCATCTTTTATTTTGTTCCTTCCACCGAAAAACAAGAAAAGAAAAAGAAAGTTTTGAAGCTTGATAATTTTGGAACTTTCAAGCTTAAATTCAAGGTTAGATTTTGTTCCATTTTCGATAATTTTTATGTTTTTGTAATTGTTGCTTCGAGAACTATCAAACTTATGTACTAATTTTGTGAATTGATGATGTTTGTGTAAAATGCCATTGATGCTATGTTGAGTTTTGTGATGTTTTATGGTATTAGATGGTAGATATGTAATGGATGAACATACTTTGTTCTTGAATTTTTGATGAATTTAGCTAAATAGGGCTAAATTGAAAAAATAAATTTTTGAGGGGTTAAAATGTAAAATAAATGAAATGTAGGGACTTAATGATCATATGGTTCAAACTTTAGAAATATGAAACATGTACAGCTTGGGTTTGATATCTGAAAGCTTGATCCGAAACTTGTGTATATTATGAGTAATGATGTAATTGAATTACAAAGCATGATTTGTAATGCAAGTCTTAGTTAGCATGAAATAAGAGAATGGGATATGCATGAGCCATAATTAGTAACAAATTTTGAATTTGTTTGATATTGAAAATCTAATATGCGTATTTGGTTTAATAAATAAATGAAATGTGGCTGTGTATGAGTTGAAATGTTAAAAAGTTATAATCTGGTGTATGAAAAGTGATAAATGACTGTGTTGAATTGTGTCTAGTTCGGTAATGCCTCATAACCTTAATCCGGCGACAGATACGGGTTAAGGGTGTTACATAATTTACTCAATAATACATCCACACAGCTAATTTACTCAATAATACATCCACACAGCTGAATTACTCAATAATACATCCACACATGAATTCTCGATAATACATCCACACAGCTGAATTCTCGGTGGTTTCTCACTTAGCCCACCATAATCAAATTATAGGGTAGTATCGCACTTAGCCTATCACAATCAAAGTAATCATAGTGGTTTCGTACATAGCCCACTAAATGAAATAATTAACTATGGTAACGCACACAGCCCATCATTATTAAGTATTAAGGTGGTATCGCACTTAGCCCACCATCAAGCATTATCACTACACATTCACTTGTCTACTTTACAATTCATTCATCCATTCACAATATCTACTACATTCATCCCACTTGAACCACGTCGGTTCTCAATCATTCTCAATCATGCTATACACTAGTTAGCATCAACAAATTGTAAGCATGAATGCATTATTACGCATAAAGTAACACCCCATACCCGAGACCGATGCTAGGGCTGGTACAAGACATTACCATATATGACTCACTTAGACATACTCTTACGGCTGTGAAATTTTGTTCTGACTAAAAAAACTTCTCTTTCTTAGACTAATCATACATTTCGTGGGCCTACGAGGCCTTAAGCCCTTATCCGAAAACTTTCTGGACTTAGTCGGAAACTTTTCTTTGAAGTAGAGTTCACACGCCCGTGTACCCTTAGACATGCCCATGCCTTCCAACCGTGGGGAGTTACTGACTATATTCACATGGCCTTGACAAGCCCATGGGCTTAGACCGTGTATTATTCCATGATATCTCGACTTGATCACTGCAGTGGGGCACACGCCTGTATATCTGGCCGTGGGGATTTTACAATTTCATGGATAAGGTGCAGACTTCACACGGCCTGGGTACACGCCCATGTGTTGGCCGTGACCTTCACACGGTTTGACCCACGCCCGTGTGTCACACTAGGTGGATAAATTAGCAAGCTATATACTAATCCATTGCTTCCCTAAAATGCACACTCTCATACTTCATCTCAAAATAATTAATTTCTAACTCATAAGCAAGTCTAAGAACTCATTTCCATCAAACAAGTAAAAAAAAAAGGCATTCACTTCATGAATTTCATCTTCATTTAAATAAAGAGTTTGCCAAGTATTTGCCTAACTTATAAAACCACATACAAAATGACTTACAGCCAACACTTTAACTAACAATTACTACTTGACAAAATTCCCAAGTCCTATACATGCCATATTCAAAACAAGTCTAAAATTGTTATACCAAAGTGTCGTTGATAGTGTGATTTCTAAACTCCTGTAGTCACGATTCTCAAGTTATCTTGGCAATACTACAAAGAAGAAAGGCAATGAAAAAGAGGTAAGCATAAAGCTTAGTAAGTTGCTTGGAAATAAATAGCAATTGTAATACTCATAAAAATAATTAATCCATGGTATTAGCTGACCATACACAAGTCAAAACTACTTGACCTTTCTTACTTACGATTGCCCTTATTAAGCACATACCCTGCCACATATCGAGCCAATTTCTCGTGACTCAATCATTAGTATTTGTATTCATTCATTCGCAGGACCTAAATATCATTTACATCTCTACTTTTAAATTCATCCTATTATCCCACCATGCACAGGGAATAATCAAAGACGTGTTTTTATAATTACTACGATAACTGTAAAACCATTGCCACACCCTTGAGGTGGTCTTACGTGGAGACTCCTCTAGGTAATAATTCCATATCCCAGACATGGTCTTACATTAGCTCTCATCTCAATACCGATGCCATTTTCCAAACATGGTCTTACACTGGCTCTCATAATGTGGCCGATGCAATGTCCCAGACATGGTCTTACACTGACCCTCATAATATGGCCGGGGCCATGTCCAAGACATGGTCTTACACTGACCCTCATAATATGGCTGATGCCATGTCCCAGACATGGTCTTACACTGACCCTCATAATGCGGTGATGGCATTCTTCGTATTCGTCATAGTCCATTAGGACTTCAATATCATATTTACATAAGTTTCTCAATTTATTAAAGTATCATGCATCAATATGATATCAAGCATCCTCAATTATGCTAATATAGTATTACATTAATTCACATACAACTTACCTCGTTTTCAAAATGAGCTAGTTCTTCGGTTTAGTCTACGACCTTATCCTTTCCCCGATTAAGGCAGATTCTCGTCTCTACTTGTTCTATAATAGAAAATTAGCTCATTTTAATCGCCACATTAACATAAACATCTCAATAATCATGGTAAATCAAAATTACCATTTTACCCTTGGATTTTGGCAAAATGACCTTTTTGCCTCTAGGCTTGGAAATTAATTCTAATCACATTTTTATCCCCAACAAGCCTAGGTAAACATTTAATGCTCTTAAATATATCATCATAAATCAACATTTCACAAACATACTACAAAATTTATAACCTTTTCATTAAGGTCCTATTTGGTGTTCTCATACTAACACCCTTTTCAAAAGTTGTTCATCTAACAACTAAGACTCAAGTTCTTCTATAAAATGCAACAAATAACTAAGGTAGCTCTTATGGTAAAACTCTAAACCTTTCACCCACATCAATAAATTATATAATGAGTTTATGCCAACATATATATATTTAAATCACATATATCAAATATGCCATGCTTCCCAAAAGCATCAATAGTAAACTTCATAATGTAGGAACTTACGAACCATCGCTTATACTGTTATGGTATTAAACTCAAATCTACACAAATCGATTAGCATACACATAATACTTTGCACGTTAATTAATTATACGGTGTATGTACACACACGATATTAACGAAAGCCTTAAATCCGAAGAACCAAATCGGCTACCCACAATATCCTTGCCCTATATTCGCCATGCATGAGGGTTAGTACCAAGGCCATTCGCCAAACCAAAAATTATTTGCAAAGGGTTCCTTGTGAACCGAAACCTTACCCGAATGCCTTTGAATACTAGCCACCATACTCCAAGCGCTTTTGCTTCCCTAAATCAGTAATCACATGTTAATAGCCTCATCAATAGTTTTGGCTTAATCGAATACTAAAATAAAATGATTCCTTACCACTTTACCAAAACCGATTGCTAGAGGAGAGGAGTTTGGATTGATCACTTAAAATCAAGTACCTAGATCGAATCGGTTAAAGAAGAGAAATAGTTAGCCATCATGAGCGCCATATCTCGGTTCTTCTATTCATCTAAAGCGACAAGGAATCAGAGAGAAAAGAAATAGCCATTGGCTATAAGCACTTACTTCACCAACCGATTGGAGAAAAGATAGAGGAGAGCACCTTAGTTTGAGATTGACCAAGGCTACACAAAATAGAAGAAGAATTCGGCACACCAAGGATGTAGGTTGACTAAGAAAGAAAGAAAATAATGGACAAAAGGGATAAAAGTTTTACCAAAGATCAAAAGAAGAAAAAAAGAAAATGGAAATGGAGGTATCAGTTTTTGAGAGAAAGGTTGAAGAAGAAAGAAAAAAATGCTAGCCGAAAATTATGAAGAAAAAGGCTAAGGAAATTTGGCACTCCCCCTATCACCTTGCCGTCCACTCCTCCCTAAGAAAATTCCAAATTTTGGCAATTTCCACAAATCACTCTAATTCATAAATTTGAGATATTCCAAATTTAATCACATCCCTAAATTTTCTCTTTGCCAACTTTTCAAGATTAACCAAATAAAATCCATTAAAACCAAATAATATTCTCATACTTTCCTTATTAAACCAAAGTTTAAAATTGAGAATTTCCCTCCTTTATTGCCGTCCAAAAAAATATAGATCAAAAAGGGAAAATTCGTGACTCGAACATAGGTTCTCCCTTGCTCCTTGTGGCGTCAACTCTGGCACCTAAGTGGCCTTCCTTTTGCCACTTTTCCAAGTCATTTTTAATGACAATAATTCCCTCATTTAACCTTGTAACTCCTACTTACTAAGGCTCTCTTTCTTTAAAGCTTCACTATCCGAGCCTACTCAAGACCCTTAATTAAGTCTTATAACACCACAAATAATATCACAGAAATTCAAACACAAGCAAAATAATTCAATCACAAATAACCCCTATTTTAGGATGTTACAGTTCTACCCCCTTAAAAAAATTTCGACCAAAATTACGATCGAGAAGAGATGGGGTATTCTTTGCGCATCACATCCTCGGGTTCCCACGTCGCTTCCTCTGTACCATGGTTTCGCCATAGTACTTTCACCAAGGGTGCTGACTTCTTACGTAGAACCTTGACATCACGATCTAAGATCTGAACTGGCTCCTCCTCGAAAGATAAGTCTGAGTTAACCTCAATTTTGCCCTTTGGCTGGCGTGTGATGGATCGGACCGATGTCGTCTAAGCATTGACACATGGAAGGCGTCATGAATCGACTCAACTCTGCGCAGCTCGGTGATAAGCTACCGGTCCCACTCGTTTTAACATCAGATATGGCCCAATGAACCTAGGGCTTAGCTTCCCTTTTTCCCAAATCGCAACACCTTCTTCAAGGCGACACCTTGAAAAACTTTATCTCCCACAAGATATTCCATTTCCTTGCGCTTGAGATCGGCATAGGACTTACGCCTGTCCGATGCTTCCTTGAGACGAGCTCGAATTACCTTAACTTTGTCCTCGGTTTGGGTCACCAACTCGGACCCAAAACACATCGTTCACCCAACTCCGTCCAACACGTAGGAGTATGCGGTACTTTGGTCCATCTGATTGCCTCGAATGGAGCCATCCGAATGCTCGCTTGATAACTATTGTTATAAGCGAATTACATAACGGTAGATACTCTTCCCAACTACCACTGAAATCCAGAACGCATCCTCTGAGCATATCTTCTAAGATCTGAATCACTCTCTCTGATTGTCCATCGGTTTGCGGATGAAAAGCTATACTGAAATCCAATCTCGTTCCCAAGGCTTGATGCAAAACTCTCCAAAACCTTGACGTAAACCTCGGATCTCTATCCGAGATAATCGATACTGGCACACCATGCAATCTCACTATCTCGGCTACAAATAACTTTGCTAGCTTCTGAAGTGAATAATCTACCCTTACAGGTATGAAATGCGCTGACTTAGTTAGTCGATCCACAATCACCCAAACCGAGTTCTTCTAGCTAGGCGTGAGGATAATCCATCGACAAAGTCCATCGTGATCCTCTCCCATTTCCGAGGATCTTCTTTGGTTGGAGTAACCGACGATGGCAATCGATGTTCAACTTTAACTTGCGACCGTCGACACTTTCCCCCAATTCGATTACCTCACGCTTCAACCGTGCCACGAGGCTGTTTTGCAAATCTCCATCGTCTTGCTACCTCCGGGATGCATAAGCGTATGGGCTATATACATCTTGGAGAATCTTACGCCTCAATTCCTCATCTTTGGCATACAAGCTACGCCCTTGAAAACATAGCACTCCTCACTAGACAAATGTGCCCTTCAAACCACCTTCTTGAACTTGCAACCTCCTCGCATTCAAGCTGTCATCCACCAAGCGCTTTTCCTTAATCTCCTTGATCCAAGTCGGTTTAACTTACGATTCGCCAAAAGACTTCCATCGTCATATAGATCGAGGTGAGCAAACATCGCTCTTAAGTCCGTCACGACCTTAGGCTCCAACGTCGACCACCACGTTAGCCTTACGGATGGTACTCAATTGAGCGATCGTAGTCCTTTAACAATTCAATTCATCGATCTTGCCTCAAATTCAAATCCTTACGAGACAAGAGATACCTTAGACTTTTATGATGCATGTAGACTATCGACTTCTCCCCATACAAGTAATGCCTCCATATCTTCAAAGCGAAGACTCTGCAGACTAACTCCAAGTAAATGCGTTGGATAGTTAACCTCATGCGGTCTTAGGCGACGGACGATAGGCCACTACCTTTCCTTCTTGCATCAATACACATCCCAAACCGGTATGGGGACGCATCACGATGGCGTAAACAACTTTCACCTCGAGCTATACGAATCAAGCTTAGTGAGAATCTTCCTTAGCTTGTCAAAACTTTCTTGTTGCTTCTCCGTCCACACAAATAGAATTCCCTTTCTTAATAACTTAGTCAGCGGCGCGCGATTAAAGAGAATCCTTCCACAAACCTCCGATAGTACCCGCCAAACCCGAAAACTTTGAATTTACGCCACCGACCTAAGCGGTTTCGGTCTAACACTCGATCTTGCGAGATCTACTCTAATCCCTTTCACCGACACTCGTGACCTAAGAAAGCCACCTCTAAGCCAAAATTCGCACTTCTTGAATTTGGCATATAACTTCTTCTCCTCGGTGCCTTGTAGAACTATCTGAGATGCATGTCATGTTCCTCCTCCGTCTTTGAGTAAACCAATATGTAGCCTATGAACACCACGACAAAGTGATCCAATCTTGCTGAAACACCTATTCATTAAGTCCATGAATCTTTGCGGTGCATTGGTCAACCCAAATGGCATCACCAAAAACTTCGTAATGCCCATACCTTGTACGAAATACCATTTTGTGCACATCATCCTCCTTCACCTTGAGTGATGATATCCCGACCTAAGATCTATCTTGAGAATACCGATGCACCCTTGAGTTGGTCAAACAAGTCATCAATCCGAAGGCAGATACTGTTCTTGATCGTTAACTTGTTCAATTGGCGGTAGTCGATACACATCTGCATTGAACTGTTCTTCTTCTTGACAAACAGCACAGGTGCTCCCCACGGAGATATACTTGGTCGGATAAATCCTTAGTCCAAGAGCTCTTGAATTTGAGCCTTCAGTTCCACCAATTCCTTTGGTGCCATTCGATACGGTGCTATAGACACGGTGTGCCGTTCGGGTAACAAGTCTATACCGAATTCAACTTTCCGATCTGGAGGCGATTCGAAAGTTTCTCTGAAAATACATCAACGAATTCCCCTACTGTTCAACCTTCTCAATTGCTGACTCCTTAGCCTCCAAAGCACAAATTCGAACCAAAAATGCTTGTGACCTTTCTTGACCATTTTCTCGACCTTCAATGGACACTACATTGGATAGGTAATCTCTTCTATTACCTATCATGACTACTTCACCACCTTGACCATCTTAAGAACCATAAACTTAGCGGCACAATCCAACATTGCACGATACTTAACCAACGGTCCATTCCAAGAATCAATCGAACTCCCCAAACGGCAGTTTCATCAGATCAGCCACAAACACGACCCCTTGGAGTTCTAGGGGTACATCTCTATATAGCTTGTTAACAACTACGGAGTATCCTAGAGGGCTAATTACAGTCATCTCCCTAGAAGCAGTCTTGAAGTCTAAATTCATAGTCTCTACCACACTACTAGCAACGTATGAATTCGTCGAGCCCACATCAATTAATGCAACATATGGAAGACCAAAAATTAGAAACGTATCGGTTATGACGTCCGGTGCGTCACCCTCATCTCGATGCGTCGCTGCGTAGACTAAACCAGTTGTCTTGCCTACGTGTTGCTGCCCTCTTCCGGATTCCCGACCTCGATTAGAACCATTGCCTCCTCAACCATTACCACGACCCTCATTTGTGGTCCTACATTTCTAGCACGAGCACGGTTTTGACCCTCTGGCGATTCTTGAATCAACTTCAGGGACAATTCCTTACGGTGATCCAAAGATCCACATTCAAAGCATCCCTTTCACGGTCCAACAACCTCCCCAATGTGACTTCCCGGCGGTTGCCTTTGAGTTGGTCTCGATTAGTAGCCATGGGCCTTCCCGCTGATTCACCCATCGCCTAGCCCTCTTACGAGTGTTACTACGATCCAGACGATCCAAAGCCTCTTTTACGCTTGTTTCTATCATAATCTGTCTCACGGACGCCTTGACCCCTTGGCTACTTTAGCCTTTTCCACCAAAGCAACAAACTCACGCTCTGCTATGGAGCAATCGGTGACCTCAAGTCATCCCTTAGTCCGTCTTCAGCGGACTGCGATCATACTCCGTTGACACAATTTCACGAGCATAGCGGCTCGGCCTCAAGAATTTCGCTTCATATTCGACACGGTCTTATTTCCTTGTACCAACCCGGAAAAGCTTTCCTCGTGCATCAATGTAGCTAGTGCCCACATACTTCTTCCGATAAGCGGTTTGAAATATTCCCAAGTAAGGTCATTCGCGTAGCACCATCCCGAACCGTGAGCCACCATCGATATGACTCATCCTTGAGCGACACCGCCCTTCGGTTTCTCCTCATTCGTCGGATCTATCTCATCCATGATTCTTTCGGTCGATTCCGGTAATACTCAATTTGTATTAGGCGCTACACCGGACACACCTCGAAAAAATTCAGCTCCGTTAGCTCGAAGTCTCTTAGGTACCGACTTTCGAGCTCCTCCGCCTCCACCCATTCCGGCTACCCTTTCTAGAACATGACATAAATCGTGACCTTTGCATCATCACCGTCGATCTGCTCCCCAACTCCAAGGTTGGGGGTGGTAGTGGCGGTGGTACCTCATTCTCGATTCACCTTGACACGGCGGGTTACGACATGATCATCTGCCCTTCCGCGTCCACGATGGCCCGTCCTCTGGAGCTCATTCTAACTATCACGCTTTAATCGATTAGGAGATTTTATGAATTAATGCTTTATTTCACTTGGTTACTCATGAAGAAATTTTATGAAAAGAGTTTAATAGAGATTCTTTCGAGCAATCAAGTTTTAAGTCCTCTATCCTAGTTCACACGGAAAACACATCCATTCCTAATGCCTTTCACACTATTCACTCATTGGACTTTTACGTAGTTTCATCGAGGGTATTTAGTCATTTTTCTCTGAGGTATTTTTATAATAAACAGAATAAATTTGAAAAATTTAATAAATCAAAACATTTTGTAATTTCTAAAAGCGAGGAGTATTTTTAGAAATTCTAAATTTAAAGGTATGTGAAATTTTGAAAGCAGAGGTATTTTGGTAATTTTGTCAATCGGGAAATTTTTGTAAATTCAAAAGTCGGTATTATTTTGAAATACAAAATTTTTTATACTTATGCAAAATAAAATTTAATCAAAAGCTGAGAATGTCTGGTAATTTTAAAAACCAAGGGCATTTTCGTAATTTTGCCACTAAGGGCATTTGGTAATTTTAGTAAGTTGAAGAATATTTTGAAAATTTTCCAAAAGTAAATTTTTCTTCATTATTGAAAGGAGTATCGTAATGATTTTTTTTTTAAAACTTAGAGTTTTCATAAAAGCAGGGGTTAATCCCTTTCGGGTTTTATTTAGTGTGTTTAGCCTATGATCGAGTCCTCTTGGTTAGGGTGAACAAGAAGCTACACACCGGTAGGATTCTCGCAAGAGGAGGTGAGTCACGAGGATGCTTAAATACCAAGCTCTTAGGATCCAATCCTAGACATGCGCACCAAGGTTACCACACCCAACTCGTGACTTGGTCACGAGGTTGGTTTAATTAGGCCATTAAAATCTTATGAGTTTTGTTGGGGTGGACTAGTCCTGAGGTTCAACACCTATCACACTAACTACATTCCCTACTTACCCTTCTACAATGATAATCTATACAAAAGTTAGAAGTACTTACAGGTGATTGGTGCTTGGAGACTCAGGTGCCATGCTTATTCAAAACCAAAATATTTCAAATAGGCCTACTAAAACATTTTTTGGGCCTTGGGCCTCCACAGCCGAGCTTTGAACAGGGCTCTGATACCAATTTGTAACACCCCAAACCCGGCCCAAACATTACGACCGAATTTGGTATGCTATAGAGAAAAACTTTTTGAAAATCCTTGTAAGGATTTTAAATTTTGATAAAAGTTATTGCTTTGTTTTAAAGCAGTTGAAGTGTAAGAAGAAACTATTACTTAAAGTAGTTTAAAACTTTATTAAGTCGACTTATTCCGATTTGAGAGGTACTAGGCGGCACAATAAAACATTTTGCGTATTGGTCTTGAGAAAACATGTGTATTCATTTTCAAGTTATTAAGTTGTTAAACAAATTATCCAAAGCAGATAAAATAACCAATCCAAAATATAATCCTAGGAGGCCTTATTACAACTTAAATAAAATAAACCCATAGTAAAATAAAATAGTTCAAAATCCACCTAGTCCACATTTTCATCACATGGCCACCTCGAGTCCATCCGCTCCTTATCCACCGCTACTGAGTCACTGAAAATGTTAAAGGAAAAAGGTGAGTCATCAAGACCCAATGTGTAACCCTTTTTCCCGGTTTAATGCAACATAATACACAAGTCATAATTAATTTAATATGCACCCATCCTAGCCATCCAAACGCCTTTCTCTACCCCGTGTGGTACCAAACCACTGGTGGTGCCAAACCACTGGTGACGTATATTCACGAAATCCGTCATATTGTGGTGCCAAACCACCGGTGACCCGAAGTCACAAATCAAATGATAGGGCCAACCCATCGTGTGATACCAAATCACTGGCGTCAATCCCGTATCTCAAAGTGGGGCCAACCACGGTGGTGCTAAGCCACGAGGGGCGAGGCGCTATGAGGTGCCAAACCTACGGAGGTGCCAAACCTCGGTGACCGTAGTCACATTGTGATACCAAATCTTTGGTGTCCGTAAACCACGAATATCACTACCCCTCCTCTCATCAACCCACATCAATAAATTATATAACGAGTTTATGCCAACATATATATATTTAAATCACATATATCAAATATGCCATGCTTCCCAAAAGCATCAATAGTAAACTTCATAATGTGGGAACTTACGAACCATCGCTATACCGTTATGGTATTAAACTCAAATCTACACAAATCCGATTAGCATACACATAATACTTTGCACGTTAATTAATTATACAAAGTGTGTATGTACACCGATATTAACGAAAGCCTTAAATCGAAGAACCAAATCGGCTACCCACAATATCCTTGCCCTATATTAGGCCATGCATGAGGGTTAGTACCAAGGCCATTCGGCCAAACCAAAATTATTTGCAAAGGGTTCCTTGTGAACGAAACCTTACCGAATGCCTTTGAATACTAGCCACCATACTCCAAGCGCTTTTGCTTCCCTAAATCGATAATCACATGTTAATAGCCTCATCAATAGTTTTGGCTTAATCGAATACTAAAATAAAATGATTCCTTACCACTTTACCAAAACCGATTGCTAGAGGAGAGGAGTTTGGATTGATCACTTAAAATCCGAAGTACCTAGATCGAATCGGTTAAAGAAGAAATAGTTAGCCATCATGAGCGCCATATCTCGGTTCTTCTATTCATCTAAAGCGACAAGGAATCAGAGAAAAGAAATAGCCATTCGGCTATAAGCACTTACTTCACCAACCGATTGGAGAAAAGATAGAGGAGAGCACCTTAGTTTGAGATTCTACCAAGGCTACACAAAATAGAAGAAGAATTGGCACACCAAGGATGTAGGTTGACTAAGAAAGAAAGAAAATAATGGACAAAGGGATAAAAGTTTGACCAAAGATCAAAAGAAGAAAAAAAGAAAATGGAAATGGAGGTATCGGTTTTTGAGAGAAAGGTTGAAGAAGAAAGAAAAAATGCTAAGAAAATTATGAAGAAAAGGCTAAGGAAATTTGGCACTCCCCTATCACCTTGCCGTCACTCCTCCCTAAGAAAATTCCAAATTTTGGCACAACATTGCACAATAGTACCCTCATTTGAAAGCTTAAGGTTTAGGGGTCTCAAAAGTACAATTATTTTCAAGAAAAGTTCACTAGAACACTTACTTGAATAGATGAGAGCTTGCTGAAATTTTTGAAGGTTTCTACCCCTTATTTGCTGCTAATTTTTGGTGGAAGATGATAGGAGAAAAGATGATAATTTTTCTCTCTTTATTTTATTAATATAAGTCAAATTAGTCCACCTACTACTACTAACTTTGACTCAAATTGACAATCTTGTCTCCCATGCTCTCTTATGGCCACTAGGCCTCTTCCAAAGGCTAAATTGCCTTTTAAAGACTCCCAATTAACAATCCATGGCCATTTGGTACTTTTAGCATATAGAATGGAACTTTTGCACTTTATGCAATTTAGTTCTTATTCACGATTAAACATGAAATCGCTAAAATTAAAGTACCAAAACTTTCATGCTCATATGCTATAATGTTCTAACTCATAATATAACTTAAAAATAATTTCTCAAATCTCAGATTAGTGATCCCGAGATCACTATTTTGACTAGCCCCTAAATCGGGCTATTACAATTCTCTCCCCTTAAGGATTTTCGTCCTCAAAAATCTTACCAGTGAAAAGATTGGGGTATTGATTTCTTATCATTTCCTCGGACTCCCATGTGGCCTCTTCTATTCCATGCCTTTGCCATAGGACTTTCACTAGGGCTATGCTTTTATTTCTTAACTGCTTGACCTCACAAGCCAATATTTTAACTGGTTCTTCACCATAAGTCAAATCTGGTTGTATCTTTACCTCTGTCGGCTCTATAACATGTGAAGGGTCTGAACGGTATTGGCGCAACATAGATACATGGAAGACATCATGAATCTTTTCTAACTCGAGCAACAAAGCTAGTCGATAAGCTACTGGTCTTATCCTTTCGGTAACTTCATAAGGTCTGATAAAGCGCGGACTCAATTTGCCCTTCCGACCAAATCTGAGGACTTTTCTCCAAGGTCATACTTTCAAGAACACTTTATCACCGACTTCGTATTCTATCTCTTTCCTCTTTAAATCTGAATAGGACTTCTGTCTATCTGAAGCGGCTCTCAGGCAATTACGAATCACTTCTACCTTTTCCTCAGTTTCTTTAACAAAATCAACCCCGTGTATCTGTTTCTCTCTGAGTTCTGACCAATACAAGGGCATTTGACACTTATGTCTATACAATGCCTCATAAGGAGCTAATTGCAAACTTGACTGAAAGCTGTTGTTGTAGGCAAATTCCACCAATGGTAAGTATTTCTCCCAACTACCGTGGAATTCCAAAACACAACATCTAGGCATGTCTTCTAGTATTTGAATCATTCCTCTGATTGCCCGTCGGTCTGGGGATGAAAGGTAGTACTGAAACTTAATTTCGTGCCCAAAACTTCTTGCAGTTTTGTCCAAAATCATGACATGAATCTCAGATCTCTATCTGAAATGATTGACAACGGTACATCGTGAAGTCTTACTATTTCTGACATGTACAAGCCTACCAATTTATCAAGTGAATAGTCGACTCGCACTGGTATAAAGTGGGCTGACTTAGTGAGTCTATCAACCACTACCCAAACTACATCTTTCCTCTTGGGATTCAACGGTAAACCTGTCACAAAATCCATAGTGATACGATCCCACTTCCACTCAGGAATCATAATAGGCTGAAGTAAACTCGAAGGTACTTGATGTTCAACCTTCACCTGCTGACAAATAAGGCATTTTGATACAAACTCAGAAATATTCTTATTCATACCTAGCCACTAGTACCATTTCTTCAAATCTTGGTGCATCTTTGTGCTACTTGGATACACATTCAAACATCTGTTATGTGCTTCCTGTAAAATTTTGTGAATAAGCTCATCATTCCTGGGTACACAGACCCGATTTCAAAATGTCAAACATCCATCAGAATTTACTCGAAAGCCTGACTCAACGCTGGACTCACACAAAGCTCTTTTAGCTTGCAAACTGTTATCATCCTTCTGAGCTTCGCAAATCTCTTAGAGGAATAATGGTTTGGTCCTCAACTCGGCTAATACGGATCCATCATCTAACAAGGTCATTTGGGTGCTCATAGCTTTTAGTGCAAACAATGATTTTCTGCTCAAAACGTCAGCTACTACATTTGCCTTCCCTGGATGGTAGCCAATTACCAGCTCATAATCTTTAATCAACTCTAACCATCTTCGTTGCCTCAAATTCAATTCCTTCTAAGTCATCAAATATTTTAGGCTTTTATGGTCGGTGAAAATTCGACACCTTTCACCATATAAATGATGTCTCCAAATTTTCAATGCAAACACGATTGAAGACAACTCTAAATCATGAATCGGGTAGTTCTTCTCGTGCGGCTTCAACTGTCTAGAGGCATATGTAATCACTTTACCCTCTTGCATAAGTACACAACCTAAGCCGTTCAAGCATGCGTCACTGTAAACCACGAATTCTCTTTCCGGTTCAGGTTGCACAAAAATAGGAGCCTCAGTCAACAGTGTCTTCAATTTCTCAAAACTCTATTGGCATTTCTCCGTTCAAACGAACTTCACATCTTTCTGCAGAAGTCTTGTCATTAGCGTGGCTATCATGAAAAATCCCTTGACAAAACGTCTATAATATCCTGCTAGGCCTAGAAAACTCTGTACTTCAGTTACGTTCCTCGGTGGTTTCCATTCAACTATTGCTGAGATTTTACTCGGATTAACTCTAACCCTATCTCCCGAGACAATGTGCCCCAAATATCCCACTTTCCTAAGCCAAAATTCACTCTTACTGAATTTGGCATACAATTAATTCTCTCTCAAAACTCGTAGAACTATACTCAAATGCTCAGCATGATCGTTCTCACCTCGAGAGTAGATCAGTATGTCATCAATAAAGACCACAACAAATCTATCCAAATACGGTCGAAAAATGCGGTTCATCAAATCCATGAAGATAGCAGGGGCATTCGTTAAACCAAAAGGCAAGACCAAAAATTCATAATTTTGTACCTAGTTCTAAATGCGGTCCTCGGCACATCTGAATCCTTAACTTTCAACTGATAGTACCCCGACCTCAAATCTATCTTGGAAAATACTGTAGCTCCCTTCAATTGGTCAAATAGATCGTCGATCCTCAGAACGGGTACTTATTCTTCACTGTCACTTTGTTGAATTACCGATAGTCTATACATATTCTCATGGAACCATCTTTCTTCTTCACGAATAGGACGGGAGCGCCCCATGGAGAAAAACTTGGCCTCACAAAACCCTTATCCGTTAATTCTTGCAACTGTGCTTTTGGCTCTTTTAGCTCGGTTGGAGTCATTCTATAGGGGCAATAGAAATAGGGGTAGTACCTAGAACTAATTCGATCCCAAATTCAATTTCCCTCTCCGGAGGTAGCCTTTGCAACTCTTCTGAGAAAACATCTAGGTAATCACATACTATGGGTACGGACTCAATTTTTAATTCAGTCTCTTTAGTGTTCAACACAAAGGCAAGATAAGTCTCATACCCCTTCAGTTGGTACCTCCGAGCCGACATGATTGATATCATTATTAGTGATCCATCCGGCTTATCCGTGATTACGGCGGGGGAAGATTCCTCCTTACGAGCACGAATGGCATATGTCCTCACCGGTGCTCTACTCTCAACTTTAGCAGTTCGCTCTTTAGGTGGATTCTTGTTTCCCATCTCAACCCCCAGGTTTTTGAATGGTCTTCCCTTTGTGGTACTTCTCGATCTCACATTCTGAGGCCTTCCTTTCTCATCTACCTAGGGACAGTTTCTGATAAAATGGTCCAAGGACCCACATCTAAAACAACCTTCCTTATTAGCTCTGCACTCGCCAAAATGGTGCCTGCCACACTGAGGGCATTCCGGTCTATTTAGTCAGACGTTTCCCACACTAGCAACTGATGTAGTTTGCCTTCTTGATCCCAAGAATCGCCTGCCTTTATTTCGGGTTGAAAAGCCCGCTGAAGGGACTGATCGAGTAGTAAAATCCTTCGATTTCTTAGATGAGAATTGGTGAGACTTGTTCAGTTGTCTCTTCTTCGAGTCACGAGACTTATACTCGGCTCTTCTCTTATCTCTGGCCAACTCTTCGGCTCTACAGGCCCTATCCACCAACACTACAAACTCCTTTAATTCAAGAACTCCCACATATAGGTAGATATCTTCATTTAATCCATCCTCGAACCTCTTACACATGATGGCCTCAGTAGACACGCACTCTCTTGCATACTTGTTAAGCCTTACGAACTCCTATTCGTAGTCGGTCACTGAAAAATGGCCTTACTTCAGTTTCAAGAACTCCTTCCTCTTGTGGTCGATGAACCTCTGGCTAATATACTTTTTCTGGTATTTCTCTTGGAAGAATTCCCAACTAACTCTCTCCCTTGGCACTACCGACACCAAGGTGCTCCACCATCGGTAGGTTGAGTCTTTTAGGAGAGATACCACACATTTTAAGCACTCCTCAAGCGTGCAGGATAACTCATCAAATACTCGGATGGTGTTCTTGAGCCAGAATTCTACTTTCTCTGAGTCATTATCCTTATTTTCTTGAAATTTCTCAACTTCCTATTTCCGGATCTTATCCACTGGAGGCCTTTCTCGCCTCGCCACCTCAACCACTTGTGGAACTACTGGAGCAGTTTCAGGAATAGGTGGAGGCAGAGGGGGCTGAGCATTGGGATTTGCTCGGGTATATTCAGTATACCAGTTGCTCATCATGTAGAGAAAAGCTTCTCGAGCCTCATCCCCCTGACCCAAGGTCTCGGGTCTACTATTAGCGGGTGCGATCCCTTGAGTGGGAGTCGGCGTATTACTCGCACAGCATCATCAGCTGCAGTTCAGTCCAGATCCGAATCCATCTACTACATAAAATAAATTTTATACGTCAGGAGTCATCATACTATCATTACTCAGACACCTTTACATATGGCATGTATAGCTAGACTCGTACTTACGCTACGTTAGTCCAACAATCGACTAAACTGTAGCTCTGATACCAATAAATGTAACACCCCATATAGGGCTGAATACGAGACATTACTATATACAACTCACTTAGACATACTCTTATGGCTGTGAAATTTTGTTCCGACTAAAAAAAACTTCTCTTTCTTAGACTAATCATACATTTTGTGGGCCTACGAGGCCTTAAGCCCTTATCCGAAAACTTTCTAGACTTAATCGAAAACTTTTCTTTAAAGCAAAGTTCACACGCCCACGTGACTTGGGACACGCCCGTGTACCCTTAGACACGCCCGTGCCTTCCAACTGTGGGGAGTTACTGACTATATTCACACGACCTTGACACGCCCGTGGGCTTAGACCGTGTATTATTCCTTAATATACTGACTTGATCACACGGTAGGAGCACACGCCCATGTATCCTGGCCGTGGGGATTTTACAATTTCATGGACAAGGTGCAGACTTCACACGGCCTGGGTACACGCCCATGTGTTGGCCGTGACCTTCACACGGTTTGACCCACGCCCGTGTGTCACACTAGGTGGATAAATTAGCAAGCTATATACCAAGCCATTGCTTCCCTAAAATGCACACTCTCATACTTCATCTCAAAATAATTAATTTCTAACTCATAAGCAAGTCTAAGAACTCATTTCCATCATACAAGGTAAAAAAAAAAGGCATTCACTTTATGAATTTCATCTTCATTTAAAGAAAGAGTTTGCCAAGTATTTGCCTAACTTATAAAACCATAAACAAAATGACTTACAGCCAACACTTGAACTAACAATTACAACTTGACAAAATTCCCAAGTCCTATACATGCCATATTCAAAATAAGTCTAAAATTGTTATACCAAAGTGTCGTTGATAGTGTGATTTTTGAACTCCTGCAGTCATGATACTCAAGGTATCTTGGAAATACTACAAAGAAGAAAGGCAATGAAAAAGGGGTAAGCATAAAGCTTAGTAAGTTGCATGGAAATAAATAGCAATTGTAATACTCATAAAAATAATTAATCCATGGAATTAGCTGACCATACACAAGTCAAAACTACTTGACCTTTCTTACTTACGATTGCCCTTATCAAGAACATACCCTACCACATATCGAGCCAATTTCTCGTGACTCGATCATTAGTATCTGTATTCATTCATTCACAAGACCTAAAATCATTCACATCTCTACTTTGAAATTCATCTACTTATCCCACCATGCACAGGGAATAATCAAAGACATGTTTCTATAATTACTACGATAAGTGTAAAACCATTGCCACACCCTTGAGATGGTCTTACTTGGAGACTCCTCTAGGTAATAATGCCATATCCCAGACATGGTCTTACATTAGCTCTCATCTCAATACCGATGCCATGTTCCAAACATGGTCTTACACTGGCTCTTGTAATGTGGCCGATGCCATATCCCAGACATGGTCTTACACTGACCCTCATAATATGGCCGATGCCATGTCCCAGACATGGTCTTGCACTGACCCTCATAATATGGCCGATGCCACATCCAAGACATGGTCTTACACTGACCCTCATAATATGGCCGATGCCGTGTCTCAGACATGGTATTACACTGACCCTTATAATGCGGTGATAGCATTCTTCGTATTCGTCATAGTCCATTAGGACTTCAATATCATATTCACATAAGTTTCTCAATTTATTGAAGTATCATGCATCAATATGATATCAATCATCCTCAATTATGCTAATATAATATTGCATTAATTCACATACAACTTACCTTGTTTTTAAAATGAGCTAGTTCTTCGGTTTAGTCTACGACTTTATCCTTTCCCCGATCGAGGTGGATTCTCATCTCTTCTTCCTCTATAATAGCAAATTAATTCAATTTAATTGCCACATTAACATAAACATCTCAATAATCATTCTAAATCAAAATTACCATTTTACCCTTAGATTTTGGCAAAATGACCTTTTTGCCCCTAAGCTCAAAAATTAATTCTAATCACATTTTATCCCTAACAAGCCTAGGTTAACATTTAATGCTCTTAAACCTATCATCATATATCAACATTTCACAAACATACTACAAAATTTATAACCTTTTCATTAAGGTCCTATTTGGTGTTCTCATACTAACTCCCTTTTCAACAGTTGTTCATCTAACAACTAAGACTCAAGTTCTTCTATAAAAATGCAATAAATAACTAAGGTAGATCTCATGGTAAAACTCTAAACCTTACACAACATTGCACAATAGTACCCTCATTTGAAAGCTTAAGCTCTAGGGGTCTCAAAAGTACAATTATTTTCAAGAAAAGTTCACTAGAACACTTACTTGAATAGATGAGAGATTGCTGAAATTTTTGAAGGTTTCTACCCCTTATTTGATGCTAATTTTCGTTGGAAGATGATAGGAGAAAAGATGATAACTTTTCTCTCCTTATTTTATTAATATAAGTCAAATTAGTCCACCTACTACTACTAACTCTAACTAAAATTGGCAATCTTGTCTCCAATGCTCTCTTATGGCCGGCCAAGCCTCTTCCAAAGGCTAAATTGCCTTTTAAAGACTCCCAATTAAAAATCCATGGCCATTTGGTACTTTTAGCATATAGAATTGAACTTTTGCGCTTTATGTGATTTAGTCTTTATTCGCGATTAAACATGAAATCACTAAAATTAAAGTACCAAAATTTTCATGCTCATATGCTATCATGTTCTAACTCATAATATAACTTAAAAATAATTTCTCAAATCTCAGATTAGTGATCCCGAGATCACTATTTTGACTAGCCCCTAAATCGGGCTGTTACACATAAACTTACCTCGGCACTCAAAAGTATAGAGATGTGTAATTTAGTCCACCACCTTGCTCTTGCTCGGTTTCAATCTGAGCTTTGTCTTTCTTGATCTATAATGAATAAATCAACTCATTCAATACACACATTGACTAAATTGACCCTTATCTCATACTTTAGCAAAATCAATATTTTGCCCTAAAACTTTCTCATATTTAAACTTTTGGCCCTAGGCTCGTAAAGTGATTTTCATTCAACTTTCTATCCTTTCATGCATATCCAAACCATTTACTCAACTAAAGCAGTCATCAATTCTCACTAAATCACACATGTATGACTAATCTCAAGACTTTCACAAACTAGTCCCTACATGCATTTTTCATGGAATTCACTTAGCAAAAGATATTTATACTACATCAAGCTTTCATATTCTTCACTAAAGCATCTAAATACATGCATGTCATACATGGGCACATTTTTGAATATCCATCTTAGCTCAACATATAGCTAAAAATAGCTTACTCATGCTACTAGGACTTCAAAAATACGAAGAATATCAAAAACAGAGCTAGAATACACTTACTAGCTAGCTTTAAAAGTTGAAGAGCCCTAACAATGGTTTCTTTCAATTTTTGGTGGCTTGGAGAAGAAGATGAGTGAAATTCTATCATCTTTTCCCATTTTAATCATTTAATTGACAAATGATCGAAATGCCCTTTTGTCAAACATTCAAATTTTAACCCATTCTTGCCTAATTTTGTCCAAAAATTAGAATTTAGTTTAAGGACCTCTAATTGATAACCCAAAGCTCTTTCACACAAATAGCTTTTAGAATCTCACATTTTACAACTTTTGCAATTTAGTCCTTTTGGACAATTCAACCGCAATTTAACAAAATTGCTTCATGAAACTTTCACACTAACATGAAAACATGGCATAAACCTCAAAAACTCATACATATACCTTAGATTTGTGGTCTCAGACCACTATTCTGACAAAGCCCTAAATCAGGATGTTACATAAGTGATTATGTGTAAGACCATGTCTGGGACATTGGCATCGTTATGTGATTTCATGTAAGACCATGTCTGGGACATTGGCATTGATATATGAATCATGTAAGACCATAGCTGGGCTATTGGCATCGATATGTGATAACCTGTAAGACCATAACTGGAATATGGCATTGTACGAGCTTTACATGCTATCTAAGTATCCTTATCAATTTTGAACGGTTCAACGGGTAAGGTAGAGAAGCAAATGACTATGTGAATGAGTTATTCGATTCAGGTATGAAAGAAGCTATATGATTCTTGTGAATGAAAGGTGAGTATGAATATAAATGATGATATGTGATTTATAGAATAAAAATATGTATAAATATGTTATTTTTCAAAATGTGCTCATTTGGCTCTATAAAGGTATGAATAGAATGTTATATGAGAATTGAATTGATTAAACTTGTGAAAGCTAAAGTTAGCTATGTAAGTGATTATATTATTGAATGGTGGTAATTTGATATGAGAACATCATATAAACTCGAGAAAAGTTTATATTATGGCATGTGAGATAGCATATTATACTTATGACATTGAATTGCAATTATTTTTTCTATTAAGTTTATTAAGATATGAGTTTACTAAGCTTTATAGCTTACTTTGTTTTCTTTTCTATGTTTATAGAGTTTCAGAGGCTTGGTCGGGTTGGAAGTCGTCGGAGATTTCATCACACTATCTAGGTATGGTTTGGTACTTATGAGCTTTTTGATATTGGTTATATGGCATGTATAGGCTTGAGTCTTTTTTATAAAGATTTTGGTGATGTATTTGGCCATTTTATATGGCTTATTAATGACTTATGTTTTATGTGTAATTTGCCTTGTGTAGTGACATAATTTGGTATGGTTGGTGATGATTCAAGTTGATCATTTGGTCATTTGGTATATAACGAGTATTTGATTATTAAAAGCATGATTTTAGACTTGATAAGTGAATGACTAATAAATGGTTTATGAGTCAAGCTTTTAGTGTGATTGATGATAGTAAAAAATACATATTGAAATAGGTTGTATTGATGAATATGATATGTACTTTGGTATATGATTGAATAGGTGAGTAATGGGGAATGAATCATGCTAGTTTGGTATGTGTTTGAATGTACAAATAGTATTGATTTGAGTTGATGAAATAGATAGAATTGGTATTGTAAGTTTGGTGCATGAAATAGCATGGTTTGGCTGTTTATTAATGTATTGAAATGGCATGAAATGTGGTGTTTTAGGTATGCTTGAGAAAGGTGAGAAATGTGGCTTCAACCAAGCCTATTTTCACTCTACACAGGCGTGTGGCTTGACCGTGTGTGACACATGGCTTTGGTACACGGCCGTGTCCCTTGGGCTAGCCCTTTGAATTAAGTCAGTATACCCTTCAGGTTTGGCACGGCCTAGACACACGGGCATGTCTACTGGCCGTGTGTGGTACATGGGCTGGCACATAGGCGTATGGCTGGCCATGTGACCCAAGTCAGTAACCCCTCTAGATTTCACACGGTGGCACACAGGCGTGTCCTCGGGCGTGTGGTGCAAGTCAGAATGTATACCCTGTTTTCACAAGGCTTGTGACATAGGCATGTCTATTGGCCTTGTGAGGCACACGGCTTGTTCACGCGGGCGTGTGATCCCTGAATTCTTAAAAATTTTAACTGATTCCTAAAGTTTACAAATGTGATCGGTTTAGTCTCGAACCTTCTCTAAAGCATGTTTAATGTTTCATAGACCTATTTAAGCGACATTGTGTATGTTGATGAATTTTATTCGATAATAAATGTTTATTGAGTTGTGGAATGTTAGTTAAATGTTGTGTTTGATCGGTAATACCTCTTAACCCTAAACCAGCGACAGACACGGGTTAGGGGTGTTACATTTTATTGGTATCAGAGCTACTTTTTAACCTATTCTAGGACTAACGTAACATATGTGAGTCTTACTTTACATGCCATATTTAACATGTGATAGTGTGATATCTCCCGATTCTAAAGAGAATTATTTTAATTTGAGAGATATGATTTCCAACCGAGCTAATTCCTATAGTACAGAATGTTACACTCAAAAGTTTGAGTGAAAATGTGTTGGTGATGAGTTGAAACTCATAAAGGTATGAATAAGAGTGCAGGATATTTTATTATTGATAAATGTTATAATTATACGAGTATATGAGTTGTGACAATTGGTCTATGATTGTTGTATGAATATTTTGATTGTGGATTAGTGATTTGAATTGGCATATAAACTATGTGTTAAGTATAAAAGTGATCATAAGAAAATGATCAGTAGGTGTTTTGAGAATGTGGAATTAGTAATGAATTGGCCATTCGTAATAGTATGTGTTATGTGCATGTATGTATGAGAGTTGAATTTGAGGCTTTACAACCCTCACCCCTTCCCTCATCAGTAAAGTATTGTAATGAATTCCATATTTAATAGATTGAATAAGCTTATGTTGTGGAATTATAGAGTTTTGTGATTGAAGGATTAATACTATGATTAGATAAGAGGATGAGTCAGCAATTGAAGACGATACAAAAAGAGATATTGGATCATTCTGAAGACTATTCGAGATTATAGAAAGTCACCGTTAAAGAAGAAGTTGACTTTGATTAAATAACCTATTCAGGTATGATATCTAAAGAAGGTATTAACTGAAAGTTCTTCTGAATTGATTTCTGTTAGTGATGGGATAATATGGACTTAGTGATGACAGAACTAGACAGTGGAATAATGTTTGAATTGTATTGATGGTTGAGTGCAGCTTCTGAATTGATTTCTATTAGTGATGGGATAATGTGGACTTAGTGATGACAGAATTAGACAGTGGAATAATGTTTGAATTGTATTGATGGATGAGTACAAAGGTTATAGTTGAGTAATTTACGATGACCTCTTCTGAGTATGCAATTTGTTTAGTTACTCCCAAGGGTATATGTAGCTAAATATTTTCAGATGAAACTCTTATCGTATGAGAATGTTAGTTGAACATACTGACAGACAAAAGCATTGTTGGTCTGTTTGGGTTATGATTTGCTTTGCTCTATCTTTCTCTGATATTCTATTCTGTTGAGTTAATAAAAAAGTTGACATTAAAATCTGTATGATGTTAGTATTCCATTTTTATCGGTTATTGTTCTGTTGAATATACATGAAGATTATATTGTTTCTATTACTGCGGCTTTCAGTGCTTAGGAGTGACGTTGTTCTTTCTGGAAATTTTATGGGATATCATCGAAATTGTTATCATTCTATATGAGTTGCAATTTTAGAAATTCTATGTAGCTTCATATGTTGAAATTTTGCTATCCCTATTTTATTATGATTCTATGTGATTGTCTGCAAGAGATACTCTTTTGAAAAAGATGACTATGCTAATATGACAAAAAAATTTCCAGTTTGAACATGGGAATACAAGGGTATAGTTATCAGATTCATAGAGGTTGTGTTTCTGCATTGGTTACTACTGAAATCGTATTTGAATTTCTCTTGTGTTCAAAATACACTACTAATAGCTGGGACATTACTTATCTGTACGGTTGAGATGTTAGCCTTATTGTGGCACTATGATTTGGGAAAGGAATGGCATCGGCAAAAGTGCAAATGGTGAAAGCTCAAGCTCAAATCTGTATATTGGTTATCATTCCCAAGTAATCTTGATAATGTCAATGAGTTACACATGGGATGTTATGTTTGAATTATGCAGTTTTTAAAGATCTTTGATTAGTATCCTGAAGAAATTGCGATAAATTGTATGCCTGAGTTATATTGACAACAAGAAGAAAGGTTCTATTAGAGAAGTTATTGTTTGACAACCGAGATTGATTCAGTTGTTTAGTTTGATTGGATTATTTTCTTGAAGGATTAATCAAGTTATTTGTATTTGAATTTATCCACAGGGTTGGAAATAAACTTTGAACGTTCATAGGGAAATAGATGAATAGTTTAAATATAGAATTCATATTCTAGAAGACAGGATACTAAATTATATTTATCAGAATGGTTTTATTGAGAAATGTTTTTGTAAACTAAAGTTGTTTTGATTGAGAAAATCATCGTGCTTGTAAAGTTTGCATGATATGATAATTATTAATAAAGTGGTAATCAATTGAAAAAATTATCAACTGAAACATAAGTTCTGGTTCAGCCTGCGCCAGGTAAAGACTTTATGATTTTCAGTCATGCGTTATTGAATGGTTTGAAGTATGTTCTAATACAAGAATGTATAGTGAAAGCTTATGCTTACATACTATTAAAGCTGCATGAAGACAATTATACGACATGTGAATTAGAGATGATTGATAATGTATTTGCGTTGAATAGTCAGTGACATTGTTTATTTGGTGAGTAATGTAACATATTTGTTGATTGCAAGAGTTTAAAATATTTGATGTTACAGAGATATCTAAATTTGAGATAGCAAAGGTGGCTTGAATCATCGAAGGATTTTGAGTTAGTAATTGATTATCATCCAGGGAAGAACGAATATAGTCACAGATGTTCTAAGCAAGAAACCTTTATGTGTTTTACAAGCGATGAATATACGATTAATCTAATCGGATGATAGACGGATATTAGCTGTGTTAAAAGCATTCAGCTAATTTGTGAAATTTAGAAATGTATCAGTGAATTGCAAGCTAAAAAGGGATTCAACGTAAATTGACTCATGATTTAGAAAATTTCAAATTGGAACTGATGATTGTTTGTTGTTTCAAGATAGATTTTATGTACAGAGAATTCCAGAGATTATGCAACAATTGTTACATATGGCTCACAGTGGTAATTATTTGTTAATTCGGGGAGTACTAAGATATACAATAATTTGAGACAGTTGTATTAGTGAATGAGCATAAAACACGATATTTCTAACTTTGTATCCAACTGTCTGATCTATCAACAAGCTAATTCTAATTATCAAGTGTTTTCAAGACTGTTACAGCATGTGTTGCTATCAGAGTAGTAATGAAATAGAATTTTGATGAATTTTGTAAAGGACAGATGTTATCTGAACTATTGTTGACTGTTTGAAGAATTCTAAATATTTTATCTTCGTACGTATGAATTTCTCGTTTGATAGATTAGCTGAATTATACATATCAGGGATTCTCAGATCATAGTGTGCCAGACTCCATTATTTCAGGTAGAGACCTGAATTCTATACTGTGATTTGATAGAAAACTACAGTAAGCTTTAGATAAACAGTTTCAATTTAACATCGCTTTACATTTTCCAACAGATGGCTAATCTGAGGGAGAGATTCAAATTCACAAGGTAATGTTTCGTTATTGTGTTTTAAACTTTGAAAGCAACTGAGAAAGATATTTACTGTTGAAAAAGTTTACGTATAATAATAGTTATGAGATGAGTATTAAGATAGCACTGTATGAGTATGAAATGGTTGCAATTATTGAACCCTGTTGTGTTGAATTGAATTTTAATAAAAATAATTATGGAGTCGATGATATTAGAAAGATTGAGGAGAAATGAAAGTAATTTGTGACAGTTTAAAAGCAGTTTCAGATTGACAGAAAAAATATGCGGGCTTGATACGTAAAAGTATTGAATTTCAGTTAGAAAAATGAGTATTTGTGAAAGTATTATTGTGGAAATAAAATTTCTCGATTTAGTTATAAAGAGAAGTCGAGTTCGTGATTTAATTGGCTATACGAGATTATTAAGAGAATGAGACTGTATGAGATTACTGTCAGAACTTGAGAAGATCCATAATGTGTTTCTTATATATATGACATGATGATACAGATAAGATCCTTTATCTATAATGTAACAGCCCGATTTTGGGGCTAGTCAGAACAGTGGTCTCGGGACCACTAATCCGAGGTTGAGGAAATTATTTTAGTATTATTTTATGTGTTATGGTATTAATATATGGCTATGTGAAAAATTTGGTGCTTTAATTTGAGTGATAGCATGCTTAATTGTGAAAAAGGACTAAATCACATAAAGTGCGAAAGTTCTATTTTATAAGGTAGAGGTACCTAATAGCTATAGAAGGTAATTTGGAGGATTTTAAAGTGAAATTAGGGCATTTACCTAGTGATGGCCGGCCATGTGCATAGGGGAGATAAGAGCATTTAAATTTTGGTCAAAATTGGATGAGTTAGGTGAGAAAAGATGAATAAAATAAAGGGAAGAGAAAAACTATCATCTTTTACTATTCATTAATCTCTTTCTACCAAAAATTGAAGGAAATAGGGCAATTGGGAGTTCAAACTTTCAGCCAAGCCATCTCTTTGCTAGTAAGTGATTTAGGTGGTTAATTAATGATTTTTGTGTTTTTTTGGAGTTCCCAAAGCTTAAGCTAGCTAATGAGGGGACTAATTTGAGATATGGTTGAAAGTCTAGGGACTTGCCATGAGAGTATTTATGTTGTTAGCTAAGTTTTTATGGAAGAAAATGAATGTTAGGGAGGTGAGAAACAACTTTTATGAATGGTGTTAGCATGAAAACACCTAAATAGGGCTTGAATGCAAAGATTCAATTTGTGTTATAAATGCATGAAATAGTTGGAATGGTGAGTGGTTGTAAGAGAAATAAATGTTCATCTATACTTGTTTATTTAGAAAATGTGGTGAAAAATGATTCACGAGCTTAGGGGCAAAATCATAATTTTACCATGGTATAGGGGCAAAATGGTAATTTTTGCCCAAGTGTAGAGTTTGATGTATTATGATCATAAAATGATCTAAATGAATGAATTTCATTGTTATAGATCAAGAAGAGCGCAGAATCAACCTTGATCGTGGGAAAGGCAAGGTGATCGAGTGAATCGCTAGCAAACACGTTTTGCATCGAGGTAAGTTTACGTGTAAATGATGCATTTTACATGCACATTATTGTTGTTAATTAGTGCATAGCATAATTGAGAACATGTATAATTCAAGTAGATAGAAAGTGGTAGTTAATGAATAATTCTTGTATGAATGATGAAATAGATAGGTAAGTGTGTTATATAAAATTTTGATGGTGGGCTAAGTGCGATACCACCTTGTTGTTTAATTACGATGGGTCGTGTGATACCATCGTACATTAACCTTCGAGTGGGCGTGTGTGATACCACTGTAATTAACCTTCTTGGTGGGCTATGTGCTATACCACCCTAATGAAGACTGATGGTGGGCTAAGTGCAAAACCACCGGGTAATGTATTTTGAGATGGTGATGTGTTACATTAAGTGACCTTGTGATGCTTAGTGCAGGGAAACCGTTATTGAATATATGCATCATGCTTGTGATATGATTGGGATGTGTGAATGGAGGAAATGAGTAAGCCTAACACTGAATGTAGATTGATTTCTTGCTTAGCAAATAATGATATAAAAATGTTCATTCATCTTAGAGTGTTATATTGTTTACATGTAAACTTACTAAGATTTAAGCTTATTCCTCTCTCTTTCCCTTGTCTTATAGAGCTTAAGAGCCGAGCCAGGATACGCCGATAACTAGAAGACCGCCCACACTATTTGTTTACTTCAGTATAATTAGATTCGTGATTTTGTATATGGCATGTATAGGACTAGACTAGTTAGATTATTTTGTTATTTTGACCAAAGGTGTATTGGCTCTTGCTAAGACATTAATTTTGTAAATTGCCAAGAATGATGCCATATTTTATCATTTATGAAATTTCAATGTTATCAATGTGAGTGCATGTGGATTAAGAGAGGTTTGTTAATTTGTTGAATAAACCCATGTAGTGTAAGATATAGGGATGCTAGAAGCTTGGCAAATAGCCTTCATGTGCCACACGAGTAGACACACGGGCGTGTGTCTACGCCGTGCTAACCCTGCACCTTATTTTTACTAGTTAGAATAGGCTACGGGCAAATCCCACGGCCGTGTGCATGAACAGTGTAAGACACACTATAGGGACACGGGTGTGTCCAGGACGTGCTAAATTAGTCAGTAACTTCCCACGGGCGGAAGACACGGGTATGTTGTAAGGGTACACGGATGTGCCTCTATTTCACATGGGCGTGCCTTAGCCATATGAGTTTTATTAGAATGTTGGGGTTTTTAGGCACGGTGTGAGCATATGGGCGTGTGTGACTACACACGGGCGTGTGTATCATCTAGCACGGGCGTGCACTCCCTATTTAGATGAAAAGAAATTTTATGGACCGTAAGACTTCGATATGGTCCCGAGGGTTCTCATAGGTACGATTGAGATCTCATAGGTTGAATGTGAAGTAGTTGAAGAGATTCGAGAAGAGTAGTCACGTTGAGCCTAACTGGAGATCAGGTAAATTATTCAGTAACGTCTCGTGCCCGATTTTGGCGGGGATTACGGGTAAGGGGTGTTACATTTAGTGGTATCAGAGCTATGGTTTAGTCAGTTCTAGGACTACCATAGCGTGTGTGGGAGTCTAGCTATACATGTCATAAGCGTATAATGATAGTGTGGTGGCTTCTGATGATTTTAAAAAAATTTATTTTATGTAGTATATGGATTCCGATCAATCGGCTGCTGATGATGCAGCTAGTAATGCACCAGCTCCTGCGCAAGGGACCGCGCCAGTGCAAAGTGAACCCAAGACTAGGGATCAAGGAGAAGAGGCTCAAAAAGCCTTTCTCCAAATGATGAGCAATTGGTACACGAGTATGTACGAGCTAATCCCAATGCTCAACCTCCTCCACCTTCTCCTATACTTCAGCTAGTTCCTGTGGCTCCCCAAGGTGTAGAAATAGTGAGGACAAATAAGCCCCCAGTAGATAAAATTCGGAGGCAAGGGGCTAAAGATTTTTGAGCTAACAAGGATGATGACCCTGAGCGGGCGGAGCCCCGGCTTGAGAACTCAATGAGGGTTTTTGATGAACTCTCCTGTACCCCTGAGGAGAGTTTGAAATGCGATGTATCTTTGCTGAGGGACTCGGCATACTATTGGTCGAAAACATTGACATCAGTAGTTCCTAAACAAAGGGTGACGTGGGACTTTTTCTTGGAGGATTTCCGAAAGAAGTATATAAGTCAAAGATTTATAGACCAGAAGCGGAAGGAATTCCTTGAGTTATAAAACAAGGAAAAATGACTGTGGTGGAATATGAATACGAATTTGTTTGTCTCAGTAAGTACGCACAGGAATGTGTATCCACGGAAGCTACCCTATGCAAGAGGTTTGAAGACGGGTTAAATGAAGACATCAAACTTTTAGTTGGGATCTTAGAGCTAAAAAAATTTGTGATAGTGGTAGATCGGGCTAGTAAGGCCGAAGAATTGACTAAGGAAAAGAGGAAAGCCCTGAGTGAGGCTCGTGATGCAAGGAAAAGATCGATGAGCAAGTCATACCAATCTCAATCGAAGAGGACTAGAGAAGGGAACCCTCGGATGACTACGTCAATCGGGTATTCGCAGAGAGATCGAGGTAATATGTATTCGGGTTCAAGAGTTCAGGCCACCTCAATGGCAAGTGTGGGCAATCCAAAGTCCAAACCAAAGTGCCCAAGTTGTGGAAGACATCACACTAGGGAGTGTTGGGTAAACAATCAAAATTGCTACAAGTGTGGATCCCCCAACCATTTCATTCGAAACTATCCTGAAAGAGATGACAAAGAAAAGAAGCAGAAGGTAAAATCAAGCAGTGCATCTTTTAGAGGTAGGCCACAAAAGAACTCGGGAGGTGGGACTAGTGGTAGAGGTGTATCACGAGACACTACTGTGAGATCAGAGGGTCGGGAGCCAGCAAGAACCTATACTGTTCACGCTCAAGAAGAGCCATCATCGTCGGACGTAATAACGGGTACATTTTCTCTCTATGACACCTCTATTATTGCTTTGATTAACCCGCGGTCGACCCATTCTTATATTTGTATGGGATTGGCATTTAGTTTGAATATACTATTGAGTCTACTGAATTTGTGATAAAAGTATCAAACCCCCTAGGAAAATAGGTGTTAGTTGATAAGGTGTGTAGGAACTGTCCTTTGACAGTTAGGGGTCATTATTTTCTGGCAAACTTTATGTTGTTGTCATTTGATGAGTTTAACTTGATTCTTGGTATGGATTGGTTGACTGCCCATAGCGTTTTAGTGAATTATGGTAGTAAATTTATTGAATTGAAGTGTGAAAATAGAGATGTTATTCGGGTTAAATCAAGTGAGTCAGATAACCTACTGGTGATGATTTCTTCCATGGTAGCTGAGAAATATTTGAGAAAAGGATGTGAGTCGTATCTTGCCTTTGTACTGAATAGTCAAAAGTCTGAGGCAAAGGTTGAAACCGTGCCAGTTGTATGTGAGTATACGGATGTATTCCCAGAAGAGTTACCTGGACTACCTCCAGTCAGAGAGGTTGAGTTCGGAATTGAGTTAGTTCTAGGAACGGCACCTATTTCCATCGCTCCATACAGGATAGCATCGTTGGAGTTGAAAGAACTGAAGGTCCAGTTGCAAGAGTTGATGGATAAGGGTTTTGCAAGACCAAGCTTTTCACCGTGGGGTGCTCCGGTATTATTTGTGAAAAAGAAAGATAGATCGATGAGATTGTGTATAGATTACAGACAGCTCAACAAGGTGACGGTGAAAAATAGGTATCCTTTACCGAGGATAGATGATCTATTTGATCAACTCAAGAGAGCTATAGTGTTCTCCAAGATTGATTTGAGATCCAGATATTATCAACTGAGAATTAAGAAGCAAGATGTGCCGAAAATAGCATTTAAGACGAGGTATGGCCATTATGAGTTTCTAGTCATGCCATTCGGTTTAACGAATGCTCCTGCAGTTTTTATGGACCTAATGAACCGTATCTTTCGACCGTATTTAGACAAGTTCGTAGTTGTTTTTATCGATGACATATTGGTCTACTCCCGAGATGAGTGTGATCATGCAAAATATTTGAGAATTGTCTTGCAGACCTTGAGAGACAAGCAATTATATGCTAAATTTAGCAAGTGTGAGTTTTGGCTCCGAGAGGTCGGATTCCTAGGACATGTTGTGTCAGGGGAAGGCATTAGAGTTGATCTGGAAAGATCTCGGCTATTGTGGATTTGAAACCGCCGAGGCGTGTCGAAGTCGAAGCTTTACGGGTTTGGCGAGGTACTATAGGCGGTTCGTGGAGGATTTTCTATGATTGCTACTCGATGACAAAATTATTGCGGAAGGATGTTAAGTTTGAATGGATTGAAAAATGCCAATGCGAGTTTTAAGAGATTGAAAATGTTGTTGTGAAGCTTAGATTTTGGTACGACTGAGTCGGAAAGGAGTTTGTGGTCTCTGGTGATGCGTCCTTAAATGGTCTCGATTTTATGTTGATGCAAGAGGGTAAGGTGGTCGTTTACGCCTCGAGACAGCTAAAACCACATGAGAAGAATTATCCAACTCATGACTTAGAGTTGGCTGCAATCGTTTTGCGCTAAAGATTTGGCGACATTATTTATATGGTGAGAAGTGTCAAATTTTTATGGATCATAAGAGTTTGAGGTACTTGATGAATCAAAAAGAGTTAAATTTACAGCAACGACGATGGCTTGAATTATTGAAAGACTACGAGCTAGTGATCGATTACCACCTGGGGAAAGCAAATATAGTTGTAGATGCTTTAAGTAGAAAATCTTTGTATGCTTTGAGAACTATGAGCACGAGTTTGTCATTGTCCGATAATGGTGCTATACTAGCTGAGTTGAGAGCTAGGCCACTATTTGTCCAACAAATATGTAAAGCTCAAAGGAATGATAATGAGATGTTAGCTAAAAGAGCTAAGTGTGAATCAGGAGCTGATTTCAAATTTCGAGTAAGTTCGAATGGTTGTTTAATGTTCCATGATAGAATTTGTGTACCTAAAGATGATGAGTTAATCTAAGAAATTTTACAAGAAGCACATAAAGTCATTTGTCAGTACACCCGGGCAATACGAAAATGTATAATGATCTGAAGAAATTCTATTGGTGGCCAGGAATGAAAAGAGACATCTCGGAGTATGTAACAAGATGTCTGATTTGTCAACAAGTGAAAGTCGAGCATCGGTGCCTTGGGATTACTTCTACGGTGATGGTTCTCGAGTGGAAGTGGGATCTTATCACCATGGACTTCGTGACGGGTTGCCTTCGACCTTTGAAAAAAAGATGTTGTATGGGTTATCGTTGATAGGTTAACGAAGTCGACTCACTTTATCTAGATGCGTATTGATTATTCACAGAGAAGTTAGTGAGTTGTATATTGTAGAGGTAGTAAGATTACATGGAGTGCCTATATCCATTATCTTGGATAGAGACTGAGATTTACTTGAGGTTTTGGAAGAAGTTACAAGAGGCCTTAGGTACAAGGTTGAATTTTAGTATTGCTTTTCATCCTCAAAGCGATGGTCGATCGAGAGAGTAATCCAAGTTCTTGAAGATATACTCCGATGCTGTGTGTTAGAATTCAAAGGTAGTTGGGAAAGATACCTACCCTTGGTCGAATTCGCTTACAACAATAGTTATCAATCGAGCATACGGATGGCACCGTATAAGGCCTTATATTGTCGTAAGTGTTGGACTCCTTTGTATTGGACCAAGTTGGGTGAGAAGCAAATCCATGGGATTGATTTAGTTAAAGAAACTGAGGAAAAAGTGAAAGTGATTCGGGATAGTTTGAAAGCTACTTCAGACAGACAAAAATCGTACAGACTTGAAAAGAAAAGAAATTGAGTTTCAAGTGGGTGACAAAGTATTTTTGAAAGTGTCGCCATGGAAGAAAATATTGAGATTTGGTCGAAAGGGTAAATTGAGTCCGAGATTCATAAGGCCATACGAAATTACCAAAAGGCTTGGGCCGAAAGCATATCGGTTGGCTTTACCGGTAGAGTTAGAGAAAATTCACAATGTGTTCCATGTATCAATGCTAAGGCGTTATCGTTTGATCCCTCACATGTGGTTTTTCCTACGAAAATTGAGATACGACTGGATATGACATATGAGGAAGAGTCGATTAAAATCTTGGCTCGAGAAGTGAAATAGTGGAGGAATAAGGACATAGCCTTAGTAAATGTGTTGTGGAAAAAGCACGGTGTAGAAGAAGCTACGTGAGAACCGAAAAAAGCCATGAGAGAGCAATATCCAAACCTCTTTACCGGTAAGATTTTCGAAGGCGAAAATCCCAAAAAGGGAGGAATAGTTGTAACAGCCCAATTTTGGGGCTAGTCAAAACAGTGGTCTTGGGACCACTAATCCGAGGTTGAGGAAATTATTTTAGTATTATTTTATGTGTTATGGTATTAATATATGGCTATGTGAAAATTTTGGTGCTTTAATTTGAGTGATAGCATGCTTAATTATGAAAAAGGACTAAATCGCAAAAGTGCGAAGTTCTATTTTATAAGGTAGAGGTACCTAATAGCTATAGAAGGTAATTTGGAGGATTTTAAAGTGAAATTAGGCCATTTACCTAGTGATGGCTAGCCATGTGCATAGGGGAGACAAGAGCATTTAAATTTTGGTCAAAATTGGATGAGTTAGGTGAGAAAAGATGAATAAAATAAAGGGAAGAGAAAAACTATCATCTTTTACTATCCACTCATCTCTTTCTACCGAAAATTGAAGAGGAAATAGGGCTTCAAACTTTTAGCCAAGCCATCTCTTTGCTAGTAAGTGATTTAGGTGGCTAATTGATGATTTTGTGTTTTTTTGGAGTCCCAAAAGCTTAAAGCTAGCTAATGAGGGGACTAATTTGAGATATGGTTGAAATTCTAGGGACTTGCCATGAGAGTATTTATGTTGTTAGCTAAGTTTTTATGGAAGAAAATGAATGGTAGGGAGGTGAGAAACAACTTTTATGAATGGTGTTAGCATGAAAACACCTAAATAGGGCTTGAATGCAAAGATTCAATTTGTGTTATAAATGCATGAAATAGTTGGAATGGTGAGTGGTTGTAAGAGAAATAAATGTTCATCTATACTTGTTTATTTAGAAAATATTGTGAAAAATGATTCACGAGCTTAGGGACAAAATCATAATTTTGCCATGGTATAAGGGCAAAATGTTAATTTTTGCCCAAGTGTAGAGTTTGATGTATTATGATCATAGAATGATCTAAATGAATGAATTTCATTGTTATAGATCAAGAATAGTGCGGAATCAACCTTGACCGTGGGAAAGGCAAGGTGATCGAGTGAATCGCTAGCTAACATGTTTTGCATCAAGGTAAGTTTATGTGTAAACGATGCATTTTACATGCACATTATTGTTGTTAATCAGTGCATAGCATAATTGAGAACATGTATAATTCAAGTAGATAGACAGTGGTAGTTAATGAATAATTCTTGTATGAATGATGAAATAGATAGGTAAGTGTGTTATATAAAATTTTGATGGTGGGCTAAGTGCGATACCACCTTGTTGTTTAATTACGATGGGCTATGTGCGATACCATAGTCTGTTAACCTTTCGAGTGGGCTGTGTGCGATACCACCGTAATTAACCTTCTTGGTGGGCTATGTGCGATACCACCCTAATAAAGACTGATGGTGGGCTAAGTGCGAAACCACCGGGTAATGTATTTTGAGATGGTGATATGTTACATTAAGTGACCTTGTGATGCTTAGTGCTGTTATTGAATATATGCATCATGTTACATTAAGTGACCTTGTGATTGGGATGTGTGAATGGAGGAAATGAGTAAGCCTAATACTGAATGTAGATTGATTTCTTGCTTAGCAAATAATGCTACAAAAATGTTCATTCTTTTTAGAGTGTTACATTGTTTACATGTGAACTTTCTAAGCCTGAATTAATGGGCCTATGCGCCTAGTGTGTGTATATATTTAAGGTGTTAATTTAACTGTTAGGGGTCCAAGTTGGGCTCAGAATGTGGTCAAGGCCTTGGTGAATTCTTGCTTGGGCACTATAAGGTTTAAATGGTGGTATCTGTGTTTAAAATATCAAAATGGGCTTGTGGCCCAGTGGTCTGTGGCGCCACTTAGGGAGCAAGGAGGTGACGCCATACAAGGGGAGTAAAGGCCCAAATTTAAGTTTCATGGAGCCCAATCTCTTTTAATGTAAGTTAGCTAATTTTTGGCATTAGGGTTAGGTGGAGTGGACGGCTACAAGGCTCAAATGTAGGAGGATATATGTATAGGATAATGTAGATATTATAGTTGATAATATGAAAGATACAAGGGAAAAAGATAGGAGCTATCTGTGAGGCTAGGTGTTGGCGAAATTCCATCACCTAGAGGAGTGAAGAAATTGGCTTCTTTAATGGCGGGGTGCCAAAATTTCCATGCTATTTGATTAATTGATTGGTTATTAGGAAGGGTGTTTTTGGTTTTAGCGGCGGTGCCGAAATCTTCTATAAATAGAGGGGATATCTCTTCAATTCCGGCATTTGGAATCCTATTCTTTTCTTCTTTTCTTGTGCCAAAATTCTCGGTATTCCTCTGAAATTCTTTTCTTTTGATTTCTTCAAAAGCCAAAACCTCCCAATCTTCTCAACATCTTCCCTTTCAAAAGTCAAAATCTTGAATTCTTTTCTCATCTCCATAGCCGAATATACCCTATTCCTTCTGCCGATTCCCTCAACTAAAAGCCGAAACTACTTAGATCTCTTCTTATTTTCTTCTCTTCTTGATCTCCTCAAAAGTTGAGAATTCCTAAGAGTAGCCAAATTTCCTGTAAAGGTAAGTGTTGGCCAGTGCTATTATTCTTGTTATTTTTCGGCTTTTAAGCCAAAGCCGAATGGCTAGATGGTGTTTAGGACCATCCTTAGATTGACATTCTCTTTCTGATCTTGTGTTCTCTTTCTTTGGGTGGCATTCCGGGATTTGTAGGGAATCAAATCGCCTAGGATTCTAAGTCAGAAGTTGGTAAGCATTCGAATCACATTTTTGGGATTTAAGGTAAGATGGTTTTCTCTAGATTTTCATTAGATTCATTTATCGTATGTGAGATCTTAACTTCATGATGTGGAGTAACAACCATGTGTTGTGATAGTGGTTCTGACAAGGACTTATGACGGATTTAAATATGGATCAGGCGAAGGAGAGAATCCCTAAGTTTAAGAAACGAGCGATATCTTCCGTTCGAGATTGGTCACCTGGTTGTGGACCGGCTTCTGAACAACACCTTAGGCAGATAGCGGTGGTGTTGGCTACGGATAGCGTCGACTTAGAGGGTCTTGTTCTAACGGTAATAAGGTGTGTAGATCTCTAACACACACTTTTTAATTGTTGTTTACGTGTTATGGGCTAAAAAGCTAGAAAGTAACTGTGTAGACAGCCGAATAAAGCCCTAAAAGGGTTAGGCAAGGATGCCAGATACGCAATCATAGAAATCACTATGTATGACGAAATATATGAAAGTCTGTATGATGTTTTCCTTATGTATGTATGCATGGGGGGAAATATGATAAAGAGGGAAGTGCAAGATGGGTCACATAATGACCGGTGGTAGAAATCCATGAATATAAACATGGGTCACATGGTGATCAGTGGTAGAAATCCCACAAATAAAATGTTAGGTCACACAGTGATCGGTGGCAATGCCACGTTTAATGATTTCTGAATAACAGAAACAAGCAGTTCGGCCGTCGTAATAGTGTGTAGCGGATGGAGGGTTGATTGTTGAAATCCCCAAGGAGTGACGGTTGGTACGGGTTGGTGTGTAGAGGATGGAATTCTAGGATGGGTTCGGCCATTCATTATGTATTGTTTATCATGTAATATGATTGTTGCCTTATGTATGGGCCTAGATCCATAATGTGTTTGTGGGCCTCAGGCCAGTGTGTTCGGAATTTATACACTGAGTCTTGGTAACTCACGCTTTCATTTTCTCTACTCTTTCAAATGAGCAGTAGATCGTGGACATGGGAGCCGAGACGGACTCGAGGGGCCATCAAGACTATTACTATTTCCGTAGACTATTTTTGGGTTTTAGTTTTCATTTATGTTTTAATTTTTGGGAACATCTTTGTGTAATAAGGCCTCCATAACTTAGATTCTGATTTATTATCTTGTTATTTTGGGTTTTTACAAACTTATGTTTTTTTTTAAGTCTTAAATATAAATTGAAATGATAAACGGGCTTTTCAAAACCAATCAAAGCAAGTATTAAAGTTATTTTGCAAAACCTCACATTTAACGGACCATTCGGCTAAAATAAGTTAAGTTTTTCTAAAACCCTTCAGAGTAAAGTTTTTGAGATTTAACCTATAGCATACTAGATCCGGTAATGACGTATGGGCCGAGTTTGGGGTGTTACATTTTGGAATCAGAGCCCAGTTCAAAACTCGGGCTGTGAAATGGGTCTAGTGATGTTTTAACATGGATTTGAAAAAAATTCTAGAAGATATGGCCTTCGAATCTACCGGCATCCGATCCACGCAGGTAAGTACCCTAACTCTTGTTGTGATATACTTATTGGGTTGATGGGCTTTATGGACGTAGACTAGGATAATAATAGTGATGGACTCTAGGCCCAGTTAAACAACTCTTTAATTTCATAAGATTTAAATCCAACCAAACAAACCTGTGAACAAGTCGCGAGATTAGGGTGTGGCAACAGGCATACGCATGTCTAGGATTGGATTTAGAGAGAGCTTGGTATTTAAGCAGTCCTAGTGACTCACCTCCCCTTCGCTAGAATCCTACCTGGTGCGTAGTAACTGTTCACCTTAGCCATGGGGACTTGTTGATGGGCCAAAATTTATAATTAAAACCCGAGAGGGACCAGCCACCCTATTTTGTAAAATTACTAAAAAACCTCTAGTTTTGAAAATTTTTGAAATACCACTGATTTGTAAAATTACTAAAATACCCCTGATGTATAAAATGACCAAAATACCTCTGATTTGTAAAATTACCGAAATTCCTCCGGACCCTCCAAATTACCAAAATACCCTTATCATAAAAAATCACCAAGAAACCCTATTTTGAAAAAAAATTATTACGAAAATACCCCTATAGGATAAAATTATGAAAATACCCCTAGGTAGTGAAATGATGAAATACCCCTAAGTGAGGAATGTGAGTTCATGAATATTTGCTTGTGTGGTTGATGAATGTATGTGATGCTCTGATTGATGTGAAATGAATGAGAATTCTAAAATTAGGAATACAGACTCAAGGACCGAACTTGTAGATAGAATACAAATTGAAAGAACCCTTTATTAAAACTACTTTCCATAAGACCGTCAAAGTCATTAATCGGTGGAAGAAAACTAATAAATCATAACATTTTAATCAGATAAATCGCGAATGGTAGAATGAGCATTAGAGGACGTGGTGTGCATGGCCGAGGTAGAGGAAGGATTGCCGTGTCAGAACCCGTAGGGTCAGTCACAGTCCAGGAATGAGTACCAGTGCCACCAGCTATGGGCGAAATTTCAAGATCGGGGCAGTAGGAGATGATGTTGTATCTCAGGCTATGTTAAGGGTTTTAGAGAGAGTTCCTGGAGCAGGTGTGGGCACAGGAGCCCAGAAATCTGTGCCAAAGCGACTTAGGAGCAATGGGGCAAAAGTGTTTAGGGGAATGTCCAGCCTGGCAGAGGAGGTCGTGGGGCAACCAGAGGTGGTAGCGATTACTGGTCTGGGGTAGTGGCAGCGATGGTAGAGGGTAGAAAACACCAAGCGAGACAGTCGGGGTTAGTCTATGCTGTCAGACGTCGAGAGGAGGCTGACGCATCGAATATTATAACCGGTGCTTTCTTAATTTTTGGTTTGCCTTATATCACATTAATTGACATCGGATCGACACATTCATATGTTGCTAGTAGGGTATCTGAAACTTTAAGTGTAGATGCTGAGGTTTCCTCTAGGGAAATGACTGTAGTAAGCCCATTAGGACATTCTATCGGGAAATACCTTTAGAGGTTCAGGGGATAGTTTTCTGAATGGATCTAATGGAATTACCGTTCGGGGAGTTTGATTTAATCCTAGGCATGGATTGGCTTGTAAAGTATCAAGCTAATCTAGATTGTGCAGCTAACCGTATGGTGTTAAAAACCCCTGAGCGTGATGAAGTGTTAGTAATAGGAGAAAGGGGGAAATGTCATCGAGCGTGGTAAGCGCCTAAGAGCAGAAAAGATGGTGAGAAAAGGGTGTGAGGCAGTCTTAATGTTTGTTCATGCTATGGAAGCTAAGGAACTAACAGTGGGAGACGTTAGGACGGTGAAGGAATTTCCTGATGTTTTCCCCGAAGAGCTTCTGGGATTACCTCCGGATCATGAAGTGGACTTTAGAATTGATCTTTTTTTGGGAACAGTGCCGGTATCGATAGCTCTATACCGAATGGCACCAAAAGAGTTGGTGGACTTGAATTTAAGACAGAGGAGGTGGATCGAGTTGTTAAAGGATTATGACTGTTCGATCGAGTATCATTCGGGCAAGGCCAATGTGGTGGCAGATGCTCTAAGTCGTAAGGTAATCTCTGACTTGAGAGTGATGTTTGCTCACCTTAGTCTGTACGACGATGGGAGTTTATTGGCGGAACTTCAAGTAAAACCCTCATGGGTCAGTCTGGTTAAGGAAAAGCAACAAACGGATGAGTTGTTGAAGGGGAAGGTTCCGGATGGAGCAAGTGAAAAACCAACGAAGTTTAGTATGAATGAGGAAAGGCTATTATGTTTCCAAGGGAGAGTGTACATGCCGAGGGATCCTGAGTTGAGGTGTAGGATTTTGCAAGAAGCGCATAGTAGTCCATATGCTATGCATCTCAGAGGAGTAAGATGTATCAAGATTTACGGGAATGGTTTTAGTGGCCGAGCTTAAAACAAGAAGTGACCGAAGTAGTGGTGAAGTGTTTAATATGTCAGCAAGTAAAGGTGGAGCATCAGTTACCATCAGGGTTGTTACAATCGATGAAGATCCCTCAGTGGAAATGGGAAGGAATCATAATGGACTTCGTTAGTGGGCTACCTCTTATGCCTACTAAGAAAGATTCAATTTAGGTGATCGTTGATCGGTTGATGAAGTCCGCTCATTTTGTACCAGTTCAGGTCGACTATTCCTTACAAAGGTTGGCTAAGCTGTATATAGAGGAGATTGTGAGGTTGCATGGAGTACCTGTGTCGATTATCTCAGACCGAGATCCTAGGTTTACGTCTAGGTTTTGGATGGCATTGCATCAAGCATTGGGTACGAGGTTGGATTTTAGTACAGTGTTTCATCCTCAGACCGATGGACAGTCGGAGTGGGTGATTCAGATCTTGGAGGACATGTTAAGGGGTTGTGTCATAAATTTCAGAGGTAGTTGGGAGGACTTTCTGCCATTGGCGGAGTTTACGTACAACAACAGTTACCAGTCAAGTATTCGAATGGTTCCCTACGAAGCTTTGTATGGGCGGAAGTGTCGTACCCCTACTTGTTGGACGAAATTAGGGGAAAATCAAATTTTAGGTCCAGACTTGGTCGCTGAGACGGAGGAGAAGGTGAAACTGATTCGGGCTAGACTAAAGGAGGTGGCGGATAGATAGAAGTCCTATGCTGACTTAAAGCATAAGGACATAGAGTTTGTAGTAGGTGACAAGGTATTCTTAAAGGTGTTGCCGTGGAAAAAGGTGCTAAGTTTGGGCAAAAGGGGAAAGTAAGTCCTCGCTTCATCGGACCTTATCGGGTGCTGAAATGAGTAGGACCAGTAGCATATCAACTTGAGTTACCCTCGACGCTAAGTCAAATTCACAATGTATTTCACGTCTCTATGTTAAGACGTTACCGTTCGGATCCATCTCATGTAGTGCCTGTGGAGGAAATCGTGGTAAGACCCGATCTATCCTTCGAAGAGGAACCGGTGGAAATTCTGGATCGTGATATCAAGGTGTTGCGAAGGAAAACAGTTCCATTGGTTAAGGTGCTGTGGTGGAACCATGGTTCTGAAGAGGCAACTTGGGAACCAGAGGAAGCGATGCAACAGCAATACCCTCATCTTTTCTGATCAGGTAATTTCGAGGACAAAATTTCTTTAAGGGGGTAGAACTGTAACATCCTGAATTAATGGGCCTATGCGCCTAGTGTGTGTATATATTTAAGGTGTTAATTTAACTGTTAGGGGTCCAAGTTGGGCTTAGAATGTGGTCAAGGCCTTGGTGAATTCTTGCTTGGGCACTATAAGGTTTAAAAGGTGGTATCTGTGTTTAAAATATCAAAATGGGCTTGTGGCTCAGTGGTCTGTGACGCCACTTAGGGAGCAAGGAGGTGACGCCATACAAGGGAGTAAGGGGCCCAAATTTAAGTTTCATGGAGCCCAATCTCTTTTAATGTAAGTTAGCTAATTTTTGGCATTAGGGTTAGGTGGAGTGGATGGCTACAAGGCTCAAATGTAGGAGGATATATGTATAGGATAATGTAGATATTATAGTTGATAATATGAAAGATACAAGGGGAAAAAGATAGGAGCTATCTGCAAGGCTAGGTGTTGGCCGAAATTCCATCACCTAGAGGAGTGAAGAAATCGACTTCTTTAATGGTAGGGGGTGCCAAAATTACCATGCTATTTGATTAATTGATGGGTTATTAGGAAGGGTGTTTTCGATTTTAAGTAGTAGGTGCCGAAATCTTCTATAAATAGAGAGGATATCTCTTCAATTCTGGCATTTGGAACCCTATTCTTTTCTTCTTTTCTTGTGCTAAAATTCTCAGTATTCCTCTGAAATTCTTTTCTTTTGATTTTCTTCAAAAGCCGAAACCTCCCAATCTTCTCAACATCTTCCCTTTCAAAAGTCAAAATCCTGAATTCTTTTCTCATCTCCATAGCCGAATATACCCTATTCCTTCTTCCGATTCCCTCAACTAAAAGTCGAAACTACTTAGATCTCTTCTTATTTTCTTCTCTTCTTGATCTCCTCAAAAGTCGAGAATTCCTAAGAGTTGCCGAATTTCCTGTAAAGGTAAATGTTGGCCAGTGCTATTATTCTTGTTATTTTTCGGCTTTTAAGCCAAAGTCGAATGGCTAGATGGTGTTTAGGACCATCCTTAGATTGACGTTCTCTTTCTGATCTCGTGTTCTCTTTCTTTGGGCGGCATTCCGGGATTTGTAGGGAATCAAATTGCCTAGGATTCTAAGTCAGAAGTTGGTAAGCATTCAAATCACGTTTTGAGATTTAAGGTAAGATGGTTTTCTCTAGATTTTCATTAGATTCATTTATTGTATGTGAGATCTTAACTTCATGATGTGGAGTAACGACCATGTGTTGTGATAGTGGTTCTGACAAGGACTTATGACGGATTTAAATATGGATCAGGTGAAGGAGAGAATCCTTAAGTTTAAGAAACGAGCGGTATCTTTCATTCGAGATTGGCCACCTGGTTGTGGACCGACTTCTGAACAACACCTTAGACAGATAGCAGTGGTGTTGGCTACGGATAGCGTTGACTTAGAGGGTCTCGTTCTAACGGTAATAAGGTGTGTAAATCTCTAACACACACTTTCTAATTGTTCTTTACGTGTTTTGGGCTAAAAAGCCAGAAAGTGGTTGTGTAGACAGTCGAATAAAGACCTAAAAGGGTTAGGCAAGGATGCCAGGTACGCAGTCATAGAAATCACTATGTATGACAAAATATATGAAAGTCTGTATGATGTTTTCCTTATGTATGTATGCATGGGGGGAAATATGATAAAGAGGGGAAGTACATGATGGGTAACATGATGACCGGTGGTAGAAATCCTACGAATATAAACATGGGTCACATGGTGACCGGTGGTAGAAATCCCACAAATAAAATGTTATGTCACATAGTGATCGGTGGCAATGCCACGTTTAATGATTTCTGAATAATAGAAATAGGCAGTTCGGCCGTCATTATGGTGTGTAGCGGATGGAGGGTTGATTGTAGAAATCCCAAGGAGTGACGGTTGGTACGGGTTGATGTGTAGAGGATGGAATTCTAGGATGGGTTGGGCCATTCATTATGTATTATTTATCATGTAATATGATTGTTGCCTCTATGTATGGGCCTAGGCCCATAATGTGTTTATGGGCCTCAGGCCAGTGTGTTCGGGATTTATACACTGAGTCTTGGTGACTCACGCTTTCATTTTCTCTACTCTTTCAGATGAGCAGTAGATCGTGGACATGGGAGCCGAGACTGACTCGATGGGCCATCAAGATTATTACTATTTCCATAGACTATTTTTGGGTATTAGTTTTCATTTATGTTTTAATTTTCGGGAACATCTTTGTGTAATAAGGCCTCCATAACTTAGATTTCAATTTATTATCTTGTTATGTTGGGTTTTTACAAACTTATGTTTTTTTAAAGTCTTAAATATAAAATGAAATGATAAACGAGCTTTTCAAAACCAATCAACGCAAGTATTAAAGTTATTTTGCAAAACCTCACATTTAACGGACCATTTGGCTAAAATAAGTTAAGTTTTTCCAAAACCTTTCAGAGTAAAATTTTTAAGATTTAACCTGTAGCATACCAAATCTGGTAATGACGTTTGGGCCGGGTTTGGGGTGTTACAGGAATAGTGGTTTTGAGACTACAATCTAAATTCAAAATATTTATTTTAATATTTTATTATGGTTTACAGTATGATAGAATTATTGTGTGAAAATTTCATAAAGAAATTTTACCATTTAAAGGCTTAATTCGGTAAAAAGGACTAAATGGCGTAAAGCATAAAAGTTGCGTTCTATAAGCTAAAGGCATCAAATAGCTATAGAATTTAAATATGGAGGTCTATATGTGGCAAATAGCCCATTTATGAGATAGTGGATGATAATGGAGTGGCAATTGGTGTAATTACTAATGTTTTTAAAGGATAATTAAGTAAATAGTTAATAAAGGTTAATATTAATAAAATAAAAGCCAAAATTCTTATTTTTATCATCCCTTCCACAAAAATTTGAAAAGAATGGCAGCCATGGATGAGCTAGGTTTGGCCAACATTGTTTTGCCCATTTAGATTGAGAAAAATGAGATTTGGATCTAGAACGGGGAGAAAGCAAAGTATCGGACTAGTCGATCCATTACGTCATTTTAGCGATCGAGGCAAGTTCGTATAATCGAACTTCAATGTATATTTATGAAATTGATGAATGATAGTATGAATGTATTCATATAATTGCTTTAATTGTGGAACATAAATTAAATGTTCGAAATAAGTAAAAATGCAAGATCGAACACGATCGTTTCGTAACAAAAGACGAATCGACGGAAAAGACCATAGTTGGACCATAGCAGTACATGATTTTGTATAAGACCATAGCTGGGCTATGTCATCGATATATGAGACTTTGTGTAAGACCATATCTGGGATATGGCATCGATATATAATTTCGTGTAAGACCATGTTTAGACATTGGCATCGATAAGTGATTACGTATAAGACCATGTTTGGGACATTGGCATCGTTATGTGATTTCGTGTAAGACCATGTCTGGGACATTGGCATCGATATATGAATCGTGTAATACCATAGCTAGGCTATTGGCATCGATATGTCATAACATGTAAGACCATATCTAGGATATGGCATTGTATGAGCTTTACATGCTATCCGAGTATCCTTATCAATTTGAACGGTTCAACGGGCAATGTAGAGAAGCAAATGACTATGTGAATGAGTTATCTGATTCAGGTATGAAAGAAGTTATATGATTCTTGTGAATGAAAGGTGAGTATGAATATAAATGATGATATGTAATTTATATAATAAAGATATGTGTAAATATGTTATTTTCAAAATATTCTCATTTGGCTATATGAAGGTATAAATTGAATGTTATATGAGGAATTGAATTAATTAAACTTGTTAAAGCTAAAGTTATATATGTAAGTGATTATATTATTGAATGGTGGTAATTTGATATGCAAACATCTTATAAACTTGAGAAAAGTTTATGTTATGGCATGTGAGATAGCATATTATACTTATGACATTGAATTGTAATTATTTGTTATGTTAAGTTTATTAAGATACGAGCTTACTAAGCTTTATAGCTTACTTTGTTTTCTTTTCTATGTTTATAGAGTTTCAGAGGCTTGGTCGGGTTGGAAGTCGTCAGAGATTTCATCACACTATCCAGCTATGGTTTGGTATTTATGAGCTTTGTGATATTGGTTATATGGCATGTATAGGCTTGAGTCTTTTTTATAAAGATTTTGGTGATGTATTTGGCCATTTTATATGGGTTATTAATGACTTATGTTTGATATGTAATTTGCCTTGTGTAGTGACATAATTTGGTATGGTTGGTGATGATTCAAGTTCATCATTTGGTCATTTGGTATATAACGGATATTTATTTATGAAAAGCATGATTTTATACTTGATAAGTGAATGGCTAATAGATGATTTATGAGTCAAGCTTTGAGTGTGATTGATGGCAGTAAAAAATACATATTGAAATAGGTTGTATTAATGAGTATGATATATATTTTGGTATATGATTGAATAGATGGGTAGTGAGGAATGAATCATGCTAGTTTGGTATGTGTTTGAATGTACAAATAATATTGATTTGAGTCGATGAAATGGATAGAATTGGTATTGTAAGTTTGGTGCATGAAATAGCATGGTTTGGTTGTTTATTAATGTATTGAAATGGCATGAAATGTGGTGTTTTAGGTAAGCTTGAGAAGGGTGAGAAATGTGGCTTCAACCAAGCCTATTTTCACTCCACACGGCCGAGCACACGGGCATGTGGCTTGACTGTGTGTGACACATGGCTTTGGTACACGGCCGTACATCCCCTGGGGTAGCCCTTCGAATTAAGTCAGTATACCCTACAAGTTTGGCATGGCCTAGACACACGGGTGTGTCTACTGGCCGTGTGTGGCACATGGGCTGGCACATGGGCGTGTGATTGCCGTGTGACCCAAGTCAGTAACCCCTCTAGATTTCACACGGCCTGGCACACGGGCGTGTCCTCGGCCGTGTGGTGCAAGTCAGAATGTATACCTTGTTTTCACACGGCCTGTGATATGGGCGTGTCTGGTGGCTGTGTGAGGCACACGGCCTGCTCACACGGGCATGTGATCCCTGAATGCTTGAAAATTTTAAGTGATTCCTAAAGTTTGCAAATGTGATCAGTTTAGTCCCAAACCTTCTCTAAAGCATGTTTAATATTTCATAGACCTATTTAAGGGACATTGTGTATGTTAATGAATTTTATTCGATAATGAATTTTTATTGAGTTGTGGAATGTTAGTTAAATGTTGTGTTTGATCGGTAATACCTCTTAAACTAAGCCGACGACGGACACGGGTTAGAGGTGTTACACGTGCCATTGGTGAAAGTTCTATGGCATAGTTATAGCGCGAAAGAAGATACCTAGGAACCGAAAGAGACAATGAGATCTCAATATCCCAACCTCTTTTTAGGTAAATTTCGATGAGGAAATTTCTTAAGGGGTGAATTTTAACAACTCGAATTCCAATGGTTTCAAAAAATATGGTTTCGAAACCTCATTTCTGTAAATCAAGTCTATAAGTTTAAAATAGGAATATTTACGAAGTTAATATTAAAATATATTGAAGTTCAATTAAGTAGTTTAGCTGAAAAATTAGTTAATTAAAGCTTAGGAGCTAAATTGTAAAAGTCCAATCGCTATTGAGTTTTAATTAAGAAAATGATTGGGGACCTAGATAGAAACTATTCAATGGACTAAAATGATAAATAAACTAATAAAAATTAATTGATTGTGGACGATGATGTTGGAAAACATTAAGCTTGATTCATAGATAATTAATGTATAATAAAGCTTAATTAAGTTAATTAAGTAAAATTATTTGATGGTTAAGCATGGTATAAATGTTAAAATGAGTGGGGAAAGATGATAATTCATCATCTTCTTCACTTTCCACCATTATTTTTAAGCAAAGCAAGCTTCAAACTTTCCTTAAGCATTCGGCCAAAAATCTACCAATGTAACCAAGTCATTTTCTTGTAATTTTTATAGATTTGTGACATGGGAGCTTGATTCAGCTAGCCCATGTATCATTTTTTTCAATTTTTTAATTTTTAGCAAGTTTTCATTGATAAGAAATTGATGAACTAGGTTTGAATTTTGTATATATTAAGTTTAGATCATGGAAAGAACTAAATAGTAAAACTAAATAAGCTTGTTAGTTAACTTTGTACCACTAGGGACCAAATTGAATAAATTGAAAATATATCATGAAATTATGTTAGGAATAGAAATTATAGGGTCCCTAATGAAATAATGTGAAATTGACTTTTTAAATAATGCTAAATATCAAGATATGCATATCCCGAGATAGAGACTAAATTGAATAAAATTAAAAATATGCTTGGCTTTGTATTTGAATGTGGGTTGGATGAAAATTGATATTGTTTATTTGTTGTATTATCATACATAGAAGACAATGTCATGCCGTCGAGAGAGAAAGGAAAAGTAAGAGTCGTCGACGAGTGACGCGAGGACTCAATTTGTATTTTTATGATTCAAGATCAATATATTTGTTTGCAATGTGACACCCCGTATCCAGGTCCGATGCTAAGACTGGATGTGAGACATTACCATGCTTGAACTCACTTAATCAAGTACTTACTGGCTATAAAATTTTGTTTCGACTTAAAACCTTTCTTTCTTGGTCTAGACACATCGTATCATGGTCATCTGAGGCCTTAAACACTTGTTCAGACTTTCGAAACTTATCAAAAATCCTCTCTCAAAATCAGAGGTTACACGCCCGTGTGGTTTAGGGCATGCTCTTGCACCCCTAAACACGCCCATGTTTCCCATCCGTGGGGAGCTACTAACTTATCTGACACGGCCTTGACACGCCCGTGCCCTCCAACTGTATGGAGTTACTGACTTATTCGACACTGCCTGAGCACACGCCCATGCCCAAGCCGTAGGTCTTACACGGCTCATGCACACGGCCGTGGGATCCACCTGTGGCCTATTCTGACATTTAATAATAATGTGCAGGGTTTGACGGCCTAGACACACATCCGTGTGTCTAACCGTGTGGACACTTAGAGGCTATCTACCAAGCCTTTTTACCACTCTTACCTACACACATACATATACCAATTTAGTAAAGGCTCAATTTATCAACTAAAACACATGATCTTATACATTAATTCATGAAAATAAGGTTTTCCTCCCATACAATTACAATGACTTAAGCCATTATCAATGGCTATACACTTTTAAACTATAAACCCTCTTAGGCCAACATAATTTGGTACATTAACAACAACTTAATCAACCTTAAATTCTAGCCCTATACATGCCATGACTCAGAAAGTCTTGATACCTCGTACAATGTGTCTGCTCAATAGTGTGATAACATCTCCGACAGCCTCCAACTCGAGCTAGTTAAAATAACCTATAAGAGATGGGAAAGAAAGAGGAGTAAGTAATAATGCTTAGTAATTTCATCTGCATAAAATGATAATTTTATAAGTTCATTGAATATACACCACCACAAAGCATCTTTATAGTAGGTCTTTCCCATTAACTAATGATTTCTTACTCAACCGCCTTGAAGCTTACTCAATCGCTCTTGAAGCTTACTCATTCTATCTCTTACCGTACTACAAGCCAATTGCTCGTTTAACTAGATTCCATTCCTGCACTGATTGTCATGTAATCACATAAGACAACACATCAAACATTTTCAATAAGCTACCCATCTCTGAGGGTTACGACTTAGCTCACCAGTATTAATACAACTGATGGTATCGCGTACAGCCCACCACTACCAACAATGAGGTGATACCGCACATAGCTCATCGTCATTTATCATTTGTGAATAACAACCTACCAGCTTACCTCTATCTTAAATGTTCATTTAAGAACATTTACGTACACTTCTATTCTTGCTAACATTCACGCTTTTCGTCAATAAATCATCTCATGCAACTAAGGTGCATTATTTATGCATTTCCCACGAAGGGTTCATCATAAATTAAGTTCATCACCTTTCAGTTCTAACACATACCTGTGCTTCTCGTGGTACAACCACATACATTCATCATATCTGCTAAAATACTCAAGTTATAAAATATTCTCTTGAGTCCCATACACATGAAGTCACATAAAAATCGTACCCCAATAGGGTCTTGATTGGATCAACATGTCGATGCCATGTCCCTGACATGGTCTTATACAAATTCTTACATCGAAGCCATAATTCAATATGGTCTTATACGAGGCTTTAATTATCGTCTCAACATTCTACATGCATTTCTCATTACTCTAGGACTCAATTCTCATGGCATCTCATCAAATAATATATGTATCATACATCTATAGAGTGAATATACATTCCATACAACATCGAAATACTTACATAAACTTATGCATACTTTCAATAATTTCACATGAACTTACCTCGTTGTCGAAATAACTGGAAAGGACTATTTGCCTACATTTCTCTTTTCGTCCGTTCTAGGTCTGAAACTCATTTTCTTTGATCTAGAACAATGAAATTTACCCATTTAATCACTTAATGATCATATTACAACATAATATCCACTTAGGCAAAAATAACCATTTTGCCCCTATACTTTCACAAAATTATGATTTTGCCCCTAGGATCGTAAATAAATTTTTATCACATTTTCTTGTTAAAAAAACTTAGCTGAACATTTAAGCTTCTTACAACTACCCATAATTCCAACTATTTCATGCTTTAATGAGCAAATCACAATTTTTACATTTTAGTCCCAATTAGGTGTTTTCATGACAACACCCTTCACAAAAGTTGTCTCTCATCATCTTATCATTCATTTTCTTCCATAAAAACTCAGCAACCAGCATAGACTCTCTAATGGCAAGTCCCTAGACTCTCAACCATATTACAAAATAGTCCCCTCATTAGCTAGCTTAAGCTTTGGGGACTCCAAAAGTACAATTTTTATCAAGAAAAGTCATCAAAATCACTTACTAATAAGGGAGATAGCTTGGATGAAAATTCAAACCCCCAAAGCTCCATTGCTTCTTCAATTTTCGGTGGAGAGAAGATAGGTGAATAGTGAAAGATGATAACATCTTTTACTCACCTTATTTTATTCATTTTTTTCTCACCTAATTCCCACCTATTTTGACCAAAGTTAAAAATTCTTGTCCCCTATGTCACATGGCCTACCTACTCACTTAAAACAAGGCCAATTTACACAATGGGGCCTCCAATTAATAGCCCATAGCTATTTGGCACCTTTTGCAAATAAAATAAAACTTTCGCACTTTATGTGATTTAGTCCTTTTCACAAATTAGCTAGAAATTGCTAAAATTAAGGCACCAAAATTTTCATACATCCTTATAAACATGTTATAACACATAACATAACATGAAAATAATTTTATCTATCCTCGAATTGGTGATTCCGAGATCACTGTTCGACTAGCCCCTAAATCGGGTGTTACATGCAATATACATGTAAATTATATGATTGAATGTCGAGGTCAATATATATCTGTCATATGAATTGATTCATTGTGATTGATGTTGAATATCGAGATATTAGACTAAATTGAATAAAATAGAAAGTAGCTTGATTTAATTGATACATGATATATGGTATGAAAATGGATTGAAACATGTTATGTGATATGAGATAAACGTGAACTAATGACGAATTGAAATGAGACTATGAAATTGAATGTTAAATGGTATATGAATTGGATGGTGTAATAAAATTAAATCAATGGTACCCTATTAACTATTTGAGCAAGTCGGATATAGTTGGCATGCTATAGGATAGATTGAGTACGGGTTGTTTCAACTATATGTCGATGAGCATTGGTTGCATTTTTATTCTGATGTTACAATGAGTGTTGGGCACAACTTTTACTTCGGTTATACCGATAAACGATGGGCTCAATCTATATACTTCGGATGTTCCGATGATGCATTGGGTGCCAGATTGGTGTGTTGGTTGAAATTCGTGTATCCATTCAAGTCTGAGTCAAATTAGTAATGAATATAAATGTGAATAGGTAGAATGATGCTCATAATGATTTGATAATACAAAAGGATACTATAGATGCATATTTGTAATATACGTATATCGATAGTATGAGAAAGACCATGTGAACCGATTATACGAGCTCGAAGGGTCAATATGGAAACATGGCGAATTAATGGATTCGATTTGGAAATGGAATGATGGTATATATAAATTTTGAATTTGAATTGGAATTGAATGCCTTAATGTTAAGTAGATGATATGGTATGTTATGTTACTTTCATTGCTAATGGTGATAGTTCATAAATTTGGTTAATTGAAATTATATGTAATCCCAGTTTTGATACATGAATGAAAAATGCTTTGGTTGATTAATAGATGTTACATAAAAGGTGCTACATGTATATGATATTACTGAGCTTTATCGCTCAACATACGGTTGTTATTCCATGTGCAGGTATAGGTGAATCCAGAGGTTATGAGAAGTGATCCAGCATCCATAGTGCGACACTCAACTCGGCAATGTTTTTATAATTCCTTTTGCTTCAAATAATGGCATGTACTTAAGGTTTGAGTTGGTTTTGTATCATAAGTAGTCATTTTGAAAGTTTTTTTATTAATGTTAACTTGAATCAATATTTTGGCATGTATGGAGTTGGAATATCATCGAAATGGTTGAAATTAAAATGTATAGACTTTGTTTCAGGTGTCCCAAAATTTGTACCATTTGGAAATAGATTTCCACGTCATGATGTTAGGTCCCTTAGCTCAGACTCAGCGATCAAGCCAGATATGGGGTATTACAATATTATTTTCATATTTATTAATTGAATTTGAATAAAAATACATGTCTAGACAATTAGAATTAGAATCAACTCGATACTAATCACAAGTGCACAATTAATTGTAAATCAAAATAGATCAAGGCACACATATGGTGATATTTAAACATAGAGTAATATAAAGAAAAACCCACATATGATGAGACTCGAACAGGAAAACTAAATATACCAAAGCCTGAGTCTTTGTTACTACTTGTAATGTTTTTAATATTTAATTTGATTTCGAATTAAGTTAAAATAACCTTAAATGAAAAAATCTTAATTAAAATTCAACCCTTATTGGGTTTTTTACTAAAATATTACAAAAAAATACAAAATTTCAAAAATAGGGTGCAATTTTCAGAATTTACCAAATTGGTATAGAGAGGGTGGTGCCGCCTGTCGCAGAGGCGCGACCACCCTCTGCAAACCTATTTTTTTAACTGAAATTTAAAAAAAAACTCTGAAAACGAAAAAAAAAACTCTGAAAACGAAAAAAATTGAAATGACATGACACTGGTGCAGCCTCTGCCACAGGCGGCACCGCTTTGAGGGTGACCATTGCATGGCTTTCGTCGGATTGTGGGTGGCTTGAGGACCTTATAATGGTCCCCAAAATGAATTTGAAGCAGAATCTGTGAGAAAAAGAAATGAGGAGGAAGAAGAAAAAGAAGAAGAAGCAGCAGCAGCATATCTCAGCGCCGAAAAAAGGAAGAGAAAGGAGGAGGAGAAAGAAGAAAAAAAGAAGGAAAAATTAATAGAAGTATGTAATTTTTTTTAAATATGAATGATTATTTTGTTATTATTATTTTGTTGATTCTTGTTAGTTTAGTTTAGGTTAGTTTAGTGTAGGTTAGTTAGTTGTATTATTAGTTTAGTTTAGTTTAGTTAATGTTAGTTTAGTTTAGGTTAGGTTAGTTTAGTAAGTTGTATTATTTGATTAGTTTAGTTATTGTTAGTTAGTTTAGTTTAGTTTAGGGTTTAGGTTAGATTAGTAGTTATTGTTAGTTAGTTGTATTATTAGATTAGTTTAGGTTAGGTTAGGTTAGGTTAGTTATTGTTAGTTGTATTTTTAGATTGGTTTAGTTATTGTTAGTTTAGTTTAGTTTAGGTTAGTTTAGTAGTTATTGTTAGTTAGTTGTATTATTTGATTAGTTTAGTTTAGTTATTGTTAGTTTAGATTAGAAAAGTGTTTAAAAGTACTTTAATTAGTAGTATTATTAAATAGTTATTATTATTATAATTAGTTTATTAAAAATATTGAAATAATAATTTAGTTAGTAAGTTATTATTAGGATTAGTAAAAGTTAGTAATTTAGTTTGTAATAATATTGTTAGTTAATATTATAATTAGTTAGTTAAAAACCCTAAAATGGTAATTTAGGTAGTTAGTTATTAGTATAAGTTATTATTAGGATTAGTAACAAGTGTAAATATTAATTATATTGTTAGTAGTTGTTATTTGTTATTATTATACTTAGTTAGTTAGTTAAAAACCTAAAATAATAATTGTTAGTTAGTTATTACTATTATGATTTACTAAAAGTTTAAATATTAACTATATTATATTATAGTTAGTTAGTTAAAAACCTAAAATAATAAATTGTTAGCTATTATTATAGTTAGTTAGTTAAATACCTAAAATAATAAATTTATTAGTTAGTTAGTTAGTATAGATAGTTAGTTAAAAACCTAAAATAATAATTTTGTTGGTTAGATTGTAATAAAAGTTATTATGTTAGTTAAAAAGCAGAACACTAATTATTATTTTAGTATATTGATAGTAGTAAGTAAAAACCAATGCTAGTTAAAAACCTTAAATATTATTTTAGTTAGTTAGTATTATTATTGTTGTTAGTAAAAATTATTATTATTGTTAGTATTACCTACCTATCTTGGTTATTAATAATCATATATATATATATATAATACTAAATAAATAATATAAAATAATAAAAGACTAAAATTATATATTTACATTGACTAATAGACTAAAATTTTATTTTATATAGTTAGTTAGTAAAAATATTATTATTGTTAGTATTACTTACTTACCTACCTTAGTTATTAATAATAATCAATAGGTATATATAGATATTAAAAAATAGTACTAAATAAATAAATAAAATAATATAAAATAATAAAATACGAAAATTATATATTTACATTAACTAATAGAGTTTGGAAATAAGAAAAATACAAAGAAATGGCTAAATAAGTGGTTTTACTAAATTTATAATAAAAAAGTAAAATAGGTACATAATAAATTAAATTATGTTATATTTTGTTATATTAAAATATGTTATGTTTTTGTTATATTATTTTTATTGGCATGTTATTTTTTGTAATTTAATATAAAATTAATTTTTATGTAGGTTAGAAATCAAATATCGAGACGGCATGGCTCGATTGATTAATCTGACTCCACACATATCTCGCCACACTAATGATTTGGTAATATATTGTTATTTATTAATCGCGGGATATATTAACAAAATAGGTACATAATAATTTATGTTATAATAATAATTTTTTTCTGATTTAACACTTTCAGGACTCGTATCGTGTACTAAGGGGCGCGTGAATGGGTTAAGAAATCCCGGATGAGCGATTGGTACCAGTATATTGAGCAAGTTGGATTTGGGTCGAGAGTAATCGATCCAGACGTTTGACTTGCGGTATGATTTAATATCCGCACTAGTCGGCGTTGGCGAGAGACCACACTTTTTATTTCCGTGTGGAGAGTGCATAGTCACTCTAGAGGATGTTACCTGCAGACTTGGGCTCCCAATTGACGGGAGTCCGTTACGAGCGTCAGTGCGATAGCTGACCCATATACACTTTGCCAGAGCCTACTAGGGGACCCGTCTGGCGATGGCGAAGAAAATTTTACGGCTTGAAGTTTACATGGTGAGGCGAAGTATGGGCGATTATCACTGATGCCACTGCGGTAGAGTTGATGTCTGCTGCTCGAGCGTACATTATGCACATCATAGGGGTGTACTGATGCCCAATGCAAATAACAATACGGTTCATATTCAGTACCTACCCCTATTGGCTGATTTCGGCAATGCTCGCTCGTATAGTTGGGGCTCTGCTGTTCTTACGATGTTGTACCGTGAGCTTTTTCGGATGACACAGCCAGGGACCGTAGACATAGGCGGATGGCTTACGCTATTGCAATCATGGGCTCTGTATCGGATGTCATTCTTGGCATCAGTTATGCACCAACCATATGTATATCCACTAGTAAACAGGTGATAAAATATAACTTGTTATTAATTGATAATTTCTTTATATTGATTATATTTGACTTGAATTTTATTTTTGTAGGTGGGGTATTTATCCGGGTATCGGGAGGTCGTACATGTCCCGATATACCGGCTTATGATTGAGCAACATGCCGGGGAAGGGATAAGTGATTCCAATATTAGTTACTTGTTAGTTTGTATATCTTACGCACACCGTGTTAAATTTTGACAATGTTATTAATCGTGCACTTTATATGGACGCCATATCGTGACTGGAAATTGCAGTCGTTATACCCCCGTCCGCTTATATTCACTCGTACATGTGGTGCACAAACGCACCAATTCTGTGTTTCCATGTAGTCGAGTGGTATCACGCGGACCGAGTCTCTTGACAATTTGGTTGCGTCAATATATCCCGATCCGCCATGCCGGTAAGAGAGGTTCATGGTAAAAATAAGAGAGGAACCAAGGCTTGGATTGGGGGTTAGGCATAGGCAATTTATTGCGGTGTGGAATGACCGCATGTCCGTATACCGGATGGATATGGCTTCCGATTTTCAACCTTCATTAGAGTACATATAATGGTACTCTAGTATGGGAAGCCATATATACTCGGGAGACGAATGATTATGGTCCCCAACACATGCTGAGATGGGGTAGGCGAGGCAATGATCGATATGGAGGTCGAGGCATTGCAGATCCCGATCCGAGCGAAACCCGAAAGCGAGAGCTAGAGTGGAGCCCGAGTAATCACATTCACATTCGGATGCACATTCGTATCATCCGGATGTGCTTGCTATGACTACTTCCGAGCTCCTCGGAGGTGGATACCGATCTGAGTTTGATATATTTGGATCGTACACACCGCATGATCTGACACTCCGGATCGTATCCACTGCATGACATCAAGCCTTCTGGGTCGTTTCCAGTGCATCAAGGCACTCCTTCTAGTTCGAGTTCATTTGTGCCGTTCGAGCCACAGGATTTTGAGACCATGTTTAACACACCCCCACCTGGACCCCCACCGGATGCTAAAGAGGATGTTGGTCGTCGTGGGTACCCACGACGTGATCGTCGACCACCGCAGAAGTATACACCTAGGACCACACCATCAAACCATCAATTTTAGGTGTTTCTTGCGATTTTGGTTTTCCTCTATTTTGTATTTGTAAATATTACAATGTTTGTACCTTATTTGTATAAAATTAACTTGATTATTTTGAGCTTTAAAATTTCGTAACAATATTTGACCATGCGATGGAATCTTTAAGTTTGATTCATGTTCATATATATATGTTATTAATAGCTAGGCGAAAATATGTATGGTATGTTTGGATTTGGTATTTAAGTGGTTTGGACATTTTATGTATTAAGTACTTGTAATATAAATTCTTGCATATTATTAAATTGAATATGTGATTATTTAGATGATATTCATATGGTTAAATATTGAAGCATGACATGATTTGTACATGTGAAATGACTAGAAAAAGTATGAATTGATTTCGGCACAAAATATAAATCCATACAAATCCATATTAACACAAATCCATAAATGTAATTTTTTTTCCATTTAAGTTCCTAAATTTATCTATTTTTTTCAATTTAACCCAAATTAATAAAAATCACCAAAGATATGAATACAAAACATGTATTTCTGAATAATGTCAATTCCCACTCCCTCGTGACGATTGGCCAACATGATAGTTTCGTTGCGGGCATTTACTTCGATTATGACAACCTAACCTGCATATTCCACAACGTCTATCGTCGGATTTCTCCCTAAGGTCCATTTCATTATGAATTCTGGATAATTACGGACGACCTCTCGGATTCCTGCGTAGCCCTCTGTCCAGGACAAGCTCGAAAGTCGTCCGAGGCACCTCCCATGTAGATAGGTCGAGCAGGACAGGGAACTCATTTTCCCAAACACGCAACGTACGCTCGAGCGTGTACACATCATTCACAAATTGTTCAACATTAAGGTTCGCTTTAACACCGCCACGACATGTGCACACGGATAATTAAGTGTTTGGAACATCCGCATTCGACCGCATGCATTAGAAGATCGACTCCATAAGACCTAGGTGGCAAACCGATTGACGACCGATGAACTCAGTAACTCAAAAAGTTTCCATCGTCACGAGTATATTTCTCTGATCATCGACCTTGCGGTCAAGCGGTTTACAATCAATGCATCCCCGACATCTTCCACAAACACGTGTCCCGCATTCATCTGGTTGACTTGTTGTTCACCTATTCTTGGCATCAAGGTCGTCAATCGTAGAATGTGGTAGAGAAACAGATGAAATCGGAAGATGTCATGTTTTTAACAACTGACATTGATCCCTCCACCAAGTTCGTGGTCATTTGACCATAACGAAAGCCCTCGTCGAAACTTTGAGCCCATTGCCACGGCTCTATTGTACCAACCATTCTCGAAAAGATTTGTTTGTTTGACCTTCCATGTCACTCTCAAGTCGAGTCATTCTTTCTTAGAAAAATATGTGGCTCTAACTCAGACTGTTGTATATGTTTTAATAAAAGATAAGTTCGGTAACTAGATAACATAAAAACTTTAAACTTATATTGAAAATTTAATGTTATCCTTTACCCATTTTCACCACTTGTCTCTTCCAGTCTGCATTCTTATACTCTTGAAGGAAGTTAGCCGCAATGTGACGGATGCAGTAAACGGATCTCCATGGCACACCGGAACGCCTAATTGCGGTAATTAATCCTTTTACTCTATCGGAGATGATGCAAATATTATCGTTGCTAATAACATACCTCCGCAGGTTGGTAAGGAAGAATTCCCAAGATTCCATATTCTCCTTATCTACTATGGAAAACGCTATTGGGAGCACATTCCTATTGCCGTCTTGAGCAACCGTAATAAGTAAGATCTGTGTATATAGCCATGTCCCATCCACCTGCACAAACGGCTTGCAGTGTAGAAATGCCCGCACACATGGATCAAACGTCTAGAACATCCGATGAAAAATTATTTTCCCCGACTGTAATTGATCATCTGGGTCGTAATAAGGTCGTGTCTGCAAATCAATCACAGTTCCCGGTACGTACGCTCTCATAGCAGCTATCCATCCCTGCAGCTCGTTATACAATGAGTCGTAATCTCCATACAGCTGCTCCATTGCCATCTGTTTAGCTATCCATGCTTTTCGATATGATACTCGATACTGAAATCGTGCTTGTATTTCAGCAATCAGTACCGATACTTTAATGGTTAGCATGTCCTTCACCATTGGAAGGATACACGTACAGATGGTTTTCGAATCAAGTTTTTTATGATCTTCTGCCATACGTGTCAATCTGCATGTGTTTTTAACTATATTATTTTTAGGGTTTTTAACTAGCATATTAGTCTACTAATAATATACCAACTAACTAACATATTAACTAAAATATTAATAGTATTCTAGTATTTTAATTATACTACTACTAACAATATATTACTATTATAGGGTTTTTAACTAACATATTAATATACTATCAATATATTAACTACCATATTATTAAAATATTAATATAATAACATATTATATACTAATAATATTTAATTTTTTATTTTAGGGTTACTAATAATATACTATCATTTTAGGGTTTCTAATTAACAATAATAAGTTTTTACTAATCTAATTTTTAAACACTTTTCTAATCTAAACTAACAATAACTAAACTAAACTAACAATATCTAAACTAATGAAATAATACAACTAACAATAAGCCTCCTCAAGTCCCTCGGCTCCATGTCATGATCTAAGCATCTCTGAAAAATTAATGGAGAAGGTGAGTCACCAAGACTCGATATGTAACCCTTCCCGTTTTAAAAATATTTTCATACACAACATATAACAATAAACATGCGAATATTTAATTCCGACCTAGCCATCCAAGCGCCCTTTGTCTACCCGTTGTGGTACCAAACCCTTTGGTGGTGCCAAACCACGGTGACAAATAGTCACAATGTGTTACCAAAACTTTGGTGTCAAGTAGACACAAATCGGGTGATGGGGCCAACCCATCGTGTGATACCAAATCAGCGGCGGGCGATCCCATATCTCAAGTGGGGCCAACCCACGGTGGTGTTAACACGAGGGATAAGTCGCTATTGAGGTACCAAACCTCTGGAGGTACCAAACCTCTGGTGGCCAGTAGTACGGTGTGTTACCAAAACTTGGTGCCCGTCGGCACAATATCACTTGCCCCTCCACTCATTAATCCCTAGAGATAAACATACATATGTTTCATGCCATCACATTCTTAAATTTCATGTGTCAATACATCATGCTTACCAAAAGCATTAATAATAATAAATCACATTAGCAGTACTTACGAATCACCACTTATACCGATTTGGTATTAATTCCAATGCTACATTAATAAAAATGAGCATTCACAAAGTTAAGCATGGTTATATATTATATAGTGTGTATGTACACACCTGTCACCACGATTAATCTAAATCCCGAATGAAGGAGTCGACCACCTTAGATCTCTTTGTTCCTATATTCGGCCATAATAGAGTTAGTGATATGGGCCATTCGGCCAAACCAATTAATTTGAGAGGATTCCTTGTGAACGAACCTTACCTTACGCTTTTGGATACTTAACCACAATACCGATTCCGAATACGCTTCATCAATTACCATCGGTTAGTAAACAAGCCATTAGCCTTGACTTTTAAATATTTGCAAACTAAACCCATGGAAACCGATTCTTACCAATACCTACCACTTGATTGGTCACGAATGATGGCTTGTTTTGTCGAACTCCAAAATCCGGAACACCTAGATAGATTCGGTTTCCAAAGCAGATACTTAGTACCTTGTAAAATCGACAAAGATGGGAAAAAGGAGCATAGGCATTGACCAACTCTACTTACCATACAATTGCTTGAACACTTAGCGAAATCCGATGTGCTTAAGCCACTACACCATTCGGCCAAGTGAAATATAAAGAAAAGGATTTCGACACTTTGATAGAAATTAGATTGACTGGGGGGTTTAAAACAAGGATGGACTTTTGGTGAAAAGAAAGAAGAAAGGTAGATAGATGATTGGCTAGTAGGAAATAAAGAAGAGGGATTAAAGAATGAGGTTTGGCAAGGATAAGTAATGAGGGTTTGGCTATGGTTTTAGAGAGGATGTAAAAGAAAAACAAAATATAAGATGAGAGGTTTGGAGATTAGGCTAGCAAACTTGGAAAAAAGAAAACAAGGTGATCACTTAGGTGCTTTTATAAGCATTGACAACTCCCCTCTTTCATAAGTCCTTTAGTCCACTCCTCCTCAATAAGAGTCCAAGATTCCTCTTACTTCCTTAATTCACTCTAGACCACTTAATTTAAAACCATTCAAATAATTTGAATTTTCTAATAATAATCAATGATAATTCTTTTAAATCTCCATGATCTACTTGATTATCCTTAAAATAAAATGCTTATATTATCTATTAATAATAATTAAAGAGTTTAAAGAGAAGAAAACTCTCCTCCTATGAAGTCAAAATAAAGGACAAAAGAGGATTCCATGACTCGAACACAAGCTCTCCCTTGCTCCTTGGTGGCGTCACATGTAGCTCTTAAGTGGGCTCACTTTGCCACTTAGTCTAGGCTCAATTTATGTCCAATTTGTCCCCATTTATTCTTATAACACCCTCTTACTAAGGCTCCCTACCTTAAAAGTTAAAACAAAATTTCCTACCAAATCGAGCCAACACAAAGCCTTAAATTGCTCATTATTATTCCATAAATAATGACATAGTAGTTCATACATAAGAAAAATAATTAAATTCCAAATAACCTCATTTTGGGATGTTCTGATTCTACCCCCTTAAAATAAATTTAGTCGAAATTACATAACTAAAACAGATGAGGTATTGCCGCGTATCACATCCTCGGGTTCCCGTAGCTTCCTCCGCTCCATGGTTCCGCCATAGCACTTTTACTAAGAACGCGACTTCCTACGTAGAACCTTTATATCTCTGTCTAAGATACGAACGGTCCCTCCTCAAAAGATAAGTCTGCGTTAACCTCGATTTCTATCACGGGCACCACATGATGGATCGACCAAATCTGATCTCGGCATTGATACATGGAAGGCGTCATGTATCGACTTAACTCTGGCGGTTCAAGGCGATAAGCTACGGTCCTACTAAACTTGATCTTGTATATGGGCCAATGAATCTTGGGTTCGACTTCCTTTTCGCCCAAATCTTAGTACCTTCTTCCAAGCGACACCTTCGGAAGACCTTATCTCCCGATATACTCCATTTCCTTGCGTTTGAGATCGGCATAAGACTTACCTTGTCGATGCTTCCTTGAGGCGAGGCCGAATTACTTTGACTTTGTCTTGATCTACTGCTACCATTTGGGCCCAACACTTGTCATTCACCCAACTCAGTCCAACATGTCGGAGTTCGGCATTCAAATCCATCTGATTCTTCCGTATGGTGCCATCGAATACTAAGCTTGGTAGCTATTGTTGTGGCGAACTTCGGCTAGAGGTAAAATTCCTCCCAACTACCTCGAATTCCAAGACACAACCCTCGACATATCTTCTAAGATCAATATGACCCTTTACATTGCCGTCCGTGCGAGGATGGAAAAACATCTTGAAATCAACCGCGTACCAACGCTTGATGTAACGCTTTCCAAAACCTCGAAGTGAACCTTGGGTCCCTATACGAGATAAGCGATCGGGTACACCATGCAATCGACTATCTCGACCACATACAACTTTGCTAGCTTACGGGTGAGTAGTCCATTCTCTTTGGTATAAAGTGGTGATTTAGTCAGACGGTCTCGATTACCCAAGCGCATCTTTCTTCTTTGGGCGTAAGGGTAGACCAGCGAAATCCATAGTGATCCGTTCCACTTCCATTGAGGATCTTAGCGGTTGAAGTAACCGATAGTGGCGGTGTTCAGCCTTAACTGGCGACCGTCAAACACTTCCCTACAATTCCGTTATCTCACGCTTCAACAGGGCCACGAGGCATTTAGTAGATCTCCATACATCTTGCTTCCTCCGGATGCATAGCGTATGAGCTTTGCTATGAAGCATCTGGAGAATTTTCCGCCTCAACTCCATATCTTTTGGCATACAAGGCCTCCACGAAAACATAGCACACCATCACGGTCACACTATACCCTCTACACCACCATTACGAACTTGTATTCTCTTCATTTAACCCTTCATCCACTAACTTGTTTGTTCTTAATCTCCTCGATCCACGTTGGCTTAACTTGAAGCTACGCCAAAAGGCTTCCATCGTCATATAGGCTCAAGCGAGCAAACATTACTCTTAAATCGCCACGACCTTAGGCTCAGCGCGTCGGCCACCACGTTAGCCTTGCGGATGATATTCGATGGAGCAGTCGTAGTCCTTTAATGACTCAATCCATCCATTGTCTCGATTGAGATCATACGTGTGGAAGATACCTCAAACTTTTGTGGTAAAAGTGTAAATTACCGACTTCTCCCCATAAAGATAATATCTCCATACTTTCGGTAAGCATTGCGGCTAACTCCGGTCGTGAGTTGGATAGTTAACCTCATGCGGTCTCGGTGACGGGGCGCGCATAGGCTACTACCTTTCCATCTGCATCAACACACCCCAAACCGGTGTGAGATGCATCACAATAGGCGTGAATAATTTCCACGCTTTCGGGTTGTACTAAAATCAGACTTAGTCAAAATCTTCCTCGACTTATCAAAACTTTCTTCTGCTTCTCCGACCATACAAGCGGAACACCTTTCCTTAGCAACTTAGTCATGGTGCTGCGATCGAGAGAACCCTTCCACAAATCTCGGTAATACCACTTCTAACTTGAAAACTCGTATCTACGCCACCGACTTAGGCGGTTTCCACTCAACCTTGCTTCAATCTTGCGGGATCCACTCTAATCCTTGGCCGACACTACGTGTCCTAGGAAAGCCACCTCCCTCACCAAAATTCGCACTTCTTGAATTTGGCATACAATATTTTCCCTCAACACTTGTAGGACTATCCAGTAAATGCTTGTCGTGCTCCTCCTCGTCTTTGAGTAGACCAATATGTAGTCTATGAACACTCTGACGAATTGATCTAAATCTTCTTTGAAATACCCTATTCATTAAGTCCATGAGCGGTAGGGCATTGGTCAACCCGAATGGCATCACCGGGAACTCGTAATGCCCATCCGAGTTGAAAAGCCGTCTTGTGAACATCGACCCCTTCACCTTAAGTTGATGGTAGCCCGACCTAAGGTCTATCTTGAAAACACCGACGCCCCTTCAAGGTGGTCAAACAAGTCATCGATCCGAGGCAATGGGTACTTGTTTTGATCGTTAACTTGTTTAGCGGCGGTAGTCGATGCACATCCTCATAGAACCGTCCTTCTTCTTGACAAACAATACGAGCGCTCCCCACGGAGATATACTAGGTCGAATAAACCCTTTATCCGGGAGCTCACGAATCGAGCCTTGACTCCACCAATTCCTTTGGTGCCATTCGGTGAGTGCTATGAACACGGTGCGTTTGGGTAGCAAGTCTATCTGAATTCAACTTTCCGGTGCGGGGTAGACAGAAAGTTCTTACGGGAATACATCAACAAATTCCCCAACCGTTCGAACCTTTCCAACTCTGACTCCTTAGCTTCCAAAGCGCGATTTGAACCAAAATGCCTACAACCCTTCTTGACCATCTTCTCAACCTTGGCGGAAACCACGTTGGATAGGTAATTCCTTCTATCACCTATCATAACCACTTCATCATTCTCGGTAGTCTTAAGAACCATGCGCTTAGCAGCGCAATCCAAATGCACGATACTTAGCGACCAATCCATTCCAAGGATCAAATCGAACTCCCGAATGGTAGTTCCATCGGATCGACCGAATCGACCCCTTGGAGTTCTAAAGTGCGTCCTAAAAGTTTGTCTACCACTACTGGTGACCTAACGGACTCACTACGGTCATCACCCTAGCGGCGGTCTCGAGTCTAGGTTCAAAGTCTCTACCACACTACTTGCTACGTGTGAATGTGTAGACCCACATCAATTAATGCATAATAAGGGAGACCAAAAATCGAAGCGTCTCGGTTATGACATCCGGTCGTCACCTTCTCATGACGCCTTGCCGCATAGACTAAGCCAGTACGCCTAGCCTCTGTCTTTGCTGAACCTCGCCTGAGTTCCTCGACCTCGGCTAGGACCATTGCTTCCTCTGCCATTACCACGACCCTCTGCGGTCCCATATTTGGTCTGATGCAGTTACGCCCTACGGTGATTTGAGCTCGCTTAGGGACAATCTCGACAGATGTTCTAAAGACCCACACTCAAAACATCCTCTATCGTGGGTCGAGCAACCTCCCAATGGGACTTCCAGCGATTACCTTGGCCGGCCTCGATTAGTAGCTACAGGCCTTCTTGCTTGATTTGGCCCACTCTGCTGCCTTCTTCGATCATTACCCTTTGGATCCGGTGACCCAAATCCTCTCTTTTGATTATTTCTACTATAATTACGCCTCACGACCTCCTTAATCCCTCGGCTACCTTAGCCTTTTCCACAAGAGATGAAAACTCACGGACTTCTGTGGCGCAATCGATGTATAAATCATCTCGGTCCGTCCTCAAAGCGGACACGGCGCTTCGTGTTCGGTGGCTACGATTCCTCGGCATACCTACTCGGCCTTAAAACTCGCCTCATACTCGGCCACAGACTTAGCTCCTTGTACTAGACCCGGAAAAGCCTTCCTCTCTGGCGTCGGTGTGGTGGTGCCCACATACTTCTACCGAAGCGGTTTTGAAATAATCCCGAGTCAAATCATCTGCCAGTAGCGCCATCCCGATCGTCACCACCAACGTCGCCTCATCCTTTAGAAGTGATCTGACCCTTTCGACTTTTCCTCCTCGGTGGTCAAGATCATCCATTATCCTTTCGTAGATTCCGGTAATACTACTGCTACTTTGGTGCCACTCGACACACCGGAACACCTCGGCTCAGTTGGACCGAATTAAGCTCGGGAGCAGTTTACGAGCTCCTAAATTTCCACCATTGACCACCAATTCGAGGACTGCAACACCGCTTGCGATCGCCTCTCCTCGTCGATCTGTTCCTCTGCTCCAAAAGTTGGAGGTGGTGGTGGCGGTGGTACATCGTTTTAGAACCTTGTCCCGACTGACGGGTTCGGACACCGTCATCCTACCCTACTGGCGTCCACGGCGTCCCGTCCTCTAGAACTCATTCTATCTACTTGCGCTTTTAATCGATTAAGAAAATTTTATCGTTAGCATTTGTTCCACTTATTACTCATGAAGAAATTTTATGGATAAGGTTTAATCGAGAGATTCTTTCGAGCAAACAAGTTTTGATCTTCTATCCTAGTTCATACAAAGGAGTTCATGCATCCATTCCTTAATGCTTTCCATACTATTCACTCCTCGGACATTTACGCCCATTTCTAACCTTGAGGGTATTTTCGTCATTTTCCTATAGGGTCTTTTAAGTAATAAAGAGATTTTAAAACTTTGATAAAATAGGTCACCCAAAATTGAGGAGCATTTCTAAAAATCTGTAAAATTGAAGTTATAGCATTGTTTGGAAGCAGGGGTATTTTGGTAATTTAGTCCATCGGGTAATTTTGTAATTTTTGTAAATCAAGGGGTTTCAACCATTGTAAAACTCGAGGGTCCTTTTGAGAATTTTTTTCTTAAAGCGGTGATGTTGCAAAACTTTTGTACTCGAGGCGTTTTGGTAATTTTCCACGTTGAGGCGTTTTCGTGATTTTCCAAAACCAAAGTGGTTCATTGATGATTTCAAAGCGGAGTTGAATATTTGAGAAGTAGTTAAAATTTTGGACAAAATCATTGAGTTGATGTTTTATGGACCAAGGTATTTTAGTAATTTTACCCCAAGGGCATTTTCATAATTTTCCACAAATCAAACTTTTCGGGAAAACATTGTAAAAGAGTTGTTCTTACTTTTGAAGGAGTGATTTGAAAAGTTTTAAAACCAAGTTTTTCTCCATTTTTTTGAAAATCAAGGCTAATTCCCTTTGGGTTTTAGTCATTAGGTTTAGCCTATAATGAGCCTTCTTGGTCGGGTGAACCAAAGCTACTACCTGAGCGAGTTTAGTGTGGAGGAGGTGAGTCACACTGATTTGCTTAAATACCAAGCTCCCACCGAACCTTTCTAGACATGCGCACAGAGAGGTTACCACACCACTGAGCCCTGCAGGTTAGGGTGAACCCAAGCTACGCACGGGTAGGATACTGCGAAGAGGTGGTGAGTCACTCGGATGCTTAAATACCGAGCTCTTGGGTTCCAATCCTAGACATGCGTCAGGGGTTACCACACCCTAGCTCGATGACTAAGTCATAGATTGGTTTAGTTCTTTAAGTCTTATGTTTAGCTTGTGTGTTTGAGTAATCTAACCCTAGGGTTCAAATTCCTATAAGTCTATCTCGTTCCATGCTTCCTACCCTTCTAGAATATAATTCACAAAAAGTTTAGAGGTACTTACAGGCGGATCGGTCTGGGAGACTCGGGCCATCTTTGCTTTAAAACCCAAAATCAATTAATAAGGCCTACTAAAACATTTTTGGGCCTTGGGCCCCACATGAGAGTTTTGAGCAGGACTCGATACCAATTTGTAACAGCCCAAACCCGGCCCAAACGTTAGGACCGAATATGGGTCGTTACGGGAAAACTTTTTGAAACCCATTTGAGGATCCAATTTAAGTTTTGTTGAAAACAATTCGTTTTGGTTATCTTGTTGAAAACCTTTTTGGACTAAATTCGTAAGTTTAATTAAGTCAAGTTATTATACAAACTTCAGATGTGCCCGATGGCACGATAAAACATTTTTCGTGTTAATTTTATAAAATGCGTGATTCAAATTTATAGTAAAAATAAAAATATCCAACATATAAGAGAAAAAAAAACTAAAGTAAAGTAAAATGAGGCCTTATTACATCCGAAATAAAACAACCCAATAACCAAATTTAAAATAACTAAAATTAAAGTCTATTTAATTTTAAATCCACCGCATGGCCTCCTCAAGTCCCTCGGCTCCATGTCGCGATCTAAGCATCTCTGAAAAATTAATGGAGAAGGTGAGTCACCAAGACTCGATATGTAACCCTTCCCGTTTTAAAATATTTTCATACACAACATATAACAATAAACATGCGAATATTTAATTCCCGACCTAGCCATCCAAGCGCCTTTGTCTACCCGTTGTGGTACCAAACCCTTTGGTGGTGCCAAACCAGTGACATATAGTCACAATGTGTTACCAAAACACTTTGGTGTCCGTAGACACAAATCGGGTGATGGGGCCAACCCATCGTGTGATACCAAATCAGCGGCGGGGCGATCCCATATCTCAAGTGGGGCCAACCCACGGTGGTGTTAACCACGGGGATAAGTCGCTATTGAGGTACCAAACCTCTGGAGGTACCAAACCTCTGGTGGCCGTAGCCACGGTGTGTTACCAAAACAACTGGTGCCCGTCGGCACAATATCACCGCCCTCCACTCATTAATCCCACAGCAGATAAACATACATATGTTTCATGCCATCACATTCTTAAATTTCATGTGTCAATACATCATGCTTACCAAAAGCATTAATAATAATAAATCACATTAGCAGTGCTTACGAATCACCACTTATACCGATTTGGTATTAATTCCAATGCTACATTAATAAAATGAGCATTCACAAAGTTAAGCATGGTTATATATTATATAGTGTGTATGTACACACTGTCACCACGATTAATCTAAATCCCGAATGAAGGAGTCGACCACCTTAGATCTCTTTGTTCCTATATTCGCCATAATAGAGTTAGTGATATGGGCCATTCGGCCAAACCAATTAATTTGAGAGGATTCCTTGTGAACAGAACCTTACCTTTACGCTTTTGGATACTTAACCACAATACCCGATTCGAATCTGCTTCATCAATTACCATCGGTTAGTAAACAAGCCATTAGCCTTCGGCTTTTAAATATTTGCAAACTAAACCCATGGAAACCGATTCTTACCAATACCTACCACTTGATTGGTCACGAATGATGGCTTGTTTTGTCGAACTCCAAAATCCCGGAACACCTAGATAGATTCGGTTTCCAAAACAGATACTTAGTACCTTGTAAAAATCGACAAAGATGGGAAAAAGGGAGCATAGGCATTCGGCCAACTCTACTTACCATACAATTGCTTGAACACTTAGCGAAATCCCGATGTGCTTAAGCCACTACACCATTCGGCCAAGTGAAATATAAAGAAAAGGGATTTCGACACTTTGATAGAAATTAGATTCGGCTAGGGGGGTTTAAAACAAGGATGGACTTTTGGTGAAAAAGAAAGAAGAAAGGTAGATAGATGATTCGGCTAGTAGGAAATAAAAGAAGAGGGGATTAAAGAATGAGGTTTCGGCAAGGATAAGTAATGAGGGTTTTGGCTATGGTTTTAGAGAGGATGTAAAAAGAAAAACAAAATATAAGATGAGAGGGTTTGGAGATTCGGCTAGCAAACTTGGAAAAAAGAAAACAAGGTGATTACTTAGGTGCTTTTATAAGCATTCGGCAACTCCCCCCTCTTTCATAAGTCCTTGCCGTCCACTCCTCCTCAATAAGGAGTCCAAGATTCCTCTTACTTCCTTAATTCACTCTAGACCACTTAATTTAAAACCATTCAAATAATTTGAATTTTCTAATAATAATCCAATGATAATTCTTTTAAATCTCCATGATCTACTTGATTATCCTTAAAATAAAATGCTTATATTATCTATTAATAATAATTAAAGAGTTTAAAGAGAAGAAAAACTCTCCTCCCTATGCCGTCAAAATAAAGGACAAAAAGAGGGATTCCCGCGACTCGAACACAAGCTCTCCCTTGCTCCTTGGTGGCGTCACATGTAGCTCTTAAGTGGGCTCACTTTGCCACTTAGTCTAGGCTCAATTTATGTCCAATTTGTCCCCATTTATTCTTATAACACCCTCTTACTAAGGCTCCCTACCTTAAAAGTTAAAAACAAAAATTTCCTACCAAATCGAGCCAACACAAAGCCTTAAATTGCTCATTATTATTCCATAAATAATGACATAGTAGTTCATACATAAGAAAAATAATTAAATTCCAAATAACCTCATTTTGGGATGTTACACTACTAAACTAACCTAAACTAAACTAAACTAACAATAACTAAACTAATCTAAAAATACAACTAACAATAACTAAACTAACCTAAACTAAACTAATCTAATATTATAACTAACTAACAATAACTACTAATCTAACCTAAACCCTAAACTAAACTAAACTAACTAACAATAACTAAACTAATCAAATAATACAACTAACAATAACTAAACTAACATTAACTAAAATAAACTAGTAATACAACTAACTAACCTAAACTAAACTAACCTAAACTAAACTAACAATAATCAACAAAATAATAAAAAAATCATTCATATTTTAAAAAAAAATACATACTTCTATTATTTTTCCCTTCTTTTTTTTTCTTCTTTTTTTCTTCTTTCTCCTCCTCCTTTCTCTTCCTTTTTCCGGCGCCGATGTATGCTTCTTCTTCTTCTTCTTCTTCTTCTTCTTCTTCTTCTTCTTCTTCTTCTTCTTCTTCTTCTTCTTCCTTTTCTCACAGATTCATCTTGAAATTGGGGACCATTATAAGGTCCCCAAGGCCAGCCACAACCTGAAAGCAGTAACAAAATGGTGCCGCCTCTGCCAAGGGCACTTTCGGTGCCGCCTGTGGCAAAGGCTGCACCAGTGTGTGTCAGGTTTTTTTTTGTTTTAGAATTTTTTTTAATTTCAGTTAAAAAATGGGTTTGCAGAGGGTGGTCGCGTCTCTGTGACAGGTGGCACCACCCTCTCTATACCAATTTGGTAAATTCTGAAAAGTACACCCCCATTTTAAAATTTCTATTTTTTTGTAATATTTTAATAAAAAAAACCCACCCTTACCACCTATTAACAATTATAGTGTGATGCATTAGTGAGTGTAATTTTGTGGTAGTGTGCTTGTAACTTTCACAAACAGGGTGATGCATGATGAATAATGTTTGAATATTGATGCCAATATCCTTTCACCCTTTTTCTTTTCACTTCTTTTCCATATCGTTTGCTAAAACCATCCCATTCTCATGTTAATGCTGCAATGTAGACACATCAGGGCTTCGGGTCCCATCAATCAACATAGAGAAATAAATAAGAAAAATGGTAAATATAAATTATAAACTGTTCTTTTCATTTAGCAATGCCACTTGAGATTTTAAAAATTGTATATTCGAACCTTATTTTATATAAATCACATGTATTTTATCATATCATGTTTATTTTAATTTTAAGTCATCTGATGTATAATTTTGTTTATATTTATTTTGATATAGGTATCAATATATTTTAATTATTAATTCGTAATTTTGTCAATACAATTATTGTTGATTCTAGTAGAATCGATTCATTATAATTATAATTGGGCATAATGCCTTTTAGAGCCTTTGAATTATAAAAAAAAAAAAAAAAGCTCATGTTCTTTCTCTTTCGTTTCATTTAACTTTAAATTTTAGTTTTTGTCAAATTGCTGGTACCATAAAATATGGATATAAATGTCGCAGTTACATATATGTCATATTAATAATTTATTATTTTCTACAACATAAAATATTCAAAATTTTAATAAAATATTTAGAAAATTTAAAATTTTAAAAATCTAAAAATATAGAGAATTTATAAAAGATATTTAAATTTTCAAAAAAAAAAAGTGAGGAGTGTAGAAGGCAGTGAAGTAATGGTCAAATTTTGGGCTTAGGTAGCGATGTATGGCGATTATAGACGGTGATAGGGGTGCTGAGGTACGGGCTAGAAGCTGAATGGAAAGATTTTGCAATAATCAAATGGAATAGACTGTTACGAAAATAATTAATGAAAAAATTATTCAAATTTTAATAAATTCAGTATAATTTTTAAATTTTATATATTTTAAAAATTAATTAATTATTCATATCGCAGTACTATGACAATATCTACCATCCATATAGTAAAGCAAATGGACCATTAGTTTTCCATCAGGCAATTTAATAAAAACAAAAGTTAGAAATAAAGCGACTAAAAATGAGGTTAAAATGATTTTTTAATAATTTAAAGGGTTTAATTGAAAGTTATCTAAATTATTGGATTTGTTTGAGTTCAATATTTAAATTATTTTTGGTCGATTTGAGTATTTAAATTTTAATTTTGTTACTGAAATTAATATCTGCTATTAGTGACAACATATCAACTAATGAAAAAGTTATCATGCCATCATTTCATTAAAATATAATTAAATAAAATTAAAAAAAAAAAAATTATGTCCCCAGTCCCCACCCCGTCCTTCCACCGCCTCCCCTAGCCTTGTCCCTCTGTTCTCTTCATTTATTTTATTTAATTATATTTTAATAAGATAATAACATGGCAAATTTTAATGGGGTAAATATCCAAAAATACCAAAAAAAATTAAAAATTACCAAAAAGGACAGGTTTAAAAATATTGACCGGAAAGGGCAATTTCCCAAAAATAAGCGTCCACATCGGTAGCGTTTTTGGGGAATGCCTAAAAGCGCGTCATGGGGAAGCGCTTTAGGCCACCTCAAAGAAAAACGCTCCCACGAGGCGCTTTCTTGAGGTGGCCTAAAGCGCCCCCATGGACACGCTTTAAACCGTCTGTGATCAAAATTTTTTGACCGTTGAGATCCAACAGTCAAAACCAACGGTCAAAAAAAACTATAAATACCCCCAACCCTTCATTTTTTTCACACTTCAATCCTTTCTCATTTTCTCTCAATTTTCTCTCAATTTGCTCTCAATTTTCTCTCAAGTTTCTCTCAAAGCCCTTGAAATTTACGCTTAAATTTCAAAATAGTCTTCTACTATTTACTTAAAAGCCCTTTATAATTTTTTAATATATTTATTTTTTTGGAAAATTTAAAAATTCTTTATCGGAGTACAATGGCCGAGGATTTACGTCGCCTAGACAGCAATCACATTGGCGTCGAACAATTGAAAATGGTAAGTTTGAATTTTAATTTTTCAATATTATTAAATTTTTTTAATTATGCAATTTTAATTAATTTTGAATTTTATAATTTTTTAAACAGTCTGTAGATCGGGTGTTGCAATGTTATATTCGCAACATGCCTGGTCCCCCATCGCCATTGATCGAGAATTACCGTGGAAGCGGGTTTTTGGCACGTGGCCACGATAGGCCGGGGGTTCAAGTTGGACCCGACTTTGATCAGCGCGTTGATAGAGAGGTAGAGACCCGAGACACACACTTTCCATCTGCCATGCGGAGAGTGTACCATCACCTTAGAAGATGTGGAGTTATAGTTGGGATTACCGGTGGACAGGTCGGTAGTCATCGGGTCCGTAACATCTCTCGATTGGATGGCCGTATGCTACGAGCTCTTGGGTGCCATTCAGGACAAATTGCAAGGAGGTCGGATCGATATGGTTTGGTTACGAGACGCATTCCGTGAGTGAATGAAGGTTATTGAAGATGAAAGAATACGGTATGCGCGAGCATACATACTTGAGATAATTGAAGGCTATCGATGCGGACCTCTCTAGAAACCTCGTCTACACGAGATGGCTCCTGAAACTTGTTGATTTTAGAGCACGGTGAATTGAGTTGGGGTCCGCGTGCTATCGAGGTTGTACCGGAGATGTGCTTGAGGCGACAGTCCGAAGTAAAGCAAAAATCGGAGGTTGCCTATCACTCTGCGATCATGGGCATGGTTTCGATTTCCATTTTACATCCTCGACTCGACCAAACCATATTCATTCCCACCGATAACGAGGTAAATTTAATATTATATTTTACAATTATGTCGTAGATTTATAGTATAATTGCATGCTAAAAGTTTATTTAATTAGGTGGAACCATCCGACGAGTCATGTTGGAATACGACTCGCTTGAGGATATCTGGCTCCTATTGGAACAACGGTCGGAATCACAAGTAAGTGTCAATTTCGTTATTATAATTTAGTATTTATGTATATAACTAATATTTTGGTAATGTTAATATAGTTTCAATGGACACCAGACGAGGATCCGAAATTGAGGCGAGAATTCGGGAGTTCCTCCAAAATCCGAGCAGTTAGCACGTTAAGGTCCCGCTAATCACCTACGCGACCGTGGAGATGCACCGGTCGAGATCGAGTTATGCGGCAATTTGGATGCCGCAACCGATTCCGTGGCTCTCGAGGTGCTCGATGATGAGCACATGTGGACTTACTGGCAAAGACACGGATTGGCCAATATTTTGGTCAGAACATATCGAGACGTGGGAGAACCGGTATGACTTTTTACCTAACCGAGAACCGATCGTAGTTCCTGAGTTAGCGTGCGTGCCGGAGTACATGCCATGGTTTAGAATCCATGGCAAGCCGTATCTGTTGTCGGATGAAGAGAGGCGACGGCAAATTCGCGAGCGAAGGGAACGTCGGGCCCCTTTACATTCAAGGAGAAGGGTGATGAGACGGGCCCAACAACAGCGCCTACACAGTCACCGGGCCCATCAACAGCGCCTACACAATCACCGGGCCCATTAGTTCAGCTGACAACACCGATAACACAGCGTCCATTAGTTTATGCCGGTCGTACCACCGCCTTATATGTATCCTCCTAACCCATATATGTTTCCTTTTTCTAGTCCCCCTGTGTTGAAATGCATGGCGGGTTCGAGTCCGTTCGACAACTCCTTTTAGCCAGCCGATCGTGAGGCCGACGTCGGGTGTGGGATTAGAGGAGGCGCCGTCGGGGAGCAGTTCTTTCTACCAGGCTCCTTCACCGTACGGGATGCAGTCACCCGCCGTGGTTTATGCAAACACCTCGGGGTCATTATTTTATCAAGGTAGGTCATCACCGCAACACCCGAACTGCACCCACCGCGGGAGGGACGGATTCCCACCGAGGTTCCACGACCCCACGGAAGCTAGAAGAAGGAGGAATCCAGTACAGAATCGGCCGATCGCCCGTGTGGCACCTTGGTTCCCACCGACATCCGCACTAAACCCTAAACCCCTAATTTGAGTAATTGTAAATTAATTTATAATTTGAGTTTAATTTTTTTGTAATTAAGGTTTAATTTTTGTAATTAAGTTGTAATATATTTAATAAAATTTGAGTTTGTTTTTTTTGTAATTTAATTTTTTAATTTATTTAATTTTAATAACTTTGACAAAATAGGTTTGGTTTTTTTTTTTTTGTAATTAAGTTGTAATATATTTAATAAAATTTGAGTTTTTTTTGTAATTTAATTTTTTAATTTATTTAATTTTAATAACTTTGACAAAATAGGTTTGGTTTTTTTTGTAATTAAGTTGTAATATATTTAATAAAATTTGAGTTTTTTTTGTAATTTAATTTTTTAATTTATTTAATTTTAATAACTTTGACAAAATAGGTTTGGTTTTTTTTTTTTGTAATTAAGTTGTAATATATTTAATACAATTTGAGTTTTTTTTTTGTAATTTAAATTTTTTAATTTATTTAATTTTAATAACTTTGACAAAATAGGTTTGGTTTATTTTTTTTGTAATTAAGTTGTAATATAATTAATAAAATTTGAGTTTGCTTTTTATTGTAATTTAATTTTTTAATTTATTTAATTTTAATAACTTTGACAAAATAGGTTTGGTTTATTTTTTTTGTAATTAAGTTGTAATATATTTAATAAAATTTGAGTTTGTTTTTTTTGTAATTTAATTTTTTAATTTATTTAATTTTAATAACTTTGACAAAGTAGGTTTGGTCTATTTTTTTAATTAAGTTGTAATATATTTAATAAAATTTGAGTTTTTTTGTAATTTAATTTTTAATTTATTTAATTTTTTAAATTTAATTTTTTTATATAATAAAAATTGAGTTTAATTTTATTTCTTTTGTATTTTAATTTTTTATTTTAATTTTAATATCTTTGATAAGATAGAAATGATTTAATTTTTTAATTTAATTTTTAATTTAATTTTAATAACTTGAATAAAATAAAATTTTTGGTTTATTTAACTTGACATCAACGTTGATTAGGATGGATGGGCTGTTTTATTTTTAAATTGTAATAATTTTTTTATTTTTGAATAAAAAGTTGTTTGATTATTTGTGTTTGTAATTTAATTTTAATTATCTTATATTTAATAAATTTGAGTTTGTTGTACAAAAGTTCACCGTTTTCCTCCAAAAAAACAGAAATTACATAGCCAGCAAGAGACAAACAAGCTAAGAACACGGTCAACTAGTCCGATTTGGACACGAGCGAGATGTATGGCCCGGGTTCCTACACCACCCGCACCGCCGACTTTGGTTGGTCGGTTCTCGGATATCCATATTGTTGCGTATTCTAGTCGAGGAAGGTCGACCCTTTAGTTTGCGTCTCAATTCTCTATCCGGCAACAGCTTATAAGGTGCAAGCGATACCGATGGCCACTTACGTTCATCTGGGACTGGTGGGAATACGTGTCTCCACACGTTGTACATGTTTTCTAATTTGTAGACTTCGTCGACATAGCTCATGGGGTCAAGACGAAGATTATGACAAGCCGCAAGTACATGAGCACATGGGTAACGGTGCATCAAATATCCACGATCGCATGTCCTATTTGTCAAGTGTACACGATAATGCCCGCCAACAATACCTTGGTTTGGTCATCAAACTCGTGACACGAAACCATAGGTCGTCATGGTCGTGACAAACTATGTGCATGGTGTTCGCCGTGCCTTTCCACGGTTAATTTCTTGCAAGACCTTCGGCTCTATACATGGCCTCCTTGCATCGCCTCGATAACTCATTGCTCTCTTGAAAATAGTGCCGCTAAATGAAAATATGTCTCCCACAAAACCGCCAGAATCGGCAGATGACGGGTTCCTTTTAGCACGTAATTTATGCATTCGGCCGGGTTTATGGTCATATGACCATATCGTAGGTCATTCATATGCTTGTGTCCACTATTCAAAAGGAATATTGCACAGGTACTCTGCGCCTTCGGCGTTATCTGCGCGCAAACTGGCCAACATCTCGTGAAAACTGTCTTTATTGATCTCGTACCCTGCCAATATACGTTGATAGCGAATATTACATACCACTATTCAATTGAGAATAAATTGAAAATTTCAAAAAAAATTATATTAATAGATATTTCATACCCATATCGATCACTTGCCGTTTCTGTCTTTTAGATCGGTGTTGCCGATAGTAGTTGGATGAAACATGCCTCAGGCAATATCAATGGTGTGTGCGATGCCACATGCTTCCCTGTCGTTCTATTGCCGCAAGTATTCCAGGGCCCCGATCCGATATAACGCATATGTCAGGTTGAGGGCAGACATGCCTCCTTAACCTAGATAAGAAGAAGTCCCATCATCACCGACTCTCCGGTGTTATTGCGAACATAATCGGAAGGATTCTCCCCGACCGTCTTGTGCCATAGCTAGCAATAGCCGATTCGTATATCTACCATACATGAAGGTACCGTCAATTTGTACCAAATGGCTTGCAGTATGTAAAAGTATCTCGGCATTGCTTAAATGTCCAGAACAGGTGCTTGAACACACGCGCATCTATGGAGCAGATGATCGTTGTAGTACGCCGATTCCGTTTCAATGTACATTGTCTTTGCTCGGGACATATCTCTCCAAAGACCTTACACCACCGCCACAATTCATTATATGAAGCGCCCCACCGATCGTGCAACTTTTCCAACGCTACGCTTGGCTATCCAAGCCTTTTCGTAAAAGGCGTGTACCCCATTTGGCTACTGAATATTGCCAATTAAGGCGATCTTGTAGTTTTGGGATCGGCCTTCACCGTCGAGATTATTAAATCACCAACATGTCCGAATCCATCCTCGGATGATCTTGTGTTACACACAACAAAGCAACGTTAAATAATGCAACATTACATAATATTAGTGTTATTCAAATCATTGAACACATAGTGGTACTGTCATCAGTAAGACATGTATGTGGACCTTTGTACTTCTTCACCTCCCACATCCCCATCTTTTTCCTCAACGACGCCATGATTTTCCATGCACATGTGCCATCTTGCACAGCACACTTCGCCTTGTATCTATCGAGCTTTGATTTAACCATAGTGTAGTTAACCCCATTCCTGATGCTGTATTGTTTCAATGCACCAAGAAAAGTGTTTTTGTTGGAAAACTGGTTACCAACTTCTAATTGGTCCGAATCCAATGAAGAATTTGTAAAGTCACACGTCCGGTGTGGTAGTTCAGGAAACTCCAATGCATCATCTTGAGATAGATCGACATTATGCATGTGCGCTGGAGGCGAGTATGCCCTGAATAGCGGATCTTCTTCTTCTTCGTCGAACCGCCTCAACATCTTCAGTACAATTGGAACGGGCTCCGGTTCGTAAAATAGTCCAACTTCGCACCGTCAGCCTCGGCTCCCGACGTGGATCCACATCGGGTTCATCATCCGATCCTCCATAACTCGCAACAAACGAGGGCCCTCATTGGTGGATGCCGCGGTAATACATCATCCTCCTTAAACATCTTTCGTAAAGATTCCAATCGTATGTGGATTGCCATCCACTAGAAGTTGATGACATCCCCAATACGTATTTACGTCATCCGGCGTCGATTGGCGAATATGCATGTCCCATCCACCAACCAAGTGTCGTGCAAGGGTTATGTTTTCCATACTACCACCGCACACGGCACTTCGTGTTTTGCCTCCCACTTACAGAGTGTCGACTTGCGGTCGTGTATTCCCTCGAACGATACTAGATGTTGAGGTCATGACGGATCACTTGGAGATGAAAATTCTACATATACCTCGATATAGGGTGAACCACTGGCAAGATGAGTCTCCACCATTGCCTCAAGGCTCCGAGGACCTTTGATGTCGAATGCGTCATATCTCACCGGATCAACCGAAGCGCAAAATCTATACTTAATAGACTGAACTTTCATTGGCGTTGTTCCGAATATTTTACGCCTAATTCTTTTGCGAAGTTCTACCAAACCGACGTTTCGATTAAAACTCAATCGCTCTGTGTCCTCCGATAAGAAAACAACACCATCTTCGGTGTCACGCACTTCACCATCGTAGTAAATAACAGCATTAATACGTTCACTCATTTTCAATTTTTTTGTCCTTTTGCTTGAATTTGCTTTCTGCTAACTGAGAATGCAATTTGGTGATTATAGCCTAATTTTCTTTGGACAAAGACTGTAGCAAAAGTCGTCCACATGGGAGCGCTTTTCGGTGCTCCGGTAATAGTGCACCTATTTGAAGCGTTTTGTGCTTGTTTGTTCGTAAACGTCTCTCAAAATAATTTTGCCGGAGACCACTATAGCAAAAGCGCGTCTACGTGAGAGCGTTTTTACCACGGTTTGTTACTGAAACGTCTCCTCAAAATTATTTTGCCGGAGACTACTGCCCAAAAACTTATTTCATTTTTCACATTGCAAGTGGACGGGAAAGATTCCCCAAAAATCGCGTCCACGTCAGCGCGTTTTTGGTGGAAAATGGCCTAAAGCGCTCCCCCATGGACGCGCTTTAGGCCGCTTTCCCCAAAAAACGCACTGACGTGGACGCGATTTTTGGGGAAATTGCCCTTTCCGATCAATATTTTTGAAACCTATCCTTTCCAGTAATTTTTGATTTTTTTTTTGTATTTTTGGGATATTTGCCCATTTTAATGGGCTAACATGATTTTTTAACAGTACTAATATCAGGTATCAAATTTAGTAACGGAATTAAAATTTATATATTTAAATAGATAAAAATAATAATTTTAAGTATCTAACTTAAATAAACCTAATAATTTAAATATCTCCTCAACAAAATTATTATGACTTACAGTTATAAAAGGATTTAATAAATTATGACTTACATGTCATATTATTAAAAATGAATTACAAGTTGGAAAATCTATTTGATGTAGCTAGGAATGGAATGAATAGACAAAAATGATGATAAACGGAAAAATGAATCCGCTTTGAGATTTACTTTTAAAACTTTTAATGAAAAGTTATCCATTGATGATTTAATTTCTTAAATTTATATTAAAGTTTAGGCTTAATTTAACTGGAGGCATTTTTCTTTATATATCAACTTTTTAATTAAATGGTCGAATAATAGTGGTTTTATTATTAGGTTTTAGGTTCGATTTATCTTTTAACAACATTTGCATTCTCTATTTCATGTTGATTGAAGTTTTTTTAAATTTATATTTAATTAATTAACTCTTTTATTTATATAAATAAAATAATAATTATATAATAAATATTTATTTTATATATATCATGATGTTAAAATATTTTTAATTAATAATTCATTTATTTATATAAATAAATTAATAATTATATAATTATTTAATAAAAATATATTTTATATTTATCATTATGTTAAATATATTTAATTTTAAAAACAACTAATTTTTATATAATTTTTTATATATAATATTTATATTTTAAATATTTATTTTCTTCACGTTCATTGTGAGTATGATGATTTCTAATATTATAAAATTAAAAATATTATTATTATTTTTATATATAAATTATTTTAAATATAATTATTTTTCATCTCCATATTGTATCACATACTCTTAATCATCAAGTAATAATATTATATTAATATTCCTTTCGCCAGTAAGATTTTGTTATCATCGCCTGCTGTTCACTCACATGCATCTTCACAGCTTAAATTCAACCAGGTTAAAATATTTTTAAATTATTTGTATTTTTCATTTAATTTTTCATTTTATTTAAAAATATAAGTTGAATTATTAAGGTTAAACTTTTATGTTAGCCAATATTTAAGTAAAAGGATTTTAACTATATTGATAATTAAATTTTAAATTTTGAGAATATAAAAATTATTTTAAAACAAAATAAAGAGTATATGGATTTGAAGTCTAAATTAATATATATAATATTAAAATTGTAATAGGGACGGAAGTAAGAATATGACTCTCTATTCTCCCAACTCCAATTCCGTCAAAGCATATAATTATAGTACACAATTAGGGATTATTTGAATTGAATTGGGTAAAAAATTTAGAGTTAATCGAACTTACGAGTATTAATTTATAATTTTAATTTAATTTGAAACTTTTGAATCAAGTCAAGTTAAATTAAAAAATTAAACATGTCAAATAAAAATATTACTATATTATAATTAATTTTATCGTAGAGCACATAAATTTGAAACTATATATATTTAAAAAAATTTCAAAGCAAAATAATAAGAAAAATAAGATACTTGAGTATGATAAATTTGAATCATTAATTAGGTCCCAAAATTATTATTTAAACTTGAATCATTAATTAGGTCCCAAAATTATTATTTTAGAAAATTTTAAAATTTTAAAACTTTTTATATATTTTTAGAATTATTTTATATTTTATATTTTTTGAAAAATATAAATTTTGAAATTTTATAAATATTTTAAATTTTAAAATTATTTTGAACTTTTCTTTGTAGTTTTTGATGAGAAAGACCAATTTGTTTATTTTCAAAGTTGATAGGGACAAAAAAAGTATTTATACCAATTTGTTATTTAAATTATTCGAATTATTGAAGTTATTTGAATTGTGAAATTCAACTCGACTAGAACTAGAAGCTTGAATCGAGTTATTCAAGTTGACTCAAACAACTCGATTTGATTAACTTAAAACTTAAAATTATTTTCGATTTTTTCAAATTAAATCAAGCTTTGTTCAACCCTAAACAATACTGTACAACCCATTTTTTGCCCGGCCCACTAAGACCCACACAACACCATTAGACCAATCCACCCAATTACAAAATAACTCAACTAAACAATACCTTAAGCCAACCAAAATAGGCCCAAACACTAAATTTTTCAGAGAAAAACTAGGGTTTTACAACACTAGAGCCGCAGCCACTTGGTCTGACCAGCAGTCTTGTCCACCGCCAAGCAGCACCGCCACTGGCTCCACTTGGTCACTTACCTGCAAGAGCATTAAAAACGAAATGACAGAATGATAGAAGGGGGAAATCAATTGTAAAAATGGCTATAAAAAGCCAATCGAAATCTGTTTGTAGGACCTTTTTTTTTTCAATAAAAAATAAAGAGAGATTAAAAAAATAAAGCAACAAAATCAGAGAACCGCAACACAGATTAAACAAGAAGGCATCGAAAAAAAAAAGGCAAAAGAACCATTAAAATCAAAGGAAACAGAGGCTAAAGGTGATTTTTTTTATTTCGAAAGTTGTTTCTTTTTTCTTCTTTCCAATATATATTACTATATTATTTAAAAGAAAAATATAAAAAAAATCAAATTTTTTACCTTTTCAGGGGGCTTCGACCGCCGTGCACGGCGGCGATGGCGACGGAGCTCGTGGCGGAGCATGGCCGGAATCCCTCCCCCTTTTCAGACCTACGAAGAAAAAAAGAAGGGTAAGAGTTTTTTTTTTTTAAAAAAAACAAGCATCTCAAATGATTTTTTTTCGATTTTATGGCCTTAAATAGCCCCTCAAAACGACGTCGTTTTGGGGCTGACCTTTAATGCCCAAAACGACGTCGTTTTGCTCCAAACCCGCGCACGGACACGACCCGCCTCAAGATCCGCATGTTTTTGCTTTTGGGTCTAATTACCCATTCGGTCCCTCCGCCCTTTTATGATTCTGCAATCATGTTTTTACTTTTTTTTTTAAATCCGACCCAATAATTTCATGCTGGTTCCACTTTAGTCCGTAGTGAAACGCAGCACAGCAAGGCCTGGGAAATTTACCCATTCGATCCTCTTTATTTCGCGCGCGTTTTAGTTCAGTCCCTCTATTATTTATATTATATAATTTGCCCCCTAAACTTTCATTTTTAGTACAATTTAGCCCATTTTTAATTATTTTGTAATTTTTATCATTATTATTACCTGATATTTTTATTTTTATTACTATTAATTATTTACTATTATTATCTTATTATTACTATAGTATACTATTATTAGTATGACCACTCTTGTTTTATTATTGATACCATTATTCATTTTATTTCATTTTTATTATTATTTAATCATTGTGACTTCTATTATTTTGTTTTCATTATTATTATTATTACTATTATTTGATATCATTATTATTACTATTATTATATCATTATTTATATATATCTATATGCAATTTTTTATTATTACTATTTATTAGTATTATTATCATTATTTTATTATCATTATCGTATTTATTTATTTACAAGTTTTATTTTATGTTTTGTTTTCACCGTTGTTTTGCATATTATTATCTTTATTATATTTATTATTACTATCATTCCCATTATTGTTGCGTAACTATACTATTATTATCACTATTATTTGATATTATTCTCATTATTATTTTTAGTGTTATTATTAGTATTTTTATACTTGTTATATTTATATCTATATTTATTTTCTTAGTTTCATATTATATTATTAAACAAAATACATTCTGTAAAATCACCATATTTCATTTAAAGGTTTTTAAAATAAAGGCAATGTTTTGTATTTAGAAATTCGGGGAATAGTGCCCTAACGTGCTGGGTTGCGATTTTCGTTTAGCTAAATAACCTAACATCCTTTAAATAAATTTCGTAAATCATGAGATGACTTTGATTACGAAAGATTAAAACATCGTGTCATAACGTGTTGGATGTGATGTTTATATCCTTTCGGAACAAAGAAATCTCATTTTTTAACTCAAACATCTATATTTATTTTCTGAGTTTAACATTATTAAACAAAACACATCTTGCGAGAGCATTATATTCTATCCAAAGATTTTTAAATAAGGCAATGTTTTGTGTTTAGAAATTCGGGGAATAGTGCCCTAACATGCTGGATTGCGATTTTTCGTTTGACTAAACAACTAAACATCCTTTTAATAAGTTTTGTAAATCATGAGATAGCTTTGATTACGAAGGCTTAAAACATCATGTCCTAACGTGTTGGATGTGATGTTTGTATCCTCTCGAACAAAGAAATCTCAAATTCCAGCCCAAATTATCCAAACATTTTCTAAAGGATCCGTATTTTAAAATCTTTTCAAATTTTCGACATTAAGACACTAATTAATTAATTTGGTACCAATTTTGGGCGTGACGAGGGTGCTAACCCTTCCTCGTACGTAACCGACTCCCGAACCCATTTTCTGAGTTTTGTAGACCAAAATCATTGTTTTGATTAATCAAATTGTTTATTAAAAGCAACCGTATTACGAGGTGACCCGATCACACCTCATCAAAAAGGATTGGTGGCGACTCACATTTTTTATCTTCGTTTTCAAAACCAAAGTCGATATCCGTTTTCTCAAAAAATGGTTATGACAGCTTGGCGACTCCACTGGGGACAAAATAAGAAAGTCAAGCCACGAGTTGATTACTTTTTGTCTTTTTGTCGAAAATTGAAAATTTGGTTTTAATATACGATCCTTTCATTGCATTTCATTCGTTTTGTGTTAGATCTTCATCATTTTTATTCATATTTCCTTATTTGTTTCAAGCTTTGTGTATATCTCTACACATTGCGTTGCATAACCACTTGGTTATACCCTTTTAAGTAGGAGTGAGAAACTATTCCTTCGTGAGGTCTTCACCTCTTTGCAGGATAGTGGATCACTTTCGGGATGCATCCGTACCTATGTCTTCGTGAGATTTTCATCTCCGTGCAGCCATAGGGAAATGTATTCCCCTGAACTGAACTCAGTCCGTATGAGCCTATAATGGGTGAGGATTGAGGAATCTGCTGGTTTAGGTACCCTTTACTTTAGAACTGAACCTTATATAGCAAGCCCTAAGAGCCCACCTTAGGTCGAGTCACGCCAAACCCTAGTAGTCACCCGAATAGGTACTCTATTTTGTTTATTTCTCCTGTGCTAACGTGTTTTGTTTTGTTTGTAATTGCATTGTATTGCATCACACCGCATTATCTTAGAAGGAGGTGTGATTCATATTCGATTGCTAAATAGAATAGTTTATCATAAGGAAATGTGTTACCTGATAAAGTGGATTATAATACGGTCGTTCGAACATAGTCCAGGTAAACAATAAGAAATGGCTAATAGCCCACAGAAGAATACAAGACTTTGCCCGAGGATTCAAGTCGACAAGGATTATTCGAAAGTCATCGTGTCTCCATTTTCTAAAAGAAGCTTATAAACATCGCGGAGAATAAGCGAGTGAAGAGGTACGGCCTGAACCAAGCAACAAGGAGCTAGAAGAGGCATCTATTGGGAAAGTTCATGGGATACGACCATAACATCCGGATATGAAGAAGATGATTTCACCTGGACTATGAGGACAAAGTCGTATATGCATTTCGTTTTATGTAAAGAAATGTGTTTTCTAGAAAAGTTCTTCTAATGGAATTGAATTCATAATCAACGCCTCTTTTTCTTTTTGCATTCATTCCATGCATTTGCATTGCATTCCATGCATTTGCATTACATCATATCACATGCATTAAAATTCGTAGAAAGGTCCTAATTAGGTGAAGTTATTTCAGTTAACCTAGAAAGCTATGGACCGAAGGTTGGAGAGATTAGAGCAAAGGCAAATACTGATGCAAGAGTAGTTGGCTAAAATTCAACAAGATATGCGAGATCAAATGAATATGATAGGCCAGTTAACCCAGTTACTAACCGGAGGACTCGAAAAAAGGAGTGGTTCAATGGTTAGCGGTGTGGATGACGATGAAGAAATCGTTTACTCCCCGATAAATATCCCGACTCAACTAAACGTGCATTCGTACGAGGTACCTGTCATTATCGGATCCCAATATCAGATGGATACCTCGGTACTACTGAACTTCCCGATGGGTCCTGGTGATGATCGAGTCAATCCTGTTGTCCTTAGCCTAGCAGAAGCAAAGAAAAAAGGAGATTGGGCTTCAAAAGCCCCGAAAAGGAAGGACAAGGATGTGATTAATAAGAGTGGGTATAACAAAGGCCATTCAAAGCCATTTATAGTAAACCAGCCAAAGAAGGCAGTTACCAGTTATCTGGTCTCCTCAAGAGAAGAACTCAATCCGAAATCAAACTCAGAAAAATCTCGGTTCGCACCCATCCCAGTCTCGTATAGGGAGATGTACCAAATGTTGTTTGATGCACATGTTGTAGCTCCCCACCATCTAAAACCGATGCAACCTCCATACCCAAAATGGTATGACCCAAACGCTCAGTGTGAGTACCACGCGGGGATCACAGGCCATTCGATAGAAAATTGCCTTACTTTTAAGAAATTGGTGGAAAATTTCATCAACATGGGTATTGTGAAGTTCGATGATGAAGCAGTGGTAATTGAAAGTGGGGCAGGAGAGTTGCGTTTCCTTGAAGAAGTTATCAGAAGCCTAGAAATAGAGATCAGAACACCAATGGTATACCCGAAGAGAGAACTGAGGAATAAAAGTTTTCCGAGCATTTGCCTTTATATACTTGGGAGAGTTTTAAACAATAGGATTGTGGAAGAGATTTATGTATTTTTAAAAGCTTACTCAGAGTAATGTCCGAAACACGCTTGTTGCTTCAAGCCTAGAGGCGATAAGAGTCCTTTTGTGAAATAGGCTTCTGTCCAAAATCTTTATTCCAATGAAAATGCATTTTTGTATCTCTTTGAGCAAATATTCTTTTATTCATTTCATTCATGTTCATACCACATGAGTAATTATTATTAGTTTCATTTGTCCTTTGAATATTCTTTCGTATCTACGATGGGCCCCCAGATATCAATGACATGAGCGACGCTGTTACTAACTCCCTTTTTAGTGAGATATGTGTCTAGAGGGATCTAAGGACTTTGAAGATGACAGGGATTGCAACTTATTTCCTAATTTGTTAAGGATGGTAGATCCTACCTTACTAAGTGTCAGCGGACACTACGAGCTAACGAAGGAGATGAAGATAGAAGATTAGCCCACCACAGGAATAAGGCAAAGCATCATTGAGTTATCTCCAAGAATTCAAAGATTTTTCGCATGATCACATCAAAATACACCTAGGCTACTGAAAAGTGGGTATGCTGTTAAGATTGGTGTTTAAAGAACCCATGTTAATGGTTCTACAACGGTCATGCTAATCAAGAGGTTCACGCTACTGGTTTATAAAGAAAGGGAAATTACGACAGTCACGTCGTAAATGCCAAATTGAGGAAGACAAGACTTATGCGCTGTAACACCCTTATCCCGTGTCCATCAACGGATTAGGTTTAAGGGCGTTACCTGTCATAACTAAAATTCCCTCTTTTGTACGAACATAGTTAAAAACAACAAGATCAAACACACCTTTTACTAACCAAAAACATGTGATACTAAACTCATTTCATATTGCACATAAGAAAACATGGCCGAATATGCCTAACTCAAACACATGACCTAAACAACTTTTCATACTGAATATACATACTTGTTTACCACTTAATATAACCCCATGTTTGAGTATAACGTCTATAATGTAACTTTAAACAATCAAACCATTTAACCAATCACCAATCATAAATACATTCTAAGGAATAATTTTTTATTCCTTTAATAACATGACCGAATATAACAAGTAATTATATTATATCTTGATCATTCATATATATATATATATCACACCTAATTTAAAAGAAATAATCTCTCATGATATGTATATACCATAATCTAACATGCAGATAATAGTACCACACTCATGCATGATTCAACATATTCAAGCATAAATGATAATTCATAGCATGAGCAAACTATATCATCAAAACACGAAACAAGTTATCCAAAATAGATAGCCATTTTCGCATGGCTAGCATATTTACACGATTACAAAACATTAGTTATACTATTTAGTCTAACCTATACATGCCCTTTTTAATACAAAACTAAGTTATTCAATACTAAAAGAAAGTCGATAGTGCGGTTGATTTCTTCCCAGATCCTTCAAATCCGTAGCATGAACCTAAATCTATAAAACAAGGGTAAACAAGAATACACACAATAAGCTTGCTAGCTTAGTAAGTCTTAAGCAATCATAATATACCAATTGGACATTCAAGTATTTTAAAATACTCAAGAAATAATATAGAATAAAATAGCTTAACTCAAAAATTCTTCAAAACTGAATACTTTTACCTCACTTAACATAGCACTTATCATTTCCTTACCATTAGTATACAACTTATCAACTCAAAGATCCAATTCAAAATATAATACATCCTTTCTTTAAAATATAATCGTAATACCCATACGCGAAACTCAATAAATTCACATAAATATTCGAGCAAGTAAAGGGCCGTATATATCCAATTACCTTTTCAATACATAAATATATGTTCATTTAAACTCTCATATATCCAAGCATCTAATATCAATATTTCAAAGTATAGTATTTAAATGATCTACTAATATCGAATCTTGATGCTCATTTAGATTAACCATCATCACAAATTTACCTTTAAACTTCAATTTATATCTCATTAGATAGTTCACATATTATAGATTAAATACTCTTTTCCAACTATTCATATTTTCGATACACATAATTCCATAGGATCACATATTAATATATATACAATAAGTATATACTTTACACTTAGAAACTTCACATAAAAGGAATATATATATTCACATATATTTGTGTGTATGTCCATTTGACATTTCATACATTTGTATACATGGCATCAAAGTAATCCCAATATGTCACGAAATCATAAGCATAAAGCCAAATATCCAGGATCAGTTTGTATCCTTCATATCAATATACTTATACGAATACCTTTAACCACATTATGCTTTCATATAACTAATTTTTCTCATGACTTAGTTTATAACAATTTGCATCTACCAATTGTATATCACATTTCATTCATCAATTCATTTATTTATTATCATCACATGTATATATGTATAATACATGAATATGAATAACACATACCTTGTAGCCAAATTTAACCCATTTCATCTTCAAATGCTTAGGCTCACTTAATTCATTTCATGATTTTACGAGTACATAATCTAAGCTTGGGATTTCAACTCACTGATATAAAACCTACTAAGCATTTGTCCGAATCTCACATACTGACACTAGACTTGCTAGACTCAAGGTCCTGTAGTTCAAACACCGGCATTTAGCCTGCTAGGCAATAAGCCCGATATAATTCATCCAAGACGAGGCCGCTAGGCATTTAACCCGATAAAGATCACGGCACAAGGCCTACTAGGCTCAAGCCCGATATAAATCACCAAGACGAGGCACGCTAGGCAATAAGCCTGATAAACTTTCACCGGCACAAGGCTTGCTAGGCTCGAAGCCCGATATAAATCATGGCACGAGGCCTGCTAGGCAATAAGCCTGATAAACTTTCCAAGCACAAGGCACGCTAGGCTCGAAGCCGATATAAATCACCGGCATGAGGCACGCTGGGCAATAAGCATGATAAACTTTCACCTAAGACAAGGCACCGCTAGGCTTGAAGCCTTAACATTCATATTATTGAGTCATCCCATTCACATCACATACTATCAATATCACATATATTTCATATAATTCAATATCACTTTCACACTATACCAATATTACATATATTCTATATAATTCAATATCACTTTCACACCATACCAATATTACATATATTCTATATAATTCAATATCACTTTCACACCATACCAATATTACATATATTCTATATAATTCAATATCACTATCACGGATTACCTCAATGAGCTCGATTACGTAAAATGCTAAATTACTTCCTCACATTAGGTTTTACCATGTTTAACTCCACAAGTTCATAATTCAACATATACGATAAATTATAATCAATTATTATGGAATTAATTTGCTTAAAGACTTACCTCAGATTTCATCGGACAACGAAGGCCGGTTATCCGTGAACTTGCGTTTTTCCCCGATCCAAAATCGATTTTCTTTGTTCTTGATCTAGAAAGTTACAATTTAAACCCATTCAATTACTTTCCTATTCAATTTAATCCGCGGACAAACAAATAGGCAATTTATAAATTCGTCCCTGATATTTCATACATTAACAATTTAATACATAATTTATACTCATTCGAAACATGCCATTTATACCTTAATGAGCATAAAGTCGTTTGAACTTTAGGCACATTACAATCCTTATATGCCTCTAATTTTGAATCCAATCACAACATTTGAAATTTTACCAAATTTACCCTTATTGAAACCATGTATTCAATTTAGTCCATTTTATGAATTTTCACCGAATTACACCTAATTGCATATACATCCCTATAGTCGAATCAATCCATGAACTACATAAGTTCATATACTATCATATTTTCTATGTTTAGTCCTTCTACGATTTATTCATAAAATCACCCTAGCATTCGCAACTCATCAAGTTAGCCCTAAAGATTAAAATACAAAACATATAAAATTTAACTACATTTACTAAGGACCGAATGTTCATTCTTCTATTACAAATCTATCTAATTCATTTATGTGACATTTTAAACTCTAAACTCCTTTCTTCCTCAAATAAATCTAAATTACTCACCTTCATCAACAATTTCAAGAACAACAATTGTTCATCTAATATAAGTCTTTCATTTTAATGCTAAAGATCATCTCAACATTCAAATTATCCTCAATGATACCACACGCATACATACTCCATACCCAAAATTATCACATGGGCTTACGAGTAAACTTAATAACAATCAAAATTTCATAAAATTTATCAACCATTAAAACTAAATTGTACCTTAATTGAGCCTTTAAAGTGCCGAAATCCCCCCTTTGATATTTCTTCCTCAATTTCTCTTCTAGTTTCGGTCAAATAAGATGAAATAAAGAGCATGCAATGTTTTCTTCTTTTCTCTCTTTTTTATCATTAATTAATAATATAAAACCATTCCTTTAACAAATGTTATAATAAAATAAAGAAAAATCTAATCAAACATATTAACACTATTACATGCACAATGATGGCTTACCACTATCCATCTTTTTATTGTCTAATTGCAATTTAAACCCCCAATTTATAAAGCCATCAACAATTTAAGACTCACACCTTTAACCACCAAATTTTCTTTTTATGCGATTAAGCCCTTTTTCATAATTATGCACTAAAACAATTAATTTTTAATATGAAAATTTTACACACACTAATTCACACATTCTAAGCATTTAAAAATAATAGTAAATTATTTTTTTGACTCGGATTCGTGATCCCGCAACCACAGTTTCGATTACGGTCAAATTCGGACTGTTACATGCGCCTCCTCCTTTTTTTTTCTATATGTGGGGCATAGATGTTACGGGGCCAATCTCGTCAAAAGCATCTAGCCGACACCAATTCATCTTCGTGATTGTCAATTACTTCACTGAGAGGGTGAAGGTCGCTTCATATGCCAAAGTTACAAAGTTAGCAGTCATCAAATCCAAATCAAAAAAAAAAAAGAGAAAAGAAAAAAAAAGTGGCAATAAAGAATGTCAGAAAGAAACATGTTTAACGTAATTGCACAAATTTATAGCCTGTTCAAAGATTAGACACTGTATCAGTTCAGCAAAAGCGCTAAAAACCATTCAAATTTTTTGAAAAACGACTGATATTTGTAAAAGTTAGCATAGAGAAGTTACCATTTACCTTCTATGCTTCGTGAACGTTGGCCAAGACCTTCACCGAGGCAACGTCTTTCTCACAAATGTTGGAAGTTAAGATTCTTTTTCTCCAAGTTGGATGAAGTAGAATGTCTAAGTAAGCTTGATTGAAAGCATTCATCACGGTCGAATGTACCAAAAAGGGATGATACGGGCTTACAACAAAAAGGTTCGCTCAAGAGAATTTCAGAAGGGGGACCTGGCATCAAGAAGGATTCTTCTCATACAAAAGGACTCCAGAGGAAAGTAAATGCCAAATTTGAAAAAAAAAACTTATGTGGTGAAGAAGACTTGTTTTGGAAGATCATTAACTTTGACCAAGAGGGATGGCAAGGATATGTTCAAGCCAGTAAGTTCAGATTTCATCTAAAAGGAGGCCAAGGTGAAAACCCGCAAAGGACACCTTAAGACTGTTTAAAAAAAACCAAAAAAACCAAAAAGGAAAAAGAAAAAACAACAAAAATAAAAACAAAAACAAAAAATAAAAAAAATAAAAAATTGTCATCAGAAAAAGAAGAAAGAAAAAGGAGAGGCCAAGGCGAAAACCCTCAAAGGGCGCTTTGAGACCAAATGGGATTTGAGTTGAAAACCCGAAAAGGGCAGCTCAATTTTTGTTCGAAAGTGGGGCATACAGTAGTCTTGTTATGCCTGAATTAGCAAGGAAGAAGTATGTTGCATCTTGAGGCATCGACAAAGTACTCTGGATCCCCTAAACACATATTGAGCTTAAAATGGTCCTCAAGAAGTTTGAACAGAGAAGATCAAGCTGCGATATCTGGGGCACCTAGTTTCTATTTTACCCATTTTTGTTATTTTGTTCCTTTCAAAATACACTACCAATAAACTTCCTTCTTGATTGCATTTGCTAGCTTTGATTAACCTGTTTGTTTCGAGCTATGCTCCCAATCAATTTCCTTCTTGTCTATTGTTACAATTTCTTTCAAGCATTTTGCATTGAAATAATGATTAATGGACTAACGACACTTTCACAAAAGGAGTTTCGCATATTACTCTAGGAACTTCTAAATAGTACAAGAACCTGAAACAGGAAGATTGTTTAGAACTCACCAAGCTTAAGGTTTGGAAATATTGGAGAAAATGATTATCTCTTCGTACCTTTTATTAGTTGAACAAAAAGACAAGACATTTCGTCGGTGATACAACCTTGACAAATAATGAGTAATGTCAACCCAACTGTACAAAGGGATCATTCTCGGGAAAAGAAAAATGATACTCTACATTCATGCACATATCAGGCATACACATCTGGTCATAACACCCAGGGAATGGAAGGTGTAATAGACCAAATGGATTGAAGATGATATGAATTCTATACCCTTGAGTCACAATGGGATGGATTGAAGATAACATAGACCCTATGCCCCCCTGAAATTGCAGAGAGGGGGCCTGAAGATGGTATAAACCTTAAAGTCCTATAGGTACCGTGGAATGGACCTTGAAGTTACATTGGGGCAAGTTATTTGAGCAAAATATGATTATTTCTTTAAGGTTTTGGCAAAGGTACCAGCAGAGCGAGATAGCAGCATAATACGCCGAGCAGTGACAACCCTAAACATTAAAAAGGGATTATTTTATTTTACATTCATACATCATCATTAGGAGTGTTTTGATCATCGCATCCCGATCCTTATACATTCTTAACAAAGAATCATTATCATAACATTCTACATTCATGCAAATGTCCTCCATAATATCATTTAGTTAGGAGCATTCGATTTATTACGATCATTGCATCTTAATCATTATGAAAAATCATCATTCTCATGACATTCTGTATTCATGTAAATGTCATCCATATCACACGTAGTTAGGAGCATTTGAGTCATTCCGATCATAGCATCCACATCATTTGGCATAAACACAAGTATATAAAATCGAGTCTATAGGATATGTCCCCAGAGGACGATGTAGCAACACTGGTGAAGCCACCATCCTATTGCCACTAATCAGCAGTGGAATAGGTTGAAGACCATCCTATTGCAACTGACCAGCAGTGGAATAGGTTAAAGATTGTCCTATTGCCACTGACCAGCAGTGGAGTAGGTTGAAGATTGTCCTATTACCACTGACCAGCAGTGGAATAGGTTGAAGATTGTCCTATTGCCACTGACCAGGAGTGGAATAGGTTGAAGATTGTCCTATTGCCACTGACCAGCAGTGGAATAGGTTGAAGATTGTCCTATTGCCACTGACCAGGAGTGGAATAGGTTGAAGATTGTCCTATTGCCACTGACCAGCAGTGGAATAGGTTGAAGACTGTCCTATTACCACTGACCAGCAGTGGAATAGGTTGAAGACCATCCTATTGCCACTGACCAGCAGTGGAATAGGTGGAAGACCATCCTATTTCCACTGACCAGCAGTGGAATAGGTTGAAAATTGTAGATCTTGTCAACCTAACTAGTAGTGGGGCAAGATCAAAGGTAAATCTTGACTCCCTAAACAGTAGGGAACATGATTTAAAGCCGCCATCTGATTGCCCTAACAAACAATGGAATAGGTTAAAGATTGTAGATCCTATTGCCCTACACAGTAGTGGAATATGATCATCCTATCTTTTGACCAATAGTGGAATAGGCTGAAGATCACAGACCTTATCTCCCTGGAGATACAGTGGAGCAATTTAAAACAAACAAGTTCCATCCCCTTGAAGTTGCAGCAGGAGCAAATTGAAGCTACAGGTCCTATCTCGCTAAAGTAGCGGTGGAGTGAATCGAAGTGACAAGATGCGGTGGACCGAAATGAGGCTAATTAAAGAAGAGAAGCACCAAAGAAGTCAAGACTCTGCAAGACCGGGCAAAATGGGTCTTTCTTAAAAGTCTTTGCTCCATTCCCGTTACACGACAACGAGCAAAGAGGGGCAGCTGTACAACCCATTTTTTGCCCAGCCCACTAAGACCCACACAACACCATTAAACCAATCCACCCAATTACAAAATAACCCAACTAAACAATACCCTAGCCCAACCAAAATAGGCCCAAACACCAAATTTTTCAGAGAAAAACTAGGTTTTTACAACACTAGCGCCGCAACCACTTGTTCTGACCAGCAGTCTTGTCCACCGCCAAGCAGCACCGCCACTGGCTCCACTTGGTCACTTACCTGCAAGAGCATTAAAACGAAATGACAGAATGATAGAAAGGGGGAAATCAATTGTAAAAATGGCTATAAAAAGCCAATCGAAATATGTTTGTAGGACCTTTTTTTTCTTCAATAAAAAACAGAGAGAGATTAAAAAAATAGAGCAACAAAATCAGAAAACCGCAACACAGATTAAACAAGAAGGCATAAAAAAAAGGCAAAAGAACCATTAAAATCAAAGGAAACAGAGGCTAAAGGTGATTTTTTTATTTCGAAAGTTGTTTCTTTTTTCTTCTTTCCAATATATATTACTATATTATTTAAAAGAAAAATAAAAAAATCAAATTTTTACCTTTTTGGGCTCCGATCATGGTGCAGCGGCCAATGACGGAGCCCGTGGATGAGCATGGTCAAATCCTCCCCTTTTCAAACTTACAGAGAAAAAAAGAAGGGTAAGAGTTTTTTTAAAAAAAAACAAGAATCTCAAATGATTATTTTTTTATTTTATGGCCTTAAATAGCCCCTCAAAACGACGTTGTTTTGGGGCTGGCCTTTAATGCCCAAAACGACGTTGTTTTGCTCCAAACCTGCGCAAGGACCCGACCCGCCTTAGGATCCGCGTGTTTTTGCTTTTGGGTCTAATTACCCATTCGGTCCCTCCGCCCTTTTATGATTCTACAATCAGGTTTTTACTTTTTTTTAAATCCGACCCAATAATTTCATGCTAGTTCCACTTTAGTCCGTAGTGAAACACAGCGCAGCAAGGCCTGGGAAATTTATCCATTTGATCCTCTTTATTTTGCGCGCGTTTTAGTTCAGTCCATCTATTATTTATATTATATAATTTTCCCCTAAACTTCCGTTTTTAGTGCAATTTAGCCCATTTTTAATTATTTTTGTAATTTTTATCATTATTATTACCTGATATTTTTATTTTTATTACTATTAATTATTTACTACTATTATTATTTTATTATTACTATAGTATACTATTATTAGTATGACCACTTTTGTTTTATTATTGATACCATTATTCATTTTATTTCATTTTTATTATTATTTAATCATTGTCACTTCTATATTTTGTTTTCATTATTATTATTATTACTATTATTTGATATCATTATTATTACTATTATTATATCATTATTTATATATCTATATGTAATTTTTATTATACTATTTATTAGTATTATTATCATTATTTTATTATTATTATCGTATTTATTTACTAGTTTTATTTTATGTTTTGTTTTCTACCGTTGTTTTGCATATTATTATCTTTATTATATTTATTATTACTACCATTCCCATTATTGTTATGTAACTATACTATTATTATCAATATTATTTGATATTATTCTCATTATTATTTTTAGTGTTATTATTAGTATTTTTATACTTGTTAAATTTATATCTATATTTATTTTCTTAGTTTCATATTATATTATTAAACAAAATATATTCTCGTAAAATCATCATATTTCATTTAAAGGTTTTTAAAATAAAGGCAATGTTTTGTATTTAAAAATTCGGGGAATAGTGCCCTAACGTGCTGGGTTGCGATTTTCCGTTTAGCTAAATAACCTAACATCCTTTAAATAAATTTTATAAATCATGAGATGACTTTGGTTACGAAAGATTAAAACATCGTGTCCTAATATGCTAGATGTGATGTTTATATCCTTTTGGAACAAAGAAATCTTATTTTTTAACTCAAACATCTATCTTTATTTTCTGAGTTTAACATTATTAAACAAAACACATCTTGCGAGAGTATTATATTCTATCCAAAGATTTTTAAATAAGGCAATGTTTTGTATTTAGAAATTCGGGGAATAGTGCCCTAACGTGCTGGATTGCGATTTTTCGTTTGACTAAATAACTAAACATCCTTTTAATAAGTTTCGTAAATCATGAGATAGCTTTGATTACGAAGGATTAAAACATCATGTCCTAACGTGTTGGATGTGATGTTTGTATCCTCTCGGAACAAAGAAATCTCAAATTCCAGCCCAAATTATCCAAACATTTTCTAAAGGATCCGTATTTTAAAATCTTTTCAAAATTTCGACATTAAGACACTAATTAATTAATTTGGCACTACAGCAAAACAGACTTTTAGCGGCGTTTTTTTTTTGCCTTTAGCGGCGTTTATAAGCGCCACTAAAAGTGTTTGTTGCGCTTTTAGAAGCGCCACAAAAAGCGCCGCTAAAAAAACGCCGCAGAATTTTTTTGCGTTTATGAACAAAAAGCGCTAAAGGTCATGACTTTTAGCGGCGTTTGTGGGAAAAGCCGCTAAAGGTCATGACTTTTAGCGGCGTTGGTGGGGAAAAGCGCTAAAGGGCAAGACTTTTAGCGGGGTTTTTGGGGAAAAGTCATGACGCTAAAGGTCATGACTTTTTAGCGCTTATTCAAAAAGTCAAAAGTCATGATATTCTAAAAGCCATAAAAGTATGACCTTTAGCGCTTAAAAACAAAAACGCTAAAGTCTTGCCCTTTAGCGCTTATACCACAAACGCTAAAAGTCATGAAAAATAAAAATTTATTATACTTTTAATAGCGCTTTTTTTCAAAAACGCCGCTAAAAGTCATAAAAAATAAAAAAAAATCATAATATTATAAAAACACCAAAAATCCAATTAAAAATGTATAATTTAATTTGAAGACATTAAAATGAAAATTATAGAAGAATACATATTTCTATAATTGAAAATCTCAATATTTGAGACCCTTTCCACTATCCTTTTAAGTGAAGGCTACAAAATTCATCAAAATGTGGTAGATCAAGTGTGAAGCATAATTAAAGCAGCATCAAACATTACTTCAACTTTAATAATAAAAACAAATTGGTATTACATGGTTCCAAGTTGCATAATGCAATACACCCACTAATAAGTATATTAAACATGAATTAAAAAAAGGTAAACAAGATAACAGTAAACAAGCATATGCCAGGCAATGTTACTGTCTTGAAAAGAATAAAAATTATAGACAAAATTGCCAAAAAACCTTAACTGAGAAAACTCCCTATGAAACTTATAAACAAACAAATGAAAGAAAACAGATATTCTCTTTCTCCACTTTCAAACTTGCATCAGAATCAATATTTTTTTTTTATTTTAACTCCTAAATTTAAAAAAAGAAAGAGTAAGAACTATAGATAAAACAAAGGTTTAAACTAGAGATAGCATCCAAAGCAATTACAAGTTTTGGGAGTGAAAGAATAGAAACCAAAGATGCATTTGGAATGTTGCAATTGATAGCATAGCAACAAGGAGAAGGTAAGCAAGCACCTTTTGCTCCACCACAAGATGTACAAACAAAGCACATATCCGAAACTCCCCAACTTTCTTACGCTTTCATTAACAACAACATCTTCTCTTCCACCTATGGGAACATTTTGAAGACCCATTTACCTTCAAACAAACAAACCAACTATGAATCCACAAAAAAAAGTTCAAAATCATTGAGATGGAAAGGAAAAGGGTCTATGCATTCAAATGCAAGGTTTTTGTAACTTACTTGGGCCATGCTTGTAGCTTCATTGTAATTGAAGACAAAAGCTGCAAAGAAGAGAAACAAGAGAAAAGAGTGACCCCATAACTGATTTCATGTTTGGGTTTTAAAATTTAAGTTTTAAGAAAAACCCCATAACCATAACTTGAACATGGAGAAAGAATCTCCATTATGAATTCTACCTACAAAATTTAGGATGATCAAGTCATCAATAAGTCGTGAATATATTTTTTATCATGTTAAATTCTTTAAACAGTTTATTTCTTTTCTTGAGATAAAGAGTAGCCAATAGAAAAACTTTCTAATAATTGAGCGAAATAAATTCCTTACCAAAGCAGGAAAAGCACCAATGGCTTGTCCTACAGATGCGCATAAACAACAAAGGAAGAGGAATCGCTCAACTTATTGGGAAAAACATTCATCATCTATATTTAGAGAGAGCAGAGCAAATTTGGTGATTAAAACATAAAGAAGTGGTATAGTATGCACTAACCGCTTTATTAAAGAAGAATCACAATAATATAAAATGTGTAGAATGTAAATAGTGAAAACGGGATCGTAATTACATGACCCACCAATAAGAGAGAGTACACATGAGGTAACAAATTATAGCATTAATAACTCCAAAGTGCCTAGGAATATATATGAGATCAAAAGACCTTCAATCTAGTCCACGTAAATCACATACAAGTTTGATCATCCTATCTGTCTCTACATGTGGACAACTATTGCCTAGGAAAACTAGTTAAATCTTTTCCTCAGAAATAGTTGCTCTCTTATGGTCATACATGTGTAGACCAAGTGGTGCTCTGAATATAATCCTTAGGTAATCAGTTAGATCACTTTATTGTGTTTGTGTGTGTGTGTGTGCGTGGGTGCTGCTTTCATCCTATCTAAACCGAAATGAAATTCATATGAAGAAACTAAAGACCTCTATCTGCCGTCGGGTCTTTGCAACATCTAGGGACAGTGTAATAATTGCTGCGATGCTTCTCGCCACAAAACCAGCAACAAAGTTTGCCCCAAGGATGCTACACGCTGACTTCATCACCCATCGACACAAGCGCTTTCTCCGATCCGAAAAGGTCGAAAGAAACAAGAATTATGTTGAATGCATAAGGTAGCATTAAACATTTTTTGGGGCGGAGGGGGACACTTAGCCTTATCTCACGTGCTCAAGTGTTGCCCAACAGATTGCAGAGAAAGGAACATCACGAGCAAGTTGTGAACTAAGGCCATCCATAGGATGCGTAGTTTTGTCTTTATTCGAAGAATATGTCAATAATAATGACCATCTTGCTTAGTTCAATCAATCATCTCAATTGCGATAAAATTTCTCATTCAATGCCAAAATTATACTTTTTCGTGAGAGAGTAACTCACTCCAATAGTTAACTTACAGTTTTGAATGCAATTTGTGCTTGTCGCTGGGTTGATTACTCCAATAGTTGAACTTCATTCATTTCTGTAGAATAGCAAATTGAGGATTATTATAGTAATTCCTGGTTACATTAGATGAAGCACAGATGATTTTATACCGCATGCGGGTCTGGCCGATTCAATAGGATAACAACATATGCAAGCTAAAGAACGTGTAAATACGCCTGCTACCAATGGGACATATGGGGTCAAGGTTGGAGCATTATTAGTCGTGAATTCCTCCATTGAATCGCGGAAAATGTCATAGCAGGGCATGTAAATGCCAACCTGAATGACAAGAAAAGAATAGAGTCCACAAGGAGCCAAAAAAATATAAGCACATAAAAATACTTCCTCGCACTAATGCAAGGGATAAAAACATGCAATTGAGGCCTGGAGGGAAGCCATTAAAATGAAAGACTTATAGTCGGCACAGCCAATGCTAAACTTGCATTTGTTCCTCTCCACAGTCTGGCAAAACCTTCCTGCGAAAATTCACTCACGTGAACCTCCAAAAATAAGCAATAATATGTGCATCAAAATATGAAGGTGATAATACAAATGAGTATATATAAAGAGATTCTAATGCATATATAATGAATGTTTAGATGATTATGCTTAGATGGATTAAAATTGCTTTCAAAAAGTGTAAAACATCTACCGAAGAAGTTAGCAATCATTTGTGTTTAACCGAGATTCTTTTACCCGTGTATACCGAAGAAACACAACATCCCATTTATTTAACAAAAAAAGAAAAGTAAGAAAAGAACTTATTTATTAAATAGAAGTGCCATTAATTGATAAGTACCGTATTTGTTTCAAAGCAGGTCTTGTAAGGAACTCCAGCAGCCTGTGCTTGCAATCTTGTCTGGATTGAAAAATAAATAATTTTATGATTTTGAACACCAACTATATTCAGAATCATGTTCTTCCATTTGATTCACATGTAGAGCTGCTGCAATGAACTCGGTGAAATCGACAAGCCCATCTGTGTTGATATCGATCTGTGTGATCGAGGGAAACAAACAATAATCAAAACCAAAGAAAAGAAAAGAAGACCTTCAAATTATTCCACTAATGTTTTTAGAGAAAGAAAAACTAGGTTACCCTTAGAGCAAACTGCTTCAATCGACTATACTTCACAAATTGCCGCACGTTGCTCGAGCAGATATATCAATAGGAATCTCGGATGCATCTCCCCTTCTCTAACCCATGGGTGTCTTTGAAGAAATTGAAACCAATCGATATTCTATAAATAATAGAAGGATAAAATTATAGCAAATGAGAAGATTTGTTTTAGCACTAGGAGTAAACTTGATGGTAAGGTGCTATACATTTCATAGAGCTAAAAGAAAAAGGAAAATAAATAATTAAGATGAGATGATTTAAAGACATACATAGGGCCCGGCAGCGAGCCGGTCTAGCCCGGGATCCTTCACCAATAACTTCTTCACAAAGTCTTTAGCATCGTCACTAATTGTTGGCCATGGTTTACTGACGAAAATCGGGCTTATTCTTCAAACACGAAATTATAGACAGTTGCATATGAATTCTCCGAAAAGTAAATAAAACACGGTTTTACCTTCATCTGAGTACGCCGGTTTTGAAACCAGAATTTGACTTGTCGTGGTTTCAGGCCAAGTTCTTGACTTAGTTTCATCCTTTGTTTGTCATTTGGATGAGGACATTCCTTAAAAACACTACAAAAACACCAACACCAACATTCTTCTTTAAAAACACAAAGATTTCTTAGAATTTTAAATATATTCTTTAAACAAAAATGAATTTACGCTTCCAGTTCTTGGATCTAATGAGAATTAGTGTCGATGGTAACGTTTCTTCTTCAATGGTCTTTCGGTGGTTTCTTGTAATTCACTTTCGGAACCACTTTTCATCTCCTCTTTTCCCTCAACAATGACCCATTTTCTTCTTTCTATTCAAAATATATAATAAAAACATAAAATAAATGTTTTTTTTTTTGTGTGTAAATAACATGAAATAACAATATTAAAAAAAAAACTTATAGGGATCATAGGAGGTAAAGGCTCCAGAGGCAAGTAAGTGAAATTAGGGTTTTGAAATGTTGATGTAAATAAAGTTTCTGAAGACACCACCATATTCCCTCCCATTTCTGAAGACACCCATTTGTGAGAACCCAAAAAATAGCTAAAATCAGAAGAAAAAAAACCATCATAGTAAAATACAATACAAACTTAGATGAAAATACAAATTAGGCAAAACAAAACACTAGAATACAGAATGGGTTAACTTACAGTTGCCATAGAAACTGACGTGAACCATGGAGGAAAAGGGGAAGATGCCGAAGTACGGAAAGAGAAATGAACTGGAGAGTTGAAATATGTAAATTTTACAATAGATGGAAGAAGAAATTTGGGGATTTTGGTTTGGGAATTTTGAGAGGGAAATTTTGGGGAGTTCAGAAATTTAGGTTTTAGGAAAAAAATTTCGGGGAAACGATAAGAAGGATAATAAAGTTAAAAATTTTGTATGCGTTTTATTAAACAAATCTTTGGTATAGTTTATTTTTGTATGTTTTTTATAAACGCCACTATAGTTCTATATTTTGCAGCGTTTTTACTAAAAAGCGCCGTTATTACATAATTTTCTATTTTTAATATGTTTTTTTCTAAAATTTGTGTCTTAAAATTATTATTTTTTGAATATTTATTTTATTATATTTTGAGTATTGAATTTTTAATTAAAACATTAAATATTAAAATTTTAAGTTTTAAGTTTTAAAATTTTAAATTTTTATTATTAAATTTTAAAATTTAATCATACACATTATTTTAAAATATAAATACATCAATATATTTTTATATTGAATAAATATAAATTTTATGTATGCAATATAAAAATAAAAAACGATGTTAATTATAATTATATCAATAATTGTGTTAATATTTTAAATTTCGTCTCAATTTTGCCTTCTTTGAACCGCTTATCTTGGACGAGATCATTGCTAGAATGACCGGATCTAAATAAACAATTAACAAATAAAATTTTCATTTTCTTTTTGATCTTATAGATACAGTAAATTATTAGAGCCCCCAAATTAGAAATCAAGCTTTTAGGGTTACTCATTTCATTTCTCACCATCTAAGAATCAACATGAGAAAGGGAAAAATAATAAAGACACTAATTAATCTAAACCCAAAAACCCTATCATCTATCCCACAAACCCTAAATCATAAACCATAAAACTCTAACCCCTAACCCTTAACCAATTAACCACAAACTCTTAACCATTCACCTTTAAATCCATTAACCCTAACTTTTAACCCATGAAACCTTAACACATCCCCCTTAAACCTTAAACCATAAATCATAAACCATAATCCCTAAACATTAAAATAGTAACTCCTAAATCTTACACCCTAAACTATATATGCTAAACTATAAACCCAAAACTATAATGATAATTAATTTAATATTTTAAAATTAATATTTCACTTTTACGATTATATAAGAAATTATTTAATATATAAATTTAAAAACAATCAGTCATATATATCCAAAAAAACTTTAAAATTATTTTGCGTTTTTTCCAAAAGCGCCGCTAATGTTTAGACTTTTAGCGGCGTTTTCCAAAAGCGCCGCTAATATCAGATTTTAGCGGCGTTTTTCAAAAGCTACCGCTAATTTAGATTTTAGCGGCACTTTTGAAAAGCGCCGCTAATGCTCAGAATTTTAGCGGCGCTTTTGAAAAATGCCGCTAATGCTCAACTTTAGCGGCGTTTTCCAAAAGCGCGCTAATGCTCAATTTTAGCGGCGTTTTTCAAAAGCGCCGCTAATGCTCGAACTTTTAGCGGCGTTTTTAAAAGCGCCGCTAATTTTCAAGGCTTTTTTTTAGCGGCGTTTGCTCGAATAGCGGCGTTTTTAAAAATTAATGTTCTTTTAGCGGCGTTTGTAAATAAACGCCGCTTTTATTGCTTTTGTAAATTTTTGCATTTTTTTTTTTTAAATGTTTTCCTTCAAACGCTAATGTATAATATTTGCGGCGTTTTTCTTTAAAACGCCATTAAAAACGCCGCTAAAAGTCTATTTTTCTTTAGTGTGGTACCAATTTTGGGCGTGACGAGGTGCTAACCTTCCTCGCACGTGACAAACTCGAACCCATTTTTCGAGTTTCGTAGACCAAAATCGTTGTTTTGATAAATCAAAATGTTTATTAAAAGCAACCGTGTTACGAAGTGACTCGATCACACCTCATCAAAAAAGATTGGTGGCGACTCCTATTTTTTATCTTCGTTTTCAAAACTAAAGTCGATATCCATTTTCTGAAAAAAATGATTACGACAAATACAATTGAAGCCGACGTGAATACCTAGGCGTAATGTGGTTCGGATGTATTGCATATCCATGGTGTTCTTTTTCTTTTTGTAATTTTGTTGTATAACCGTATTTAATATATTTTTTAAAAGTAATCATATTTAATTTTTATATTTGTACTATATATTTTGAAATATTCATCTTGTGATTTTTTCACACCACCGAATTTTTATTGATATGTGTTTCTTTTATTTTTATTAAGGATGGTAGAAAAATATGTTATAACTGTGGTCATCCTAAATCAGAGTAGATTAATTACTAAAATTAATTGAAATGCATTTATTAAAATGATTAATTGGAGTTACCAAGAGATAAAAATAGATTGATTCTCGTGTCGATACAAATCAATTAATTTATTGTTTTTTGGTCTAAATTGTCACTAAAAATGGGTTTAATCAATTAATTTATTTGTTATTAACTGATGAAACTAATGAAATAAAAAATTAATGATTTTGCTTATTTAATCACAGATCTCATTCCAAAAATAGAACATCATGTTGAATAAAACATATGAGTTTATGTTCCATTTTTGGAGTACCCGATGACAGGGTTTTTAACTATATTATGCTAAAAGGTTCGGCAGTCAAATTTCCCAGTGTTGTTAGCAAATTTGATGAATGCAAAAGTAGTAGTTTGGACCATTTGAGGAAACTTGTAAATTAAATAATTTAAATTATTCGAGAATTTTATTCAATTCAAGTGATATAATTTAACTCAATTTAAATTGTAGAATTTGAATAATTTGAATTGTTTTAAATAAATCATATGATATTTGTGGTTCAATGTGCTAATATTTTTATAACTGTAGGCCTACCAAGCAAAAGCAGTGGGGTCCTTGCCAGGGCCCAACAAAAAATTTTTAAATTTCATTAAAAAAATTCAGTTCGGGGCCCATTTTTGAAGAAAAGAAGTGCGTTAGGGCCTATTTTTAAAAAAAATCAGTGCGAAGTGCGTTAAGGGCCCATTTTTTTTTAAAAAAATTCAGGGCCCAAAGAAGAAGTGCGTTAGGGGCCCATTTTTTTGAAAAAAATTTCAGAGCCCAAAGAAGAAGTGCGTTAGGGCCCATTTTTTTCAGTTCACCTCGGGCCAAAGAAAATTCAGGGACGACTCTGTTTATAACCTAAAAGATTCGTAGATACTAGTTTTGAAATATTAATTTTTTTTTTATAATTGAGATGAAGTTGTTCGAGTTTGAATCTAAGCTCTTATGCATACAACATAATACTCTTACCGCTAAGTTTAGAGGTTGTTGACTTTGAAACATTAGATTTATCATCTAATCGGTTTAACCTTAATTTTCATTTATATGTTAAACGAAAGTGTTTTCTTTTTAATTTCGTAAATTTTAAATTAATTTTTTTGATTAATGAATAAGTCTCGTCAACTTGAATAATATAAATTTTTTTAAACTTGGTTTAACTTGATTGAATTGAATACTATTAGGACCACGGTTTTCCAGCAATGTTTGTCTAGTAACTTGATCGGTCATAGAAAATATAAGACAACTTAGGTATTTTTATATGTTGGCCTTTTTGACATAGGCCTTGCTTTTAAAACAAATGGTCCTCATGAAATACACCATTCCTAATCTCAAAAACAAAATTATCAAGAAGAGCAGTATGTAAAGAGTTTGAAGTAGAATTTGGCTTGGATTAAAGAGAGAACTTTTATCTCTTTAAGACATCATCAATCAATGACTATTTTCAAGGAATGATTTTTTTTTTTATTGACTTAGGATTCTATTGATTGATTATAAAGTACACTTAAGTTTATTTGGAGGCATTTATCGTTACTGCCTAGGATGCCTATAAATAGGCATCATTTTGTACATTCTAAGGTACTCATTTTTTTTTATTGGGTAGAGAGTTGCGAATTGCTATTTTGGCTAATTGATCTTTTTGTTTTCACACTCAATCTTAGGCATTAATTGTGAGTGAATTAAACCTTTGTAAGTAAGGCTTGGGTAAGTGGTTGTAACTAGTTAGGACTAGCTATTAAGCCGCAAATACATCTTGTAGAAGGATAGTTTAGGCTTACACCAATAGGTGGTTGGATCAATTGAGGAATAAGAGACCATCCACTGAGTAAGGCTCCGTAGAGTAAGATTATTTCCAAACTACGTAAACAAGCGACTGTGTGCAAATCTCTCTCTACTTTTGCTTTTTTTATTTTTTTTATTTGTTCAATTTTTGTGTCTAAACTTGCTATCGAACAATCAAGTGATATTTGCAACAAACTAAAGTGGTTTTTCAAGTGGTATCAAACAAGCTTAAAAAGTTGTTTGGAGATGATCCTAAACACTTTTTGCTATCATGGAAACTATAAGAGAAGGAAGCTCTATCACTCGAGCACCTCTTTTAGTTGGCTCCTCAAACTATGCTTATTGGAAAACCTGTGTGAAAGCTTTCATTATGTCAGTTGATGAATCAGCTTAAGAAGCAGTCAAGGAAGGATAGAGAAAGCCCCATCTGATAGGAACTGATGGAGGAACCAAGCTAAAACAATAGAGTCAATATATTCTTGAAGAAAAAAAAGGTAACTCAAGTAAGCTCAAAAGCTCTCTATGCGATTTTTAATGGAGTTGACATGGAACAATTCAAGATGATCTCAACATATGAAATTGCTAAGGAGGCATGGACTATCTTACAAAATCAACATGAAGAGAATGTTTTTGTCAGGATGCCAAAACTCCAAATTCTGACCATCAATTTTGAGAGTTTGAAAATGGATGAAGATGAAACTATTTCTGATTTTTATACAAGGCTGTGTGACATATATGATGAAGTTTTTTGTCTTGGTGAACATTTTTCTAAAGTGAAACTTGTCAGGAAAGTTCTCCATTCTCTTTCAGAATAATTTGTTATTAAAGTCATTGTAATTGAAGAAGCCAATGATATCACCACCCTCAGGTTAGATGAGTTGATTGGTTCACTCAAGACCTTTGAATTGAATCTTGATGAAGGAAAGCGTGACAGGGTAAAAGGCATAAAAGAATGTTGCTTTCAAATCTCAATTTCGTGTTCAAACAGAGAAGCAAACATAAGAAGCTATCAATTAAATTAGAGAACAAATTGCTCTACTATCCAAGAACTTTAATAAAGCTTTTCAAAAAAGAAATTACCAGGAGAAAAAGATGCCAACAGCTCCAATAGAAAATTTCAAAAAAAAAAAAAAAGACAATGTGTTAAACAAAAAGGAGATTCAATGTTTCCAATGCAAGGATATGGTTTCATTCAAACCGGATGTGCTAACACCAAAAGAAACAAAAGTCTTTGGTGGTTACATTTGAGTAATAAAAAAGATGAGAGTGAGTACTCAAACTCGGATAAGGAATTAAATAATTATGCGGCCTTCACTATGTTTGTTCAGCCAACTATTCGGATAGAAAATCAGACAAACATCTATTTTGGTTAATTTTTCTCTTTGTTTTTACACTCAATCTTAGTCATTAATTGTAAGTGAATTAAGCTTTTGTAAGTGAGGTTTGGGTGAGTGGCTGTAACTAGTTGGGACTATCTGTTGGGGCTTCAAATATATCTTATTGAAGGGTAGTTGGATTGACACCAATAGATGGTTGGATCAATTGAGAAATAAGTACCATTTACTGAGTAAAGCTCCTCAAAGTAGGATTGTTTCTGAACTGAGTAAACAAACAACTGTGTGCACATCTCTCTCTACTTTTGCTATTTTTGTTTTTGTTTGATTGTTTGTTCAATTTTGTGTTTGAACTTGTTGTCGAACCGTCAAGTGATATTCATAGCAAACTAACATGGTTTTTCAAATACTAACAGTCACCCCAATACAAAAAAATACTTTAATTTATATTAAAATAAAATTATTGCCAATATAGGACGACATGGGTTCAAACGCGTTGAAACATGTTGTAACATGTTGTAACAACCCGATTTAATGGCTAGTCAGAACAATGATCTCGGGATCACTAATCTGAGATTAGAGAAATTATTTTTATGTTATTTTATGAGTTATAGCATGATTACATTAGTGCATGAAAATTTTGGTGCTTTAATTTTAGCGATTTCATGTTTAATCGCAAAAAATGACTAAATCGCATAAGGTGCAAAAGTTCCATTTTTTAAGCTAAAGGTACCAAATAGCCATATATTTTCAAATTGAGGTCTTTAAAAGGCAATTTAGCCCTTTGAAAAGGCTTGGCCGGCCATAGACTACCATAGGAGACAAAATGGTCAAAGTTGGTGAGTCGGTGGACTAAATTGATAGTTTAATATTAGAATAAAAAAGAGAAGATATCATCTTTCTTTCCATATTTCTCCACTGAAATTTGCAAGAAAAATAGGGGTTTTGAAAGCTAAAATTTTCAGCAAGCTCTCCTCCTTCCTTGTAAGTGATTTTGATGATTTTTCTTAATGATAATTGTACTTTTAGAACCCGTAGAGCTTAAGCTTTCTAAAGAGGGGATTATCTTGCATTATGGTGAAAAGTTTAGAGTTTTTTCCATGAGAGCTTTCATTGTTATTTTCTGCATTTTTATGGAAGAAATTGAGTCTTAGTTGTTAAATGAACAACTTTTGTGAAAGGTGTTGTCATGAAAACACCAAAAAGGACATTGTGGAAAAGGTTATAGAAATTGTTGTAAATGTGTGAAATGTTGATTTTTGATGATAGATATAAGAGTATTAAATGTTCACCTAGTCTTGTTGAAGGTAGAAATATGATTAGAAATGATTTTCAAGCCTAGGTGCAAAATGGTCATTTTGCCAAAGTCTAGGGGCAAAATAGTAATTTTTCCAAAACATGATTATTAAAATGATTTTATTAATATAATGATTAAAATGAGCTAAGTTTCTATTATAGAGCAAGAAGAACTAAGAATTCACCTTGATCGGGGAAAGAACAAAGTCTCGGACTAGACTGACTCATTTTGAGATCAAGGTAAGTTTGTATGTGATAGATTCAACATTTATGTTAGTATGTTTGAGAATGCTTGGTATTATGTTGATGTATTATACTCTACTAAATTGAGTAATTGATGTTTAATAAGATGTTGAAGTCCTAGGAGGACTATAATGAATATGAAATTGCTATCATCGAGATATGAAATGGATAAGGTCCCGTATAAGACCATGTCTAGGACATGGCCTCGCACCGAGTTGAAATCCCGTATAAGACCATATTCAGGATATGGCTTTGGTAATGAGTATGAAAATTGTATAAGACCATATCCGGGATATGAAATAGATACTTGATGTGAAAGTCCATATAAGACCACATCCGAGATATGGCAATGGCATTTAGAGGTGACTCCATGTAAGACCACTTCAGGGATGTGGCATTGGCTTTGTACCTACATTAGTGACGATGAATATGCGTATTTGATTATCCTTAGTGATTAATGGGATAAATATATGAGTTAGAAGTAGAAATAAGATTTGTACTAAAATAATGTGAATGAGTGAATACAGGTACTCGTGAATGAGTCACGAAGAAACGATTACGATATGTGGCACGGTATGTGCAAAATAAGGGCAAGTTTGAGTAAGTATGGGAAGAAGCCTAAGACCTTGTGGATGTCTTATTAATGCCATGGATGGATTAGATTATGAGCTTATTGTTGCCATTTATTTCCATGCAAACTTACTAATCTTTATGCTTACCCCTTCAGTGCCCTTTTTCCTTGTAGTATTACCGAGATAACTCGAGAAACGTGGATCGTTAGAGTTCGAGAATCACACTATCGACATCACTTTGGTATAACAATTTAGACTTATTTTGAGTATGGCATGTATAGGACTTGGGTAATTTTGTTAGGTTGTAATTGTTAGACAAAGTGTTGACTATGTATGTTATTAAAGTCATTTTGTAAATGGCCTTATAAGTTAGGCAAATACTTGGTAAATTCTATTACTTAATGAAGATGAATTTCATGAAGTGTATGCCCTTGTGTACGTCTTGATTCTTTGAGTTTCTAGAGATACCTTTTGGTCATCTTTTATATTGGAATGTTTTGAATTGAGTTCTTGGATATGCCTTTGGGTTATAAGTTGTTTTGACTTGAATTGGAGTATGTATGTGTGCAACTTAGGGTGGCAAAGGGCTTGGTAGATACCCATCTAATTGTCCATACGAGTAGACAAACGGGCGTGTGTGACACACGGGTAGCCCTATAAGCGTGTGGATCGACCGTGTGTCCCCTTGCATGCTAGAATTGCAAGTCAGTATGCCTTGTAGTAAACACACGGGCAGAGACACGGCCGTGTGTCTCAGCCGTGTGGGAGTCACGGCCTAGGACATGGGCTTGTGCTCAGGCCGTGTGAAGTCTGCACTTTAAATGTGGATTTTAATTCGACACACGGGCTAAGGACACAGGCGTGTGCCTTGGCCGTGTGACCTTAGTGAGATGATGACGTCATAAACAGAATGCCAAGGTTTTGGCACATGGGCTGAGACACGGGTGTGTCAAAGCCGTGTGAGGGACACGGGCGTGTATCCTGCCGTGTGGATTAAGTCAGTGTCGACCACGGGTGGAAGACACGGGCACGTCTTAGGGGCATACGGGCGTGTCCCTAGATCAACATAGGAGTGTGGCCCCTGTTTTGATGAAAAGTTTTCCAAGTTCGTAAAAGTTCCCGGTTAAATCCCGGAACCTCTCAGATGTATGTTTAGGGCCTTGTAGGCCGAGATTGAGCAAGAGATGGGTTTAAATGAAATTTCTTTTATAGCCCAATATGAGACATTTAAGCGAGCTAAGTCAGGTAATAACTCAAACCCGGTTTTGGCTTCGAACGTGGGTAAAGGGTGTTACACATGTTTATCCTCCTATTTAAGAGTTGGGGAGGAGGTATGAGTTAGAAAATAAAATAGTTCAAAAACTTTTATAATATTTGATTTTTTTAATTTATAGCTCCAAGACATTTATAATCTTTAAAAATTTTAATTCCAAATAAAGATTAGATAATTTATTCGGTAAAAGACACTTACCCCTCAAGTTTAGTGTAAAATACACTTATCGTCTATGGTTTCAAGTTGATGTGTTAATGTGTCAGGTTGGTTGGGTTCGAGCCGGGCCCAACTAAAAATTCAGGCCCGTTTGCTAGGCCCAGGTCCGACCTGAAAAATGGGCCTAAAATTTTTTTCAAGCCCAGCTCGGATAAAAAATACTAAAACTCGGGCCCGACCCGCCCGTATTAATTTTTTTATATAATTTTTAAATATATATAATACATCAAAAATACTAAAAACATCAAAATAAATATTTCTCAACAAATTGAAAATAAATTTTTAAAAAAATATGTATACTTAAATAACACTAAAATAGATACAACTTAACAAGCAAATGCCTCTAAAATAATAATAAAATTAACAAATACCTTTAAAATAATAACAAAATTAATAATAAAACAAGTTTTATACAATATCTAAACAACAACAACAAAATAATAGCAACATAATAATAAAATAGTAGAAAAATAGGGAGAAAACAATAAGAAAATAACATTAAAAATTAAAAAAATAGTAGTTTTTTTGTCCTTTAGTGAATTCGGGCCGGACCAGGCAAAAATGCCTCATCTAAGGTCCGACCCCATTTTTAAATGGGTCTTATTTTTTATCCAAACCCATTTCTCGGGCTTATATTTTTGCTCAAACCCTCCCACATTTCGGGTGGGCCATCGGGTTAGGCCGGATGACCCAATCCATGAATAGGTCTAGTTGCAAGAATGCCCACTTACCTCGTATGTTTGGAAAAATATCTTATAAATCTCTCAAGATATTTATTTACTAAACAAATTTTAAATTATTATTTATTTTCCATTTAATTTATTTATTTCTCTTTTTAATTAAAAATAATAAAATTTAATTACATATTCAAGTGATAAGTTTAAATATATTTAATTGCTTTCATAAAACAATATTTGAATTCGATTGAAATCAAATATATAAAATTTATACTTATCAATTATATATTAACCTAAAGATGAATTTATTAAATTTTTTGTAAAATTAATTAGTTATGAAATTTAGAAGGTTTGGATTAGAAAGAAACTAATTAAAACTTAAAACTTAAAAATTAAAAGAAAAAAATCTAAAATTTTATATTATAATTAAATTAAATTTTAAAATTTTAACATGTATTTACATAAAATTTATTAAAACAATAAATAAATAATAAAGAAAAGATAAAAAAATTATCGATAGTTTAAAAATAATAGGTCTTAGTTATTGCAAGGTTAATGTCATAGAAATTTTAATATCTCAAATTCAAATCTCAATTTGTGTAAACCATATAAGGGTTCTCGATCTAATATTTATTATAGGTAATGTTTCACCATTTGTGGGTGTATAGATTTATTCCGGTATATGTTTAAACATATCTTAATTATTAATTTGATCATGTTTTATAATTATTAATTGACAAAACATTATGTTTAGCATATCAATATATTATAATAGGGTAAATTACTCAAATATACCAAAAAATTAAAAATTTAAAGAAATTGGGCTGATTTTTTAGAAAATTTACGAAAAATGGCCATTTCCCATCAAAATGCGTCCACGTCAGCGCGTTTTGAGTGGAAATGCCAGCAAAGCGCGTCCCCAGGGGCACGCTTTGCCTCCAACGGTCAAAATTTTCCCTATAAAACCCCCAACCCTTTTATTTTTTTCACACTTTAATCCTTCTCTCAATTTTCTCTCAAAGTTCTTGAAATTTACTCTCAAATTTTAAAATAGTCCTTTACTATTTACAAAAAGCCCTTTTAATTTTTTAATATATTTTTTTGAAAATTTTAAAATTTTCGATCAGATTACAATGGTCGGGAATTACTTGCCTAAACAACAAGCACATCTCCGTCAAGCAAATGCAAATGGTAAGTTTTAATTTTAATTTTTAATATTATTTAATATTTTTTAGGTCTATACAATTTTAATTAATTTTTATTTTATAATTTTTTAAACAGTCTGTAGATAAGGTGTTGTAATATTATATTCACAATATGCATGGTCCCCCATCGCCGTTGATCGAGAATTACTTGCAGGAAGTGGGTTTTTGGCACATGGCCACGATAGGCCGGGGGTTCAAGTTGGAGCTGCCTTTGATCAGTGCGTTGATAGAGAGGTGGAGACCCTAGACGCACACTTTCTATCTTCCATGCGGAGAGTGTACCATCACTCTGGAAGATGTACAGTTGTAGTTGAGATTGTCGGTGGACGGGTCGGTAGTCACCGGGTCCGCAACTTCTATTGATTGGATGGCCGTATGCTACGAGTTTCTAGGTGCCATTTCGGATAAAATTCAGGGAATTCGGATCGAGATGGCCTGGTTACGAGACACATTCCGGAGCTGAATAAGGGTTCGACCGAAATAGAGCGAATACGGCATGCTCGGGCATACATTCTTCAAATAATTGGAGGCTATCTGATGCTGGACCTTTCTAGAAACCTCGTACACTTGAGGTGGCTGCTGAAACCTGTTGATTTTAGAACAACCGATGAATTGAGTTGGGAGTCTGCCATGCTATTAAGGTTGTATCGGAGATGTCGGTGACGCTGTGAGTAGTAAGTAAAATCGAAGTTTCCTATCACTCTGCAATCATGGGCATGATTTCGATTTCTATTTTTACGTCCTCGACTCGACCACCCATATTCATTCCCATTGATAACGAGGTAAATTTAATGTTATATTTTACAATTATTACGTAGATTTATAGTATAATTGTATGCTAAAATTTATTTAATTAGGTGGAACCATTCTATGAGTCATCTTTGGAATACCTACCTCGCTTGAAGATATCGTCTTCTTCTATTGGACCAACAGTCGGAATCACAAGTAAGTTTCGAATTTCGTATTTATAATTTAGTATTTCATATTTAGTGTCTAGTATTATGTATATAACTAATATTTTGGTAATGTTAATATAGTTTCAATGGACATTGTACGAGGATCTGAAAATTCGGGCAGTAATTCCGGAGGAGTTCTTGCAAAATTCGAGCAGTTGGCACGTGAAGGTCCCATTGATCACCTATGCGACCATGGAGATTCACCAGTCAGATCGGGTTCTGTGACAATTTAGATTCCGGCAACCGATTCCCGTGCCACCTGAGGTGCTCGATGATGAGCACAAAGTGGACTTACGGCAGTTGCACATGGATTGGCCAAGATTTTGGTCAGCATTTATCGGGACGTGGGAGAATCGGTATGACTATTTACCTAACCGAGAACCGATCATCGTTCCTGAGTTAGCGTACGTGCTGGAATACATGCCATGGTTTAGGATCCATGGTAAGCCGTATTTGTTGTCGGAAGAAGAGAGGCGAAGGCAACTTCGTTAACAAAGGGAATGTCGGGGCCCTTTAAATCCAAGGAGAGGGGTGATGAGACGGGGCCATCAACAGCGCCAAACAATCACCGGGCCCATAAACAATGCCCACACAGTCACCGGGCCCATCAGTTCAGCCGACGACACCTACATCACAACCTTTACCTTTTATGCCAGGTGCGTACCCTACCCTTTATGTAACAGTCCGAAATTGACCCTAATCGGAACGGTAGTTTCGAGACCACGAATCCAAGTCCGAAAAATAGTTAAATATTATTTTCTGTGTTATTTATATGTGAATTAGCATGTGTGGTAGTTTCGTATAGAAACTTGATTGTTTGTATGCTTAATTAAATAAAAAGGGCTTAATTTCTTAAGTTATAATCTTGATAGTTTAAAGTGTAAGAACTAAGTTGAAGTTGTATTTTAAAATGGGAGCATTTAAAATGCAATAAACCCATTTTAAAGATAGTGGCCGGCCATGTACCATTATGACCTTATAGAATAATGTTGTTTAAATTATAAAGGAGGGTTAAATTAGTCATCCAATAATTAGTTAGTATATATGTTAATAAAGTATAAAATAAACCATGTTCTTGTTCATCTCTTCCATGACCGAATGCATGAAAAAATAGAAAGAAAAACATCAAGCTTGGTTCGGCCATCTTTAAACTTAAATTAAGGTATGTGGTTTGTTCGGTTTTTATGATTTTTATGTTTTAATGATCGTTGCTTCGAATACAAGTCGACCCATGTTAGAATTTTTGAATTTGAGCATGTTTGATATTCGACCATTGAAGGATGTATGTGCTTTGTAATGTTTGATGGAAAAATATTAAAAGTATGTTTGAAATTAACATGTTTTGAATTGGAAATTTTGGTGAATTTGAGTATTTTAGGTTAAATTGTAAAAGTAAATTTTTAAGGGGTTAAATTTTAAAACAAATGAAATGTATGGACTTATATGGCTATGTGGAAGATTCGGCCTAGCTATATTGTTGGGAAATTTTGTATATTTTGTGTTTTGTGCAAATAGGACTAAACTGTAAAAATGTGAAACATTAGGGGAAAAATGGTAATTGGCCCATTTAGGTGTTCTTGGATTAAATTGAAATGAAATGTGTTTGAATGAGTTTAAATTGAATATGTTTAGATCAAGAACAAAGAAAAACGGACTTGGATCAGGGAAAGGCGAAAGTTAACGAATAGCCGGTTTTTGCTGTCCGACGATTTCCGAGGTAAGTCTATAAGCTATTTAATATCGTTAATGTCATTTATAATTTTGAATACATGTTGAATTATGGAATTATGGTCATGAATTTAGTGAAAGCCGAATGTGGATAGATATTTTATCATGAAGTGTTGTTAAATTTTTAATTGAATTGATAAGTTCAAGTGATATAAATTATGTATGGTTTATATAATTTTGGTCAGCATGTAATGTGAATAAGATGGATATAATATTGTATTTCGGGCTTTGAGCCTAGCAGGCCCTGTGCCGATGAATTATATCAAGCTTCGAGCCTAGCAGGCCTTGTGCCGGTGAAGTGTATCAGGCTTATTGACTAGCAGGCTAAATGCCGGTGATCAAATTTTAGACCTCGGGTCTAGCAGGCTTAGTGCTGGTGTGTATTTCAGGCTTTGATGCCTAGCAAGCTTAATGCCGGTGATGTATTATAAATAGAGAATCCATGAATCATTTACAAGGTGGAACGTAATTACTGCAATAAGCTAAATGCTCGGGTAAGTATAAGTTTTCATAGTTGCAAGGAATAAGGTAAGTTATTATATTTCCATTTGAATTAAGTAAGATGTGATGTAGTTGAAGCTTTTAGTGAGATGTTAATAAGTGCATTTGATCTTACCAATAATGCGTATGATATATATATATATATATATATTGGAATTTAAGCTTGGTTATGCCTTTGAGATTCGGCCATATGTGTAAATGTTAAATGTGAGAGTGATTGTATATGCTTACATATGTGTATGACTGATTACATATGGTTAAGATGTATGTTATATTTCTTTGGTTTAGAATATGCGAATACCTATTGTATTTAGGGGTTTCGGTGAGTTTGCATGCTTATGGTAAGAATTGATAATTGTTAAGTTAAGTAAGGTAATGGCATTCGGCTATAAAGAACTTATAAGTTAAATTATTTATATTCAATGTCATAAACCAATTGTTTTAAAAGCTTGAATGTTTGAATGCTATATTATAATTGCTTAAGACTTACTAAACTAATAAGCTTCCTATGTGTGTGTTCATTGTTCTGTTTTATAGATTTTGATCAAGCTACGAGCTCAGGGGATCGTTATCGAAGTCTACCACGCTATCGACATATTTTGGTACTCTAAAAGTTGAATTTTTGAACTTAAAGGCATGTATAGGCTAGCTTAATGTTTGAATGATGTTTTTGTTGATGTATATAAGCCATGTGAAAATGGCTTATTTTATTATTAAATAATCTAAGGTTATGCAAGTCTTGATTAAGGTGAGAGTGCAAGTTTTACTTGGATAATGAATATGGATGAGTTTAAAATCATGCTAAGCATAATGTTTGTATATGTATGTTTAATGTGTAATCACATATATGAATCTTTGCTAGTTCTTTGGAAAGTGAATATATATATATATATATATATATGGGATAGTATATTCGGTTATGGATGATATTGGTGCATGTGTAGTTTAAATTCAATTGATGTGATTCGGTAATGAAATGATTAAATTATGGTACTATGGTTCGGTTGTATTCGGCTTTGATGCATGATCATTAAACGGTAAACTCGATAATGTAAGCAAGCATACTTGATAGTTTGGTTAACTAACATGTTTATTATGTCATGCGTTTGATTTAATAATTAGCTCATTTTAGAAGCATATCTTATAGTACATTACTCATGACGGATGTTCTTAACTTGACTTTAAGGTTAAGATGATTGTTGAATGTGATTAATTGTGCTTGATTGGTAGCTTGTCATATTACGTGTTTTAAAAACATTAGGAGTTGCATTATGGAAATTGGTATATGCGCATTTGAATTTGATTTAGGTTGTGAATTGATAAATGATAAATTTGATTATAAATAAGGTTTAAGCATGATTATATATATACATGTATATTTAATTTTGTTATTTGATATCTTACCTAAGTATATTAAATATAGATATGGGCATTTTCGGTCATTGACAATTTGATGACTAAATAAATAGTAATGAGGTTAGTCAATGAAAAATGTTTCTTTGTAAATTTTGGTTATATGGTTTATGAACTGTATATAAATGATTAATTATGCTATGTAAGCACATTACATTTATTGTATTCGATCATGTTTATTTGAGATGTTAATAATTGATATGATTTGTATTATGATTGGTAATGCCTTTTAACCCTAATCCAGTGACGGATTTAGGTTAGGGGTGTTACACCTTATATGTATCCTAACCCATATATGTTTCCTTTTCCCGGTCTCAGCCCAGGTTGGAATGCATGGCCGGTTTTGAGTCCGTTCCCGACTACTCCTGCTGGCCAGCCGATCTTGAGGTCGTCGTCGCGTGAGGGATCATAGGAGGCGCCGTCGAGGAGCACTTCTTTATGCCAGTCTCCTTCGCCATATGGGATTCAGACACCCCGCCGTGGTTTATGCAAACACCTCGGATTGTTATTTTATCAAGGTGGGTCATCCTCGCAACACCCACAACCAGACCCACTGCCGGAGGAACCGGAATCCCCGCCCAAGGTTCCACGACCCCCGCCGAAAACTAGAAGAAGGAGGAATCCAACGCGTAACCGCCAACCGCCACGTGTGAATCGATTAAACCAAGCATCAACATTGATTCGGATCGGCTTTTTATTTTTAAATTGTAATAAATTTTTATTTTTAATAAAAAGTTTTTTTATTTGTGTTTGTAATTTAATTTTAATATCTTCACTAAAATGAAGTTGTTTATTTTTGTATATAATTTAATTTGAATTTTTTAATAAAATAAAATTTATTTTTATTTTTATTTTTGTAATTTAGTTTTAATATATTTAATAAAATTATAGTTGTTTAATTTTAATTGTAATTTAATTTTAATATATTTAATAAAATAATAGTTGTTTAATTTTTAATTGTAATTTAATTTTAATATATTTAATAAAATAGAAATTATTTAATTTTTATTGTAATTTAATTTTAATATATGTAATAAAATAAGAAGCTATTTTTATTTTTTATTTTATTATAATTTAGTTTTAATATATTAAATAAATAAGAAGTTTTCTTTATTTTTATTTTTATAATTTAGTTTTAATATATTAAACAAATAAGAAGTTTTCTTTATTTTTATTTTATTGTAATTTAATTTTAATATATGTAATAAAATAAGAAGTTGTTTTTATTTTTTTACAATTTAGTTTTAATATATTTAATAAAATAAGAAATTTTTTTTTTTTTTTTTGTAATTTAGTTTTAATATATTTAATAAATAAGAATTTTTTTAATAAAATAATAGTTGCTTATATGTTTTTGTAATTTAATTTTAATATCTTTTATAAAATAGAATTTGTTTAATTTTTTTAAATTTAATTTTAAAATAAATATCTAATATAAGATGCCAGCAAAGCCCGCCTCTAGAGACGAGTTTTGAGTAGAAATGGTCCTTTCCTTAAATTTTTAGAAATCGACTTAATTCTATAAATTTTAATTTTTTGGTATATTTGGATATTTTACCTATTATAATATAATACAATTTATAACTTAATTTTGTAATAATTGAAATATTTTTATAACTAATTAGATTTTTATATTTTTAATTAAAATTTTCATATAAATATTTAAGATAAAAATAAATAGAATGATAATTAATTAATAAAGGATAAAGTTGATATTTAAAAAATTTTCATTTAATAAATAAGTCGGTAGGTAGATTCGGATTCTTTTATCAAAATAGTAGGCTTGAATAATTTTTGTAAATTCAAATTTTACTTATATCCTATAGATATTTATTTATGATAATTTTCTAATAATTATTGATGATAATTTTCTAATAATTATTTAATAAAATTGATCGGAGCAATTCAACTGAAAATTAATAGTTTTAGTAGTACCTGGCTATGAAAATGTTATGAATAAAGATAAAATATTATTAGCATTGTTATAGAGCAAAAGATTGGTGCTTCCCCTTTGGGAAAATATCTTTACTAGGAGAATGACTGAGGATCAACCAAAGTCTCTTCCTCCTCTTCATTAAATCCAACGGCTCACATTCTTTTTAATTCATATTAAAGTTTCTGTATTTATATTATTATTTAATATTTAAAACCATGTTGCTTTATTTATTATTTTAATTATTTTGAGATCGTACAAAGCGTTTTTAAATTGTCAAATCTTTAGAAAAGCAATCAAAGGATGTATGGACACATCTCTGCATCTTTGTCTCTTCCTTCACTTGAGAACTGAGAAAAAAAAAAAAAAGAAGATTCGGAAGCATTCTTCTTCTTTTTTTTTTTAAGACCAAAAGCAATGGATTTCAGACTACCTCTCATCTTTTTCCTGATTCTCTTCACAACCCAGTGTTGTTTCTGTGCAAATACTGAACTCAAAGCACTTATGGAAATCAAAGCTGGTTTAGACCTAGAGAACAAGTATCTCTCTTCATGGACCTTTAATGGTGACCCTTGTGATGGTTCATTTGAAGGCTTATGCTGTAACGAGAAAGGCCAAATAGCCAACATTTCTTTGCAAGGGAAAGGATTGTCTGGCAAACTCTCACCGGCTATTGCTGAGCTTAAACACTTGACAGGGCTTTACTTGCATTACAACTCTTTGTATGGGGAGATACCTAAAGAAATAGCAAACTTGACTCTACTTACTGATTTATATCTCAACATGAATAATCTCTCTGGTCAGATTCCTCCTCAGATTGGTGAACTGGGTAGCTTGAAGGGTTAGTGGTCTTGTATTTGAATTTTCTCTTCTATTTACCATTGGTTTTTTTTCCAAATCTTGCTGTGTTTGGATTATGATAAAATTTTCCATTTTGGGTCTTTATGTTTTAAAGCAAAGATCCCTTAACTGGGTTTTTTTTCCCCTTTTCCTTCTTTTGCAAATATACTGTGTAGTGTTGCAGCTCTGTTATAACCAGCTCACAGGAAGCATACCAACACAAGTGGGATCTTTAAAGAAGCTTAATGTACTTGCCTTGCAGTCCAATCAACTTACTGGTGCAATCCCTGCAAGTTTAGGGGATTTGGGTACATTAATAAGGCTTGATTTGAGTTTCAATAGTTTCTTTGGTTCAATCCCTATGAAACTAGCTGATGCTCCTTTGCTTCAAGTTCTAGACATTCGGAACAATTCACTTTCTGGCAATGTCCCTCTTGGTACTCATCATTTTTTTTTATATATATAACTATATTCTGCTTGGCTTTATGGAAAAATAATAATGAACTTCATTTGATTTTTTTCCCTTCTTGGTTTGATGTAGCTCTTAAGAGACTGAATGATGGATTCTTGTTTCAAAATAATCCGGGTCTATGTGGGTCTGGTTTTGCATCATTGAAAGTTTGTAATGATTCTGATCATGTTAATCCAAGCAAACCTGAGGTGTATGGGTCAGGGGCAGCTGGTGTTCCTAGAGAAATACCGGAGACGGCAAATCTTCAGTTACCTTGTGAGCAAAAACCCTGCTCGAAGCCATCAAAGTCTCTAAGGGTTCCTATTCTTGTTGCCCTGATTGTTGTCATAGTTGCATTATCAGTTATAGGACTCGTCACGTTCATGCAATATCGTCGCCAGAAACAGAAGCGTAGTAGCTTATCTGAAGATCCCGAAAACCGCCTTAGCACCGATCAAACCAAGGGGTTTAGTAGGAAGAACGGATCTCCACTCATTAGCCTTGAGTATGCTAATGGTTGGGATCCTTTGGCTGATGGCAGGAACTACAATGGCTTTGCCGAGAGCTTTAGGTTCAACTTAGAAGAGGTGGAGACAGCTACTCAGTACTTTTCGGAGTTAAATTTATTGGGGAAGAGTAACTTTTCTGCAACTTATAGAGGGTTTCTAAGGGATGGATCAGCTATTGCGATTAAAAGCATCGGCAAAACTAGTTGCAAATCAGATGACGCTGAGTTCTTGAAGGGACTGAATGTTTTGGCTTCATTGAAGCATGAAAATTTAGTGGGATTGAGAGGGTTCTGTTGTTCAAAGGCCCGGGGAGAGTGCTTTCTCATATATGATTTTGTCCCTAATGGGAATTTACTAAGCTATCTTGATGTCAAGGATGGTAATGGACAGGTCTTGGAATGGTCCACAAGAGTTTCCATTGTTAAAGGCATAGCCAAAGGTATAGCATATTTGCATGGTAACGAAGTAAACAAACCTGCCCTCGTTCACCAAAACATTTCAGCTCAAAAAGTGCTCATCGATGATCAGTTCAATCCTTTGCTCTCGGATTCGGGCTTGCACAACCTCCTTACTAATGATATCGTGTTTGCAGCACTCAAGGGCAGTGCTGCTATGGGTTACTTAGCTCCTGAATACACTAGTACAGGCCGGTTTACCGAGAAGAGTGATGTTTATGCATTTGGGGTCGTGGTTTTTCAAGTCCTTTGTGGGAAACGAAATATGACTAGCTTGGTACGAGTTGGAGGTGAATGTTGTAGAATCCAAGATTTTATAGACCCAAACCTCCATGGTAGCTACTTGGAATATGAAGCAGCTAAACTTGCAAGAATTGCTTGGCATTGCACTCACGAGTGTCCTGTAGAAAGACCATCCATGGAAGCGGTGGTTCAAGATCTGGGCGTGTAGACTCGGTTTCAGCTGGATGTTCATGTCAAGCTTTTTAAGTTTTTGGATATTTTGTGCTTTCATTGGCACAAGTGATGTAACTTTGTAAACCCTTAATTTTATATTCATCTCCCTAGCTTTATGATGGCTCTTTGTGTTTGCTGGGATACTTTGGGTATAGTCATGTGAAATTTACTTGTTTGATCAGAGTCTGGTGAGATATTCTGGTATGATATCTTCAGAGTACGAAAACAGAAGATAATACCATTCCATATTATGGAGCGTTTTAGTAAATATACTTGATTTCTATTTTGTTTTTTCTGTACTTCAAAATGCAATGGGTCAAGCAAAAGGTAATAATCCCCTACGTCAAGAAGCAACCGTCGCTGCTATCCAAATCCAATTAAAACCAATTTTTTTCTCAAAATAAAAAAATCACCACCAAGGAGGCGACACGGGAAGTTGAAATCCAAATCCTTATAGTAGTCCGTCCACACCCAATCTGCTACTTGTCACCGTCTTAACTCGTAACCAAGAACCAAAGAATTCCGCCTCCTTTCATTTGATTTTAATTCTTTCTCTTTTGTTTCATCAGTTTTGTTTATTATCGATCGAGAAAAAAATGGGGAATACGTCTTGCATATTCTTTGCGTGCGTCGATCAGGCCAGTATAGGCGTGGTGGAGAGGTGGGGTCGTTTCGAGAAGTTGGCGGAGCCTGGCCTTCACTTATTTAACCCCTGCGCTGGTCAATGGCTCGCCGGCGTCCTTTCTACCCGAATCTCTTCTCTCGATGTCCGCATCGAGACCAAAACCAAGGTCAATTCCCTTATTAACCCCTTCCATCAATATGCCTAGCTACTCTATTTCTAATTAATTCATCATATGAATTTTATCAGTTCTTTTTTTTGTGTGTGTGCGTGCTTGTTTTGCTGGGAAATCGCCCAATATTGAACAATATTTACATTGATATAGTTGCTCTACTAGCTGAAGATCAATGAGTGAATATGAGAATGTTACATTTTGTAGGACAATGTTTTTGTTCAATTGGTTTGCTCCATTCAATACCGAGTGATGAAACGACATGCTGATGATGCATTCTATGAGCTGCAAAATCCCAAAGAACAGATCCAGGCTTTTGTGTTTGATGGTCATTTTCTTTGGCTTTCTTTATGCGTATCAGCCATAATATTATGCTCCTTTTTTAGTAAACTAAAGCCATTTATGCATCCCATTTCGTCTCATTTTTTTTCCCTCGTTGGTGGTAGTGGTTCGAGCTCTGGTTCCAAGGATGGATTTGGATGAACTCTTTGAACAAAAGGGTGACGTTGCTAAAGCTGTGCTTGAGGAAATTGAGAAGGTAGTATTGTTCATTCATTTGCTATACCATTTATCCTTATGCACCAAATTACTCAAGAATGCTTAAATTAAGCGCATAAGGCATACATGTATATATACACTCACATACATACATATTTGGTTGTAAAAACTGTTTAACGGGTAGACTGAAGAAGACCAATGATTATATAAGCATGTATATGTATAAAAGAGATAAATTTTGGTTGTAGAAACTGATGAGCTGCTAAACCAAATAAGACTTTGATATGTCAGTCTGGAAAAAAGTATGATAGATGTCCTTGTACTAAGAGTCATGCATTTTGAGCAAATTAGTCCACATATATTGGATAAAAAAGTAAACTGATCTTTCTCTAAAAAATTTCATCCAGTTCTACGGTTCAAAAATGTATCTTGTATATCAGTATCAGATATACATGGCACGTCATGGTCACTTTCTGGTTATTCCGTCAGTTATGCCAGTTTTTACCAGTACAAATGAATGAAATTTTCAATAGAAAGGATCAATTTGCCCTTTTGATTTAATGTATAGAGTCTAATTTGCCCATTTTTTAGTAGAGGGGGCAAAATGCAATCTGACCCCTACTATAGGGGGCCTCCATGTTACTTTTACTGTCAGTAGTGTACTTGTTGCTTTCAGTTTGATGTGCCGAATAGTAGATGGTAAGTGAAGCAATGGACTTGCTCTCCTTTGCAATAAAGGAGAGATTAGGACTATTTTGTGGTCTTCTTGTTTGGCCTGCATTTTACCAGAATATGAATGCATGAGGAACAGCCATTTTCATTTTCTTGTAAAGTAGCAATTCTTTTTTAATGATACATGATAAATTATGACCATTTTCTATCTAATTGCGGTAGAGTGGTTATGCATGCATCTAAATTTGGGTTTCCTTTTCTCAATCTATGTGCTTCTTCTCTACCTTTTATGAGGCTATTCATATCATATATTATATAGTATCTGAAATTATGTATCAGGTTATGGGAGAATATGGATATAGCATTGAGCATATTCTGATGGTTGATATCATTCCTGATTCTTCTGTACGCAAAGCAATGAATGAGATAAATGCAGGTAATGACATGTACCAATTAAAGATGTTCCCACTTTTATTGAGCTATCGGTTTTAGTTCTCTCTCTTTCTGATACAAGGATATAAAATTTTGTTAAAGTTGTGAAATTACTACCTAAACTCCAGCTTCTGTAAGAATCATGTCTGTCTTCTTGGCACTAATTAAGCTATTAAATGATGCAAAGAAATTCAGTGACCATGCAATCTCGAGTCTAATACTCTTGGACTCTTTAGATCCATTTATCTGAAATTTGAAGAAACGCAAAACTTGGCTATGATTTTGTTTTACAGCTCAAAGACTATGCAAACTCGAGTCTAATACTCTTGGACTCTTGAGATCCATTTGTCTGAAATTTGAAGAAATGCACAACTTGGCTATGATTTTGTTTTACAGCTCAAAGACTTCAGCTTGCCAGTGTGTACAAAGGGGAAGCTGAGAAGATTCTCCAAGTTAAAAGAGCAGAAGCGGAAGCGGAAGCCAAGTACTTAGGCGGGGTGGGTGTAGCCAGGCAGCGGCAGGCAATTACGGATGGGTTGAGGGAGAACATTTTGAATTTCTCTCACAAGGTGGAAGGCACCTCAGCCAAGGAAGTGATGGATCTTATCATGATCACACAGTACTTTGATACAATCAAAGACCTCGGAAACTCCTCCAAGAACACTACTGTTTTTATACCCCATGGACCTGGTCATGTTAGGGATATCGGTGAGCAGATACGGAATGGGCTGATGGAGGCAGCTAGTGCTAATGTTGAATAAGCAAGAGTTGTTTTTAATTGAAAGAGAGAAGACAATCAAATAGGTAGGTCTTTGAGTAGTAAATACTGTTGTGATACTTGTGAGTGGTGAGACAGTAAGATTGGTTGATATATAGGGCTGTAAAAAAGATTTAAGAATTTGAGGAGATGAGATTGCTCTATTTTTACAGTTACCTTTATTTGTTTTGACCTTTCTCTCTCTCTCTATATATATATTATAAAACCAAAAGCACCTACATTTAGGGGTGAGTATTCGATCGAGTCGAGTCGAATCGAGTTAAAAAATTTCGAGTTAGTCGAGTTGACGAATCTTATTTTCGCAATCGAATTCAATTTGACTTTTTTTCGAATCGGATCTAATCGAGTCAAAAAATTTCGAGTTGAGTCGAGTTAACGAATCCTATTATTTATACTTAATGTTGTATTTACATGAACCAATTATTTATCTAGTAAATGAAGTCTAAAGTTATTTAACTACATAAACAATATAATAATTTTGCCTTTAACTTAATGAGTAAATATTTATCAAAATAACGTAATTTTGATTTTTAACTTAATGATTTTGACTTCTAACTTTAGAAAAGGTAAATATTTATCAAAATGGCATAGTTTTGCCTTTTTTTATTCGGATTTTCGGATAACTCGAATTGTATAATTTACATTCGAGTTAAACCGAAAAACTTAATTTTTTATTCGAGTTGATCTAAAAAACTTGATTAACTCAAATAACTTGAACTATTTAATTCAAAATTTAAAAATTTTATTAAAATTTTAAATCAAATCGAATTTTACTCAGTCCCACCTACGACTTTGAGAATGGCATGTCTTTTAAATGGCTGATGACTGACTCACTGATATTTAGTAGACAGGCCAGGAAATACCAAAGGGAAGCCTTTAAAATGCTCAAATTATGAACATGTCAATATTTTGAAGGTAATCAGAAGTTATTTCTCGTAGTTGTCACTTACATTGCACTATTCTTTAGATGGGTGTGTAGGGTCAAGCAAGTAAAGCTTGAAAAAAATGGTGTATGATAAAATTAAAATGGATAAAAAAATTAAAATAGAGTTTTGGTTGGGTGATAAATTAAAGGTTTTAACTATGTAATTGGTCTAGGTTTAAATTTAAAAATATGCATATTTTTATTTTTTAAGTAAAAGACTAAAGTATTTATATAAATCATTTTAAATATGAAAAGATATTTTGTCATTTTCTTAACTGAGTTGGAGGCCGATTAACTCGTGATACCAACTCAATCACACGCTTAACTAATAATATAAATATTTTTAAAATAGACATATGACTAGTTTTCTATGCTAGTATATTTTATAAAATTGTTACTAAATAATTATATATTAATTGAAATTATTGATAAAATAATATTTAAATATATAAACAACTTAAAAATATACTTAATTTTAAATAATAATATAAAAATTAAAATGTATGCAAATAATTTCAGTAGAATATTTCAAAAATATAATCAAGAATGTTTCTTCCTTCGACAAGTAAAATTTAAAAGGATAAACTATTAAAATAGTTATTTTGTTTGCCTCATATTACATTTATTCACTAATGTTTGAAATATTACGTTTTAGTCACTTACGTTATTGTGTTGTAACATTTTAGTCATTGAACTGTTAATTGTCGTCAACGGTGTAATGGTAAGCTGACGTGGCACGTACAATCATCATTTCAAACAAAAATTTTAGATTAAATTCTACAATTGGTCCCTATATTTTTTCATTTTGAGCAATTTAATTTTTTCTTTTATGTTCTTTTAACTTTCTTTTTTTTTTCATTCTATTTTGCTCCTCTATTTTAATTTCTTTTAACATAGTTTTTCTATATTTTTCATTTGTTAAAACTAGTTTACAAGCTTGCCTCACTCGAAAAAAATTAAATAGTTCAGAAAAATAAAAGTATGGGGACTAGTTTTAATAAATGGAAAACATAAAAAAAAAACTACGTTAAAAGAAATAGAGAAGGGAGGAAAACAGAGAGAAGCAAAAGAGAATGAAAAAAGAGAGGAAAAGTTAAAAAAACATAAAAGAAAAAATTAAATTGCTCAAAACGAAAAGATACAAATCCGATTGTAGAAATTAACCTAAAATTTTTGTTTGAAATAATGATTTAACCTGCCACTGCAACTTACTGTTACACCGTTAATGATAATTAACGGCTCAGTAACTAAGATATTATAACGTGATAACGTAAGTGACTAAAACATAACATTTTAAATATAAGTGACTAATATGTAAGTTGATGTAAACAAAAGTAACTATTTTGATACTTTATCCAATTTAAAAATATTGTTTCAACGTTGATATAAAGTAACATTTTAAAAACGATTTGTTATTAAATATATTGAGTTAAATCTGTATTTATGTTTTAAGAGGTACATCATTTTAAAAATAATTATGAAAATATTAATATATTATATTTAACAATTAGAGGATTTGTTGTATAAAAATTAGAAGTAAAAATTATTAACTACTGATGTAATAATTTTAAAGCCAAGGCGTCACATTTCATGTTAACATATTAGTAAAACAATATGATACATTAGTACTTGTGAAATTTATTAGTAGGCAATTACGATGATTTTCAGAAAAACAATGGTTGGGAAGAATGAAAAAATTTCAAAGAATTCCTACCATATCAATGAAGCTGTGAATGATATAAAAGTAGTAGTTCAAAAAAAATTAAAATTAAATTTGAGATTTGAAATATTAATGAGGAATAATAAATAAATTTATTAATGAATTGGATCGAGTTTAAATTAAATTTCAATAGAATTTTAAATCTACTTTTTAATATTTGATCTACTTAAAAAATAGATTTAAAATTTAGCACAATCCTGAACTGCCTATGTTGTTTTGCTAGTACTGAGAAAATTCAATACACTCCAAGCTTATTTGTATTGTGGCATTAAAGTAGTGTCCTGGTGAAGGAAAATATCACTGCCAACACAAACAATTGATTAGATTTCATGAATTTTAGTAGCTCACTTTAAATAAACTAAAGAAGATGCAAAATAGATTAGATTATACACGCATATTAATTTTGAGACGTTCGAAGGCGCGATGTTAATAAGTATACAGATGATAGGAGGAGTATAAGTTTTAGTACATATTCGTAATGCAAAATGGTTAATCCTACGTTAGTTGAGAAAATGCTTTTAAAAGAATTTAAATATAGCCTTATCCTACGTTAGTTGAGAAAATGCTTTTAAAAGAATTTAAATATAGCCTTACTTTTTACTCTTATTGAGTAATTGGGGGCTAAAGGTCTAAAACATGTATTGCTACTTGACTTGATTTGTGTTCGTGTCAACACGTGTCTATGACATGTACCTCACGTGTTTTTTTTTAATAAAATTTATGTTCCTTTTATCATAAATATATATTTGCTTTCAGAATATTTTTTCTGCTGCAAAAAATCTTTTGACTGTTGTAGAATATTTTTAGTTGAGGGAAATACTCTACTATTTTTGGAAATTGACACTAATATTTTATCTTTTTGCTCCTTCAGGAAACAGTATAAATAGCAAGCCATTCTTCTCATTTTTCACAACAACAAGCAAACAATAATCTCTTCTTTGCTTTTCTTAGCTCGCCTGTTTTCTGTTTAGAAAACTTTTCCAGTTAAAATTTCGACTAAGTTTTCAACTTTAGTTTCCTGTCTACTTTTTTGAATAATTTTGAGAAGAGCAATAACAATTGTGTTCCACCTTCTTTATTTGGGTGTACGAATATTGAAGTATTGTGTTAACCTTAAGGGACGTCGTCCACTACACAATTATACCGATTAGGGCAGATTTGCTTCTAAGGCAGTGGTTCTTCCATGACACAATGATTGTTAACACCCATAACTCGTTTCCATTTCGAGAATAGGGTTACAGAGTTTTATCGTACAATTCGGAACATTTCATAACAAGTAGCAACCAATTACCAAATTAATTTAACAAATACATATAAAATTCGGGATGGAATAAAACATATATTTACAGACCTTAAATCAAACCTTCAAGGCCTCAAAAACAATTTAAGAACAATCAGGGACCAATTCGAAACAAAATATAAGATTTGGGACAAAAATGAAAATTTTCAAAACAGGGGTCACATGGCCGTGTGTCTAGGCCGTGTGTCAAAGCCCAGACCGTGTGGCTCTAGACATGGCCGTATGGCTATCCCACAAGCCCGTGTGCCAGCCCGTTTGAATCCTGCACCTAACACGCTTGGGACACATGGCCGTGTGGGTTGCCCGTGTGTGCCACATAGCCGTGTGACAGCCCGTGTCTCATTTCACATCCAAATGTTTAGGTACCTAAAAACATCAAAAGTACATGCATACAAGCCCTCAAAACACATTCAAAAGCACTCAAAGCATGCCAAAACAATCAACTTATGTTCCTAAACAATGTGTCATCATTGATACCACAATTCAAATGCATACATTTCATTATCTTAGTTAAAATGCAACACAACACACTCAAATTGACTTACATTTAAAAACAAAAATACCATACCTAACTCATACCAACTTACCATTTCATGCTCACCCACTTATACTTAAACTTAGAGTTAGGCTTGCATATAACCATTAGTTATTCAATCATTTAAACTAGAATATCAATTCACAAGTATATAACCTAGTGATTAGCAATCACACAAATATCATACCATATTGAATGTTAAGACTTACACTTTCCTTTTTCTAATCAACCACAACTTGCATCATGCATGCACATATCAATAGCCATTTAACTAAACAACATAATAAGCACACCAAGCTATATAACATGAGTACTTATGGACTATTACCAAACAAACTCAAATCCCTTCATTACATGCCATATAAGCCAAGTTAGAATTCAAAATCTACCAAGATCCTCGATAGTATGATTTTTTTAGGTTGATTCGATCTTCGACTTCCCCAAACAGTATCTACAAGGAAACGAAATAATAACACAAGTAAGCTTTCATATAGCTTACTAAGTTTTTCGATTAAAACGATAAAGCTTACTGAATAAACATAATAAATCAAATAACGAGATATTTAAATAGAGTTCCTGTCAATAAAGTTATTCTAAAAAATCCTATCAATCACAGCTCACAATAGGTGAGTAATGCTCAGAACAATAGTACAAATCAATTCTACATTTCAATAATTTTTAGAGATAAATAAATATAGCTCGATGAATGATAAGTGGATGAGAATACACGGTTAACCATCCAACACACCAGGTGCTCATAAGAGCTAGTACCATCCAGCACACCAGATAACACTGTAATATAACACGATAGTCTGCAACAAATCCAGGACATCGGTATATCTAGTGAACAGAGAATATACATAAATCATCTTCACTACTCAGATCAATCCCGTACCGCGTGCATAATAACCTATTGGCATGCCAATCGTACTTTGTCCTACATTCATCGGTTCAGAACATTCCATCATAGAACAATACATGAATATCTCACTATCTCATATTCCATATTCAAGCATTAGTTTAACAACCAAACATTCATCGACTCAAAATATCTCAATCAGTGATCGATGTCATATTAATTCATCATTTCCATTTTCAACTACATACATAAATATAACCCAACATTATACAGTTAAGTTCATATAATATGTTTAAAAATGTATTAAAATTAAACCGAACAAACTTACCTGACTAAATTGCAGCGATGACAAATATAAATGGTCTATTCTGAAATTTTCTCTTTCCCTTAGTTTTTTTTTCCACTTGTTCTTGATCTAAAATAATAATTTCATTCAATAAATTAATTCCAACAACAAAATTAACTAATTTCATGCAATTAAGTCCTTTTTTGACTTTTTTATAAAATTACCCTTGACATTTCACTTTTATGCAATTTAGTCCCTAAATCCAAAACATGCAATTTAACCATTTTCAATTAAATCCAAGCTTAGCTGATCTATTAACCACTTCTTTACAGCCCATACTTGCTGTTATTTTGCATCAAGTTCTTGTACTTTTACTATTTTCACATTTTAGTCCTTGAACATTAAATTAATAAAAACTACTTTACAGAATAGTCCTATTTAGTAACCAAGCTTAATATTATACCATAAAACTTCAAGAACAACACAAACTCATCAACAGAACAATCCACCACATTTGACATTTTTACAAATTAGTCCCCAAATTAGCTAGACTAAGCTAATATGAGCTCAGAAACAAAAAAATCACTAAAAACGAGCAAGATTTACCTACCCAATTCAAGGACCCTAGTAACCCAAGCTTGCTTCTCCCCTTGACAATGGAGTTTCAATTTTTTTTTTTGGAAGAAGAATCAAGAAGATGCTAGCAAAATTTAACTTTTGTTTTAATTATATTATGTTAAATTACAAAATTACTATTATATCATTAACAAACATTAATAATTCACCAAATTAATAGCATTAGCCGTTCAATATAAAGTACAAGGGTCTAATTACCCTTTAAAACCTCTCTATTAACCCTTTTTAAATAATTAGCGATTCACTTATTCAGTTTTTATGATTTAGTCATTTTTCTTTAATTACTAATTAATAAGGATCTAATATTAATTAACTACAAAACTAGAGAATTCCACATCATTCCTATCGTTTGGCCATTTAAGGAGGGTCCAATTTCATAATTGGTCCTTCAATTATTTTTAATTATTAATTAATTAAACTTTATTTCAATTTAACCTTAAAATATTATGACCTAATGAATAAATAACCCAAAGTTCAGTGGAATGTTGGACATCTACCATCGCTTGGACTTTTTGACCATGGTTTAATTACCATTTTGGTCCCTTTAATATTTTAAATCTATAGCAATTCACTTTTACCCCTTTTACAATTTAATCCCTTTTACCTTAATTAAGTATCTAAACATTAAATTTTCTAAACCAAACCTTCATATACCTAAATAATTTCTCTGTAAATATTTAATAAAAATAATCATGAGCTCGATTTATAGAAACAGGGTCCCTATACCTCATTTTCTGAAACCACTTGACTTTTAGTACAACCACTTATACTAATCATTAATTCAATTAATTAAAATTCATCAAATCAAAATTTAATATAAAAATTATTATTGACTCGTATAATTTAAATTCTAATTATACGAATTTACTCGTCGGATTTGTGGTTTCGAAGGCACTGTAAAATTGGCTATTACATGGACGCTCGATTTATATATTCTTTCAATGCTAACTATTTTGTTTTGCAGTAGTATATTTCCAACAATTTAGAAGCAAAATTCTACTACTGTTTAAACCTGTTAGTCACGACCGTTGTGGCTTCTGAAGTGAACCTGGTTGAGAACAATGCTGAATTGATTGTAGACACAGACGCTTCCAAACATTTTTGCATCAACAGAGAAATGTTCATGTAGTTTGAAAGTATAGTTGAAAGTGAACAAGTCTACATGGGTAATTCTAGCAGTTCAGAAGTACTTGGTAAAGGAAAGATCTTTCTTAAACTTACTTCTGGAAGAACATTAGGATTGAATAATGTTTTTTTTATATACCTGCCCTATGTAGAATTTTAATTAGTGGTGGATTATTGAATAAGACAGGCATAAAATTAGTCTTTGAATCTGATAAAGCTATACTTTCCTATATGGATATTATTTTGGGAAAGGTTACTTGAGTGGAGGTTTATTTATGATTGATACTGTGCTTAATAATAATAAAGCCACCACTTATGCTTATATTGTTGAATCCTTTGATATGCGGCATGTTAGATTAGGTCATGTGAATATTCGTTCTCCAAAAATGCTCATAAAAATGAATTTACTCCATAATCTAGTTAATAGTAACTTTAATAAATTCAAGATTTGTGTTGAAGCCAAGCATACTAGACCTTCCTTAAAAACTCTTACTGATAGGAAGACTAAACTTTTAGAGTTATTTCATACTAATCTAACAAAAGTATGCTTACCTGCTTTTAAAAGGGCACTATCGGATCTAAAACTGTTAATATTGTTTTTGTAGGGTATCCTCTAAATAGTACTGCATATACATTCATGTATTTGCATGATCATTCCATATGTGAATCTAGAAATGCTGTTTTCTTTGAGAATATATTTCCTTTAAAGAAATATAGCATAGTACTGATATACAATTAGATGAGCATATTCCTTCCTCTATACACATAATAGAGACATTTATAATAATGATATTGAACCTAGGATGAATAAAAAGAAAAAGGACAGCCACTAGTTTCAAACCTAATTTTCTTACTTCCTTTGTAACTGATATTAGTGATTTAGACTTGATAAGTGATTCTATTGCTCATGCATTTTTGATAGATGAGGATTCAAAAACTTATGATGAAGCCATAAAATCAATAGATGCTAGTTTTTGGATATATGTCATTAATAGTGAGCTGGAGTCTATTATGGAAAATCACACTTGGGAACTAGTAGACTTGCTTAGAGGTTTTAGACCTATTACAAATAAATGGGTCTTTAGAAAAAAACTTAGATTAGATGGATCAATACAGAGGTATGAGGTAAGACTAGTTGTAAAATTGTTCGCTCAGAAATTTGGGATAGATTATTTTGATATACACTCTCTTGTGACAAATATCTCAACCATTCGTGTTTTGTTTGCTTAAGCTTCCATTCACAATTTGCTGGTACATCAAATGGATGTGAAGATAACTTTCTTTAACGGTGATTTAGACGAGGAGATCTATATGGAGCAACCTCCAGGATTTGTAACACCTAGTATGGAAGATAAAGTTTGCAGACTTAAAAAATCTTTATAAAGTCTCAAACAAGCTCCAAAACAATAGTATGAGAAATTTCATGAAACTATTCTTAGTTTTGGTTTTATTGTTAATGAAGCAGATGCATGTGTGTATTCTAAAATATTTGGCTCTGATTGTCATCAAAAGTCTGTATGTGGATGACATGCTAATGTTTAGAACTAATATGGAAACCATTAACGAAACCAAAAATTTATTATCTACCAAGTTTGATATGACTGATTTCGGAGAGGTAGATGTAATCTTAGGGGTTAAGGTTACTAAATTAGAAAAAAAAATGATTTGTTTTAAACCAATCTCATTATATAGAGAAAGTGTTAAAGAAGTTTAATATCTTTGATGTAATCCTTATGAAAAATCCTTTTGATTCTAGCATACAACTGATAAAGAATAAAGGAGATAGTGTTTCTCAATTAGAGTATGCTAAAATTATTGGAAGCATCATGTTCTTAATATGCTAAAATTATTGGAAGCATCATGTTCTTAATGATCTTCATTTGGTTTGATATTGCTTATGCAGTCAGTAGACTAAGTAGATATATATATATATATATATATAATCCTAATAATGAGCATTGGAATGCTCTAAAGTGTTTTCTTAAATACTTTAAAGGTACTATAACTTGGAAATTGGAATTTTTCGGATACCCTGAAGTCTTAAAGGGATATTGTGATGCAAATTGGGTAACTGATAATGATGGAGCTATCTCTACAAGTGGGTATGTCTTTACTTTGGATGGAGCGACTATTTCTTAAAAGTATGCTAAACAGACGTGTATTACTCACTCCATGATGGAATCAGAATTTATAGGTCTAGACTTAGCCGAGCAAGAGGTTGAGTGGCTTAGGAATCTACTTGTAGAGATTTCTTTATGGGAAAAATCGACACCTCTCGTATCTCTATTATGTAACTTACAAGCTATAATTTACGTTGCTAAAAGCCAAGCTTACAATGGTAAGAAGAGACATATTCGGATAAGACTTGATTTGGAGCACGTGAGGTCTGAAAGGATCCTAGTTGATCCACTAACCAAATGGTTAAGTTGGAAAATGGTTCTTGATTCATCGAAGGGGATGGGTCTTAAGCCCAGTGGTTGAGGAATTCATGGTGGATACCCAACTTAGTTCTCTAAGTTCAATTTGTCAAACGAAACCATGGAAAGACTCATAGCTTACATTTCACCTATCCCTATGGCGAATGATGTACATGCATAAGGTTGAGTTCTTACTCTTAATGAATTCATATCCCAGAGTTTGCGTGGTCTTATTGAGACGAACTTGATGAATTCACCGACATGTGAGGTTGAGTTTCTTACTTTTAATGAGTTCATAATCAGAGTTTGGGTGGTTCTATTGAGACGGACTTGATGAATTCACTAAACTTAAATTTGAAAGGATGAGCTTAATAAATGCTCTTAATTATTTCATAGTTCTGATTCAGGTCGTCTATATTGAGATAGACTTGATGAAATCACCTTTTATGAAAGACGTTGACAGTCTTTCTAGAGCATTTACCAGCAACCCAAGATATATTGGCTAAAACTTATTGATCTATCTCAAAACATCAGTTGGATTTAAGATTAGTCGCGTGTCATGAGTTAACCCCTATCTTAACAAGTTCAAGATAAGTTCACTTGTTAAAGATAAGAATCACTCATTTCACTACGTACTAGTTCAAATTCATAAGATACTAGTGCTTAAGCGGCTAATTTCACTATTGGTCTTTTCATGTTTTACCTTTTCTCATGTTTACAAAATTTTTCAATTCCTTTGCATTAGTGGGGGAATATTGGTAATGCAAAGTAGGCAATCCCACATTGGTTGATGGAATGACTTCTAAGAGGGTTTAAATATATTATTGCCTCTTACTCTCATTAAGTAATTGGGGGCTAAAGGCCCAACACATGCTTGCCACCAACCAACATGGTTCATGTTCGTGTTTGTGTCAACACATGTCAACACATGTCTACTATTTGAATAAAATTTTTGTTCCTTTTAACAAAATTTTTTTTAGCTGCATAAAATCTTCTTGTTGTTGTAGAATATTTTCGGTTGAGAAAAATCCTTTGCTATTTTTGAAAACTAACACTACTATTTTACCATTTTGCCTATTCAAAAAATAGTATAAATAGCAGGTCATTCTTCTCATTTTTCACAACAACAAGCAAACAACAATCTTTTCTCTACCTTTCTTAGCTCGCCTGTTTTCTATTTAGAAAACTTCTTTGGTCAAATTTCCGACCAAGTTTTCAGTTTTAGTTTCCAGTCTACTTTTCTAAATACTTTTGAGAAGAGCAATATCAATTGTGTTCCACATTTTTTATTCGGGTGTACGAATACTGAAGTATTATGTTAACCTTAGGGGGAAATGTCCACTACATGATTACACCGATTAAGGTGAATTTGCTTTTAAGTACCCCTTTGGATGGACTTTTACCTCTAATGTGGTGCGTTTAGCTTTCTTTTTGTCTCACGCTACAGTGTCTAATCTCACTACCACCATTGTTTTAACACTAACTGTAGGTAAACGCATCGCCCAAGGCAGTGGTTCTTCCACGGCTAGTGGTTATTTTATTTATTTAAGCTCAATTTATTTATTCTGGCGGTGCTAACTATTTCATTTTGTAGTAGTATATTTCCTATAACACCCCGCACCCAAGACCGATACTGGGTCTGGATATGAGACATTCTATGCTTGAACTCACTTAAACATGTACTTACGAGCTATAAAATTTCATTCCAACTTAAAAGCTTCACTTTCTTAGTCAACACTTATAACAAGGGCCTACGAGGCCTTTAACTCATGTCAGAAAACTTTCAGAATTAAAATCAAATAACTCATTTTTGAAGCAGGGTTCACATGCCCGTGTAACTTGGAACACGCCCGTGTACCCTTAAGCACGCCCCTACCCTTAAACCGTGTAGGTGTAACACCCCATACCCAAGTCCGATGCTAAGACTGGATGCGAGACATCACCATGCTTAAACTCACTTAATCAAGTAGTTACTAGCTATAAAATTTCGTTTCGATTTAAAACCTTTCTTTCTTGGTCTAGGCATACGTATCATGGTTGTACGAGGCCTTAAACACTTGTTCGGACTTTCGAAACTTATCGAAAATCTTTTCTCAAAATCAGAGGTTACACACCCGTGGGGTTTGGGGCATGCCCGTGCACCCCTAAACACGCCCATGTTTCCCATTCGTGTGGAGCTACTGACTTATCTGACACGGCCTTGACATGCCCATGTCCTCCAACTGTGTGGAGCAACTGACTTATTTGACACGGCCTTGACACGCCCGTGTCCTCCAACCATGTGGAGATACTGACTTATTTGACACGGCCTGAGCACACACCCATGCCCAAGCTGTGGGTCTTACACGGTTCATGCACACGGCCGTGGGATTCACCCGTGGCCTATTCTAACAAGCAATCATAAGGTGCAAGGTTCGCATGGCCCAGACACACGCCCGTGTGTCTAACCGTGTGGACAATTAGAGGCTATATACCAAGCCCTTTTCCATCCTACATTTCATACATTAATATACTGATTCAATAAAGTCTCAAATCAATGACTAAAACACATGAATTCATACATTTGATTCATGAAAATAAAGTGTCACTACCATAAAATTACAACAACTTAGCCCTCATCAACGACTATACACATTTAAACTATAAACCCTCTTAGGCCAACACAATTAAGCACACTAACAACAACTCAATCAACCTTAAATTCTAGCCCTATACATGTCATGACTCAATAGGACTTGATACCTCAGACCAAGGGTCTGTTCTATAGTGTGAAGACATCTCCGACGGCCTCCAACCCAAGCTAGACAAAACAACCTATAAGAGATAGGAAAGGAAAAGGAGTAAGCAATAATGCTTAGTAAGTTCACCTACATAATCTGGCAAATATTAATATTCATTAAATGTAGATAACCACAAGAGATTAAACTGGGTCATTCCCATTAACTCAAGGTTGCTTACTCAACCACTCTAGAAGCTTACTCATTGTATCTCTTACCGTACCATGAACTAATTGCTTGCTTACAAAAGAATCCATTCCTGCACTGATTATCATGTAATCATATAAGACATCACATCAAGTCTTATTAATAAGCTACTCATCTTTCGGTGGTTTCACATTTAGCCCGCCATTATCATACATTCATAAATAGTTATCCACATGTAATACTTTAATTCAATTGTTCATCCTAGAACACCCTCACATTACTACTCTTACTTAACTTTTCCACTATTTTTATTCGCATTCCCACAATATAACAATAAATCTAACTCATACAGCAAGGTGCATTAATTTCCCATATCCCAATAGGGGTTCATCATATATATATATATATATAAATTGAAATCGTCTCAATTCAATTCAAATACATACTTGTGCCTTTCGTAACTCAACCGCATACTTTCTTTACTTCAATATATACTCTGAAATACTCAAGTTACAAAAAACTCTCTTGAGTCTCATACTCATGAAATCACATAGAAATCATACCCCGATAGGGTCTTACTTGAATTAACATATCGATGCCATGTCCTTGACACGATCTTATACGAATCCTTACATCGAGGCCATAATCCAATATGGTCTTATACGAGACTTTAACTATTATCTCAACATTTTTCATGCATTTCATACAAGGGTATTTCATACATTCATAGAGTGAATATACATTCCCTACAACATCAGAATACTTACATGAACTCATACATAATTTCAATAATTGCATGTGAACTTACCTCATTATCGAAATAGCCGAAAAGGACTATTTTCCCACACTTCTCTTTTCACCCGTTCTAGGTTTGAAACCCGTTTTCTTTGATCTAGAACAATGAAATTTACTGATTTATTCATTTATAGATCATAAGATACCATAATACAAACTTTAGGCAAAAATGACCATTTTGCCCCTACACTTTGGCAAAATTATGTTTTTTCCCCTAGGCTCGTAAATAAATTTTTATCACATTTTCTTGTTAAACAAGCCTAGCTGAACATTTAATCCTCTTACAACTATCTCTAAATTCAACTATTCCATGCTTTAATGAACAAATTATAACTTTTGCATTATAATCCCAATTAGGTGTTTTCATGGCAACACCTTTCACAAAAGTTGTTTCTCATCATCCTATCATTCATTTTCTTCCATAAAAACTCAGCTAACAACTTATAATCTCACATGGCAAATCTCTAAACTTTTTACCATATTGCAAATTAATCCCCCCCATTAGCTAGCTTAAGTTTTGGGGACTCTAAAAATGCAATTTTCATCAAGAAAGAGCATTAGAAGGACTTACTTGACGAGAAAATAAGCTGCTGAAATTTCAAGCTCCCAAAGCCCTTCTATGGCTGATATTTTCAGTGGAGAAGGAGAATAAATGAAAAAGATGATATCTTTTTATTGTATCATCTTATTTTTTCATTTTCCCAACTAATACCACTAACTTTTTAACATAATAAATGCCCTTGTCCCCTATGCTTTAGTATGGCTAGCAAAATCACTTAAATAAGGGTAATTTGCACATTTGGGACCTTCAACTTATAATTCATAGCTATTTGGCACCTCTAGCAAATAAAATAGAACTTTCGCACTTTATGCGGTTTAGTTCTTTTTCACAATTTAGCTAGAAATTGCTAAAATTAAGGCTCCAAAATTTTCATGCACCCTTATAATCATGTTATAACGCATAACATAACATGAAAATAATTTTCTCTAACCTCAAATTAGTGATTACGAGATCACTATTTTGACTAGGCCCTAAATCGGGTTGTTACAATTCTCCCCCTTTAGGGATTTTTGTCCCTGAAAATCTTATCAGGAGGATTTACTATCAACATTCTTAAAACATTTCCATCAATTCTTCAAAATCACAAATTCACATATCCACAAGTTTCCTCTGACAACAATCTTTAAGCTATCATACATAAGGTCGAAGCACCACTTGCGACCTAGGTACTTATTCCTCTCTGGCATATACTCAATGATCCACTAATTTGGAACTCTTCACAAATCCGAATAATCATTCGGATCCTTATAGGTCGATTTACTACAACTCAAATGTCATTTCCCTTCTTGGGAATTTTGTCAAATCACACTTGAAATCTATAAGCCTTTACTTTACCTTTTCATTAAAACATTCACCAATTATAACAATCCTGACTTGAACGCTTTGAAAACTCAGCTCTTTTTTTTGTGGTCAACTACTTCTGACTATAAGCTCATTCATCTCATGAAAGGTACTCTGTTGTCAAACATTTATGCACATAACTGCTTTTCCTTATTCTTGCATTAGTAGATATGCTACTACTAAATCTCATGCCAAAACTTTTGTATAAGTTTTGGATTCATCATCATTCCAGTTCTATTTCGAGGAAATCTCAACAATAGAAAACTTATGCAACCTGTATTTTACCATCTTGAAATAAACTAACCGAGCTTATTCAAAATACCATTTGCTATCTCACTCCTCGAACTCTTCATTACGAAAAGAAAACTTGCTCTTGACATTAATCTCACTGAAATTATGATATCACCGACTAGCTAACTCACATTGGTTAACATGAAGCTTTCCTTTAAACTCCTGTACAATGACTACCATCTGTGAAATATTACAATAACTATACCCACTATGGTAATAGTTCAAGTCGTTTCCACTATCTTAGTGTCACAAGATGTTCTCACTCAAGAAAATTTCAGAAAATACTCATTGGTTTTCCATAGTTCACCAAAACACATCCAATTCTCATACAGATACGAAAGGGATCGTCTCGGGATTACCTATCTAGCAATTGTCTTTCTCAATACAGACTGAACTCAGTACTGGAACTTTCAATCTATAACTCATTCTATAGCTTTCAACTTAACCATCGAGGTTTAAACGTTTCGATGAGCATATTTCTGTAATATGCTCCCCATTCATGAGCACACATAAATTATTCTCTTTACTGACTCATGCCTAAACATACACAGAACTTGATTGTAACACCCCTATCCCATGTCCGTTGTCGGATTAGGGTTAGGAGCATTACCAGAAAATTTAGAAAGTATTTATAGAAATTTCATACAATCAATCATTATTCTCAACATAATGTCCTATAAATGAGTCTTTGAGACCAATAACATGCTTAAAAACCGGGTCGGAACTAAACTGAAACACATACGAGATTTCATGAAAGTTTAAAACTTTTCTAAAATACAGGGGACACACGGCCGTGGGGGTAGGCCGTGCCTTACCAACGGCTACTTGACAGTCCCGTGTGTTCTCCCCGTGGTAGTATACTGCCAAAACCAACATGGTCACCAAGCACGGCCATGTGCTAAGGCCGTGTACTACTAGATCACATACTGCCATTTCTTACACGGCCATCAAACACACCCGTGTCGAGGCTGTGTGCAATTTAAGCCACATTCTGCCAATTTACCCACGGTCTTAGGCACGCCCGTGTGCCTCAAGTGTGTGACATTATAGGCCATTTACAAGGCCAAACTTCAGCCCTTAAGGGTCACACCTATAAGCAAAATATACCAAGACACATCATGCGTATATGGCAACCAATAACATACCAATTTGATCCTCCAATCCATGCATTATTAGCCAAATCATTCATATCATCTTTCAAAACAATAACACATACATAACCAAAGCAAAACTTCATCATTTAACTAAACATAAACTTGGCTATTTCATGGGCATTTAAACCATACCAAAACCATACATATGCCACATTCATCAAAGCATAATATGAACCAAAATAGTCATATTTCATGACTAAGTATATATATCAACTTGAACCAAACACTAAACTATACATGCCATATCTAGATTTAACCATTTTCAAAATGTACCAAAATGAGCTAATTAGTGTGATGATGATCCGTGACGGTCCCGAGCCCTTAGTAGCTTTGACGACCTATCAAACAGAGAAAACACACACAGAGTAAGGTTTTTAGATCTTAGTAAGTCATATGCAAATAAACTACATATGTAATCATATAAGCATATAAAATGAAAGCATATTTCTAATCAATAACCAAATTCTCACACATATATATACTTTGGTTCATACTTTTGGCCACACTTGCCACCATCATCAATACATGAATCATATATATACACTTAGCTTTTCATACTCACTTTCACATGTCATCTTGATATCTCATTATACATACTCATCTTAATAAAATCCCTTAGGATCTTACCTTACATACACCCTTAGTGTATGACTCAACGTACCTGAAATAGGCATTCATTCACTTATTTGATCATCATTCAGATTTATAATTCATATCACAGACTTGCCTGTGGAACCAATAGGAATTTAGTAGGATACTCAGAAAGCTCGGAATAGTCGTACAATGCCAATGTCCCATTCGATGTCTTACTTGCACTCAGATATTGATACCTCAGTCTCGGACAGATTGTTACACGAATCAATATAATGCCGATGTCTTAGACATGGTCTTACACGAAAAACTCATATCGTTGCCAACGTCCCAAACGTGGTCTTACATATAATCAGATAACGATGCCTACGTCCCAGACGATGTCTTACTTGAACTCAGATATCGATACCTCAGTCTCGGACAGATTGTTACACGAATCAATATGATGCCGATGTCCTAGACATGGTCTTACATGAAAAGCTCATATTATTGCCAACATCCCAGACGTGGTCTTACATATAATCTGATAACAATGCCTACATCCCAGACGAGGTCTTATATATAATCAGATGAAGATGCCTACGTCCCGGATGAGGTCTTATATATAATCGATAATGATGCCTCACGCCTCGCAGCGAGGTCTTATATATAATCGATAATGATGCCTATCGAGGTCTTATATATAATCGATAATGATGCCTACGCCCCCAGACGAGGTCTTATATATAATCAGATAATAATGCCTACGTCCCAGATGAGGTCTTATATATAATCAGATAATGATGCCTACGTCCCAGACTAGGTCTTATATATAATCAGATAATGATGCCTATGTTCCAGACGAGGTCTTATATATAATTAGATAATGATGCCTACATCCCAGACGAGGTCTTATATATAATCAGATAATGATGCCTACGTCCTAGACGAGGTCTTACACGATTATCAAATCAATGCCAATGTCCTAGACGTGGTCTTACATGATAAAACAGAACATACACCTTTGTATTCCCAAGTTCATACAAAACTTCTCTAACTTATCACTATGTCGACCTTATCTCAGAATTCATATACATAGTATCACAAATGCAGTCATTATCATTTATAATTGTATAAATAAACTCAATTCAATACAATTACATTTATTAGCAATATGACTTACCTCGTATTCGGTTTATCAGAATGAAAATGGCTACTCGGTTACTTTCGCTTTCCCGAGATCTATGTCCGTTTTCTTCGGTTCCTGATCTAAACATATTCAGAATTAACTCTTTTATTCACTAGTTTATTCAATTCAATCTAAAGACACATATTTAGGGCTATAGCCCTCATATTTGTACATTTTATCAATTTAATCTATTTTTCACAAAACATCAAATTCACAGAATTTGTTCACACATATGCATAGCCAATCCTCCCTAAGGACTATATATGTCCAAATATTTCATCAAATTCACAATTTAGTCCCTCAAAATGCTTTTTTCACAATTTAACTCTAATTAGCTAAATTCATCAAAAATTCAAGAACAGAACATGTTCACTTAACACATATCTTTCATTTAACACCTAAACTCATTACAAAGCTCACCATTTCATCAATGGTACATTTCATAAACATCATTAATTCTTCAAATTACAACATGGGCTTGATAGTAGACTGAGCAACAATCTCAAAAACATAAAAATCATCAAAATTCAAAGTCAAAACATACCTTAATTTTGTTTATATATGGCCGAATGCCCTAGCAAATTTTATTTTTTTGTTTCTTTAATTTTGGCACCCAAGTAAAATGATAACATTCATCTTTTCTTTTGTTTATTTTATTACAAACATATTAACACATATTTACCATATTAACCCTTTTAATAAACATTTAATATCATATATACATAAGGTCACTTATGTCTTTTAAACATCCACTAAGTAAATATTGTCTAAATTGTCTCATAAGGCCTCCACATTTAAAAGCCACATCAAATAGGCACTTAATCAAATAGAAGGCCACTTTTACACTTAATGCAATTCAATCCTTTAGTCAAATTAAACACATAGACGAACAATTTAACATACGAAAATTTTGCATATGCTTAATCACATATCAACGACACAAAAATAATATTAAAATATTATACAGACTCAGATTTGTGGTCCTGAAACCACTGTTCTGACTAGGGTATAAATCGGACTGTTATAATTCTCCCCCTTAGGGATTTTCGTCCCCGAAAATCTTACCGTTAAACAGAATTAGATATTGTTGTCTCATTAAGTCCTTAGGATCTCACGTAGCCTCTTCTAACCGTAATGATGCCACAATACTTTCACTAATGGAATTTTCTTGTTTCTTAACTCTTTCACTTCACGAGCTAAGATACGGATTGGTTCCTCTTCATATGTCATATCAGATCGAATTTCAATTTCAGATGGGGAAATCTCATGTGACTGATCAGACCGATATTTACGGAGCATCGAAACGTGAAATACATTGTGAATCTTTTCTAATTCAGAGGGTAACTTCAATCTATATGCAACAGGTCTAACACGTTCAATGATCTCATACGGTCCGATGAATCTCAGACTTAACTTGCCTTTACGTCCGAACCGAAGCACTTTCTTCCACGGAGACACTTTCAGGAATACTTTGTCACCGATCTCAAATTCTATATCTTTTCGTTTTAAGTCTGCCTAGGACTTCTGACTATCAGATACTGCTTTCAAACAATTTCGGATTAATTTCACTTTCTGCTCTGAATCTTTTATCAAATCAACCCCGTGAAGCTTATTTTCACTAAGCACAGTCCAATACAGAAGTGTACGACATTTACGTCCATACAAAGCTTCATAAGGTGCCATTTTGATGCTCGTCTGAAAACTATTGTTGTACGCAAATTTGATCAACGGCAGATACTGTTCCCACGAACCAATGAACTCAAGTATACAGCATCGCAACATATCCTCTAAAATCCGAATGACTCAATCAGATTGACCATCCATCTGCGGATGAAAAGCTGTACTGAAATGTAATTTCGTGCCCAAAGCTTCTTGCAATTTCTTCCAGAATCTCAATGTGAATCTTGGGTCTTTATCTGACACAATGGATAATGGCACCCCGTGCAATCTCACAATCTCAGAAATATAAAGCTCAGCTAATCTCTCGAGTGAATAGTTAGATCTTACCGAAATAAAATGGGTAGATTTTGTCAATCGGTCAACCACGACCCAAATCACATCTTTCTTTCTCGAAGTCCGAGGTAAACCAGAAACAAAATTCATAGTCACTATATCCCATTTCCACTTGGGAATCAGAATTGGCTATAACAAACTAAACGAATTTGATGTTCAGTTTTCACTTGTTGGCAAACTAAACATATCAAAACAAAGTCAGCAATATCCTGTTTCATACCAGACCACCAATAGTGTCGTTTCAGATCATGATACATCTTTGTACCACACAACTGAATAGATAAACGACTATTATATACTTCATTCATAATCAACTGGACTAACTCAGGATCAGAACACAAATACGATCTCGAAATCTCAAGCAATCATCAACAGTACAATGCTTGAATTTAGAATTTAAATTACACTGAACTCGTTTCACTAACATTTCATTATCAACTTTCTGAGCATCACATATCTGCTGTAAAAACAATAGTTTTGCTTTCAATTCAATTAACACTGAATTATCATCAAACAAATTTAACACCCATCAGGGTGAAAAACTCGGCCTTGCGAACCCCCTGTTGGTTAATTCTTGCAACAGTGACTTTAACTCTATCAATTCCATTAGTGTCAACCTATACAGATCTATCGAATAGGGGTCATACCAAGCAACAAATCTATATCAAATTCAACTTTGCAATTCAAAGACAATCCCGGCAATTCTTCAGGGAAAACATCAAAGAACTTACAGACTACTGACACCGATTCAACTTTCTGTTCATATACTTTCAAATCAATCACATAAGTAAAATATGCCTCTAACCCTTTTTAATTTAATTCTAAGCTTTCAACACAGATATCACAGCAGGCATTCCACTCAAATCATTAGACTCAAAACTCGTACAACTTCATTATTCGGACATCTCAAATCTATAGTCTTTCTTTTGTAATTCACTACAGCATCATGCAATGCCAACCAATTCATTCCTAGAATTATATCAAACTCATCAAATTGTATTAGTATCAGATCAGCAGGGAAACAGATATCTCGAAACATTAATGAACAGTTCTCACCTACTTTGTCAACCAAAATATTTTTACCTAAGGGGTTCGATACTTCTATAACAAACTCAGTAGACTTTACAGGCAAAGTCTTACTAAATACTAAGTTCATACATATATAGAAATAAGTAGAACCAGGGTCTATCAAAGCGATCACTCTTCAGCCCCATACTTACGAATCTTGTCAACCGAAGGCTTATTCCACAAATTTAGATTTGTAGTCGGAGGTATATCAGATGTTTGAGGGGGATTAATCGGGGGCGGGGTTTGCGAAACAGCTGGGTTATTCCTCATAAATTGAGTGAACCATTCACTCATCATCTGGAAGAAAGCTTGGTTAGCTTCTTCCTCCTGACCTCTCGTAGCCGGTCTCGAACCAGAAGGCACTGTCCCTTGCACGGAAGCAGGCGCATTACTTTCTATGTCGTTAGCTACGGCTCTTTCGGGATCCATTACTATACAAAATCACATTTTATACGTCAGGATTCATCACACTATCACAATTCAGATAATATGGCATGTATAACTAGACTCTGACACATTACGTTAATCCGAGAATCGGCTAAACCGTAGCTCTGATACCAATCAAATGTAACACCCCTATCCCGTGTCTATTGCCGGATTAGGGTTAGAAGCGTTTCCAAAAAATTCAAAAAGTATTTTCAGAAATTTCATACAATCAATCATCATTCTCAATATAATGTCCTATAAATGAGTCTTTGAAACCAATAACATGCTTAAAAATCAGGTCAGAACTAAACTGAAACACATACGAGATTTCATGAAAATTTAAAATTTTTCTAAAATACAGGGGACACACGGCCGTGGGGGTAGGCCGTGCCTCACCCACGACTACTTGACACTCCCGTGTGTTCTCCCCGTAGTAGTATACTGCCAAAATCAACACGGTCACCAAGCACGGCCGTGTGCTAAGGCCGTGTACTACTAGATCACATACTGCCATTTCTCACACGGCCATCAAGCACACCCGTGTCGAGGCTATGTGCAATTTAAGCCACATTCTGCCAATTTATCCATGGTCTGAGGCACGCCCGTGTGCCTCAACCGTGTGACATTATAGGCCATGTACAAGGCCAAACTTTAGCCCTTAAGGGTCACACCTATAAGCAAAATATACCAAGACACATCATGCATATATGGCAACCAATAACATACCAATTTGATCCTCCAATCCATGCATTATTAGCCAAATCATTCATATCATCTTTCAAAACAATAACACATACATAACCAAAGCAAAACTTCATCATTTAACTAACCATAAACTTGGCTATTTCATGGGCATTTAAACCATACCAAAACCATACATATGCCACATTCATTAGAGCATAATATGTACCAAAATTATTATATTTCATGACTAAGTATATATATCAACTTGAACCAAACACTAAACTATACATGCCATATCTAGATATAACCATTTTCAAAATGTACCAAAATGAGCTAATAAGTGTGATGATGATCCGTGACGGTCCCGAGCCCTTAGTAGCTTGACAACCTATCAAATAGAAAAAACACACACAGAGTAAGATTTTTAGATCTTAGTAAGTCATATGCAAATAAACTACATATGTAATCATATAAGCATATAAAATGAAAGCATATTTCTTATCAATAACCAAATTCATATATATATATATATATACTTTGGTTCATACTTTTGGCCACACTTGCCACCATCATCAATACATGAATCATATATATATACTTAGCTTTTCATACTCACTTTCACATGTCATCTTGATATTTCATTATACATACTCATCTTAATAAAATCCCTTAGGATCTTACCTTACATACACCCTTAGTGTATGAGTCAACGTACCTAAAACAGGCATTCGTTCACTTATCTGATCATCGTTCGGATTTACAATTCATATCACAGACTTGCCAGTGGAGCCAATAGGAATTTAGTAGGATACTCAGAAAGCTCGGAATAGTCATACAATGCCAACGTCCCATTCGATGTCTTACTTGCACTCAGATATCGATACCTCAGTCTCAGATAGATTGTTACACGAATCAATATGATGCTGATGTCTTAGACATGGTCTTACATGAAAAACTCATATCGTTGCCAACGTCCCAAACGTGGTCTTACATATAATCAGATAATGATGCCTACGTCCCAGACGATGTCTTACTTGCACTTAGATATCGATGCCTCAGTCTCGGACAGATTGTTGCACGAATCAATATGATGCCGATGTCCTAGACATAGTCTTACAAGAAAAGCTCATATCATTGCCAACGTCCTAGATGTGGTCTTACATATAATCAGATAACGATGCCTACATCCCAGACGAGGTCTTATATATAATCAGCTGAAGATGCCTACGTCCCAGATGAGGTCTTATATATAATCAGATAATGATGCCTACGTCTCAGACGAGGTCTTATATATAATCAGATAATGATGCCTACATCCCAGATGAGGTCTTATATATAATCAGATAATGATGCCTACATCCTAGATGAGGTCTTATATATAATCAGATAATCATGCCTGCGTCCCAGATGAGGTATTATATATAATCAGATAATGATGCCTACGTCCTAGACGAGGTCTTATATATAATCAGATAATGATGCCTATGTCCCAGGTGAGGTCTTATATATAATTAGATAATGATGCCTACGTCCCAGACGAGGTCTTACATCAAATCAATGCCAATGTCCTAGACGTGGTCTTACATGATAAAACAGAACATACACCTTTGTATTCCCAAGTTCATACAAAACTTCTCTAACTTATCACTATGTCGACCTTATCTCAGAATTCATATACATAGTATCACAAATGCAGTCATTATCATTGATAATTGTATAAATAAACTCAATTCAAAATAATTACATTTATTAGCAATATGACTTACCTCGTATTCAGTTTATCGAAATGAAATGGCTACTCGGTTACTTTCGCTTTCCCGAGATCTACGTCCGTTTTCTTCGGTTCTTGATCTAAACATATTCAGAATTAACTCTTTTATTCACTAGTTCATTCAATTCAATCTAAAGACACATATTTAGGGCTATTTGCAATTTAGCCCTCATATTTACACATTTTATCAATTTAATCCATTTTTCACAAAACATCAAATTTACAGAATTTGTTCACACATATGCATAGCCGAACCTCCCTAAGGACTATATAGGTCCAAGTATTTCATCAAATTTATAATTTAATCCCTCAAAATGCTATTTTCACAATTTAGCCCTAATTAGCTAAATTCATCAAAAATTCAAGAACAAAACATGTTCACTTAACACATATCTTTCATTTAACACCTAAACTCATCACAAAGCTCACCATTTCATCAATGGTACATTTCATAAACATCATTAATTCTTCAAATTACAACATGGGCTTGATAGTAGACTGAGCAAGAATCTCAAAAACATAAAAATCATCAAAATTCAAAGTCAAAACATACCTTAATTTTGCTTATATATGGCCGAATGCCCTAGCAAATTTTTTTCTTTTTCTTTCTTCAATTTCGGCATCCAAGTAAGATGATAACATTCATCTTTTTTTTTATTTTATTACAAACATATTAACACATATTTACCATATTAACCCTTTTAATAAACATTTAATACCATATATACATAAGGTCACTTATGTCTTTTAAACATCCACTAAGTAAATATTGGCTAAATTGTCTCATAAGGCCTCCACATTTAAAAGCCACATCAGATAGGCACTTAATCAAATAGAAGGCCACTTTCACATTTAATGCAATTCAATCCTTTAGTCAAATTAAACACACAGAGGTACAATTTAACATATGAAAATTTTGCACATGCTTAATCACATATCAACTGCATAGAAAATAATATTAAAATATTATACGGACTCGAATTTGTGGTCTCAAAACCACTGTTCTGACTAAGGTATAAATCGGACTGTTACATTGATTCATATCTCAATACAATAATCTACTCTTTTCTCCACACCGAGAACATTTTCTAGTACACCCTCATTTGAGTTTCTCTTGCTATGCTAGTCTAAAACCTTTACTATCGTCATATCTCGCGATAGAAGGGACATCTTTATCAAATTATTGGCTCAATTCGATTTGTCCGAATACTCATCACACAACGTGAAACTCACGATTTCACTTCTTATATTAGATTCATCACCAACACCCTCCTCAAAGTACCAGAATGAGGTTACGAGGAGATAAAGGAATGTCAATTCCAATTACTAACTCGACAATCATTCAATCTATATTCACAATCGGCTAACGTTCTCACATAATCTCAATTCATGAGATAAACAACTACATCGCCTGTGAGAGGCAAAAGACATTAACACTTAGTACTTAAGAAGATCACTATGACCCATACAACTATGGTTATCATAATTGAATACTCTCATCGTTCAAACATGGTTTCTTTAACCATTTCGTCCTCAAGCTCCTTAACCATTCCTTTCATTAATAAACATCAATTTAAGAAGATCTCAATAAACATACACCTCAGGATTCCTACTCGTTTGAGTTAATAGCCTAGGCTAACTTTCTCTTGTTCATATCATTGTATAATCAATACAATCGTTAAAGCATTCGGACATACTTTCTTACAATTGCCTTTATTAAGCACCTACCGTGCCACACGTCGTACTCATTTCTTCATGACTCGTTCACAAATATGTATATTTACCCATTCACATGGCTTTAGTACAATTTTCATTTTTACCTCTAGACTCGTCTATTTGTTCCATTGATCACTAGGGATAATCAAAGACACAAATTTATTGTCATTCCAGTAAGTGCGAAACTAATGCCACATCCCTGAGGTGGTCTTATATGGAGTCACCTCTAAATGTCAGTGCCATAACTCGGTTAAGGTCTTGTATGGACTTCCGCATCAAGTATTGATGCCATATTCCAATATGGTCTTACTCGATTCTCATATCCATTTTTGAAACCATATTCTAGATATGGTCTTATATGGAATCATAACTTGGTGCCGAGGCCAGGCCTCGAGCATGGTCTTATATGGGACTTTATCTATTTCATATCTCAATGATAGCCCTTTTTATTATAGCCCCCTAGGACTTCAACCTCATGTTCAACAACAATTACTCTACCTAGTAGAGTATCATTTATCAATGTGATACAAAGCATTTTCAAAATGCTAACATAGGTACTGCATTAATCACATATAAACTTATTCAATTTGACTCTCATAACATCTCATCATAATTCAGCGGTGGTAAGGAGGGTGAGGTCACAGAGCTCTTAACTTAACTCTCGTGACTACATGCATATGATTTACGATTCATTATTAATAAAATATCATCATAGTCATACAACTCATCTCAAGTGAGTTTTCATATTTATCACGCTACAATTGTTTCTAGCACAAATACATTAGAAGAATGTATTCACTTGCTCAAGTTCTACATTACTATCTACTTGAGTACTCAACAATTAATTGTACTTTCTCTTATAGTCACTTATTAGTTAAAGAATGTCTTATGGATTTGAGTATGTCGTTTACTTGATTACCATCGTCCAACTATGGTCTTACTCGTATCTTATCCTCATAGCCCAGCTATTACTTTACATGTCATCACAATGGCATAGCCTCGCTATGGTCTTACATGAAATCTCATATCAATACCAATGTCATATCCCTGATATGGTCTTATATGGAACTCATGTCAATTCCGATGCCATATCCCAGATATGGTCTTACACCGGCTCTTGTCTTAATGTCGATACCTATTCCAAACACGGTCTTATACTGGCACTCATAATACGACTGATGCCATGTCCTAGACATGGTCTTACACTGACCCTCATAATATGATAGATGCCATATCCCAGACATGGTCTTACACTGACCCTCATAATGTGGCCGATGCCATGTCCCAGACATGGTCTTACACTAGCTCTCATAATGTGGCCGATGCCATATCCCAGATATGGTCTTACACTAGCACATATATCAACGCCGATGCCATGTCCCAGACATGGTCTTACACTAGCTCTCTCATTGCCATGGTCCAACCATGGTCTTATTCATCTTTTCATCATTGAACGACTGTACTCATCTCCTGCATTCTACTTAATTAAACTTCTCAGTTTTAGCTCTCATACCACAATATGGGTGGTTTCTTGCTCTTACTGCTTCTCGCATACATCATGGTGCTTACTATTCTCATATCTGTAAGGTAATCAAGGTACCTGTAACACTTGATCACAAAAATTAATATGCTTTACTAATATAAGCATAATTCAGCATCATCATTCATAGCATGAATTGTACTTGTCAGTCAGTCTTAACTAGCATGGCATAATATCAACTTTACTACTACCTTTCTTGCTATCTCGTTTTAACCTTACTCATTTGCCAGATAAATTTCTGTGAATTACCGAGGATACTAAATCTCTTTCCATGAACTTGATTTTAGGCATGGACTTACATGAAAGGTCTCTTCTTGAATCAATGCCAAGCTTGCCTTGGTCTTACATGAAATATCTATTCAATGCCAAGCTTGCCTTGGACTTGCATGAAATATCTGCTCAATGCCAAGCTTGCCTTAGACTTACATGAAATATCTCTTCTTGATTGCCGATGCCATGCCTTAGCTTGGTCTTATACGAGCTTTCTTGTCTCATGTGATGGATCGAGTATTCTGGGCAATTCTTATTCAATCGGGACTTGCTCATAGTTAATCTCATTGATTTCTTTATTCAACAAAACATTAAACATTTCATGATGACAATGTACATTATACTAAGCAATTCAATGATAGAAATCATAAAGCTTAGAAATCATACAACCTACTGAATTTAACTCGAGTGGAATTCTCACTTTCTTAATAAAACAAATTCGTTAAGGCCGGGAGACATCACACTATCACGATCCACATATGGCATGTATAGCTAGGTTAGTCCTAGAACCGACTAAACCATAGTTCTGATACCACTAAATGTAACACCCCGTACCCAAGTTCGATGCTAAGACTGGATGTGAGACATCACCATGCTTGAACTAACTTAATCAAGTACTTACTAGCTATAAAATTTTGTTTCGACTTAAAACCTTTCTTTCTTGGTCCAGACATACGTATCATGGTTGTATGAGGCCTTAAACACTTATTTGGACTTTGAAACTAATCAAAAATCCTCTCTCAAAATCAGAGGTTACACACCCGTGGGGTCTGGGGCACGCCTGTGCACCCCTAAACACGCCCATGTTCCCCATTCGTGGGGAGCTACTGACTTATCTGACATGGCCTTGACACGCTGGTGTCCTCCAACCATGTGGAGCTACTGGCTTAATTGACACAGCCTTGACACGCCCGTGTCCTCCAACCGTGTGGAGATACTGACTTATTTGACACGGCCTGAGCACACACCCATGCCCAAGCCGTGGGTCTTACACGGCTCATGCACACGGCCGTGGGATTCACCCGTGGCCTATTCTAACAAGCAATCGTAAGGTGCAAGGTTCGGACGGCCCAGACACACGCCCGTGTGTCTAGCCGTGTGGACACTTCGAGGCTATATACCAAGCCCTTTTCCATCCTACATTTCATACATTAATATACTGATTCAATAAAGTCTCAAATTAACGACTAAAACACATGGATTCATACATTTGATTCATGAAAATAAAGTGTTACTACCATACAATTACAACAACTTAGCCATCATTAACGGCTATACAAATTTAAACTATAAACCCTCTTAGGCCAACACAATTAAGCACACTAACAACAACTCAATCAACCTTAAAATCTAGCCTTATACATGCCATGACTCAATAGGACTTGATACCTCATACCAAGGGTCTGTTCGATAGTGTGAAGACATCTCCGACGGCTTGCAACCCAAGCTAGACAAAACAACCTATAAGAGATGGGAAAGGAAAAGGAGTAAGCAATAATGCTTAGTAAGTTCATCTGCATAATCTGGCAAATATTAATATTCATTAAATGTAGATAACCATAAGAGATTAAAATGGGTCATTCCCATTAACACAAGGTTGCTTACTCAACCACTCTAGAAGCTTACTCATTTTATCTCTTACCGTACCACGAGCTAATTTCTCACTTACAAAAGAATCCATTCTTGCACTGATTATCATGTAATCATATAAGACATCACATCAAGTCTTATTAATAAGCTACTTATCTTTCGGTGGTTTCACACTTAGCCCACCATTATCATACATTCATAAATAGTCATCCACATGTAATACTTTAATTCAATTGTTCATCCGAGAACACCCTCACATTACTACTCTTACTTAACTTTTCCACTATTTTTATTCGCATTCCCACAATATAACAATAAATCTAACTTATGCAACAAGGTGCATTAATTTCCCATATCCCAATAGGGGTTCATCATATATATATATATAATTGAAATCATCTTAATTCAATTCTAATACATACTTGTGCCTTTCGTAACTCAACTGCATACTTTCTTTACTTCAACATATACTCTGAAATACTCAAGTTATAAAATAACTCTCTTGAGTCTCATACTCATGAAATCACATAGAAATCATACCCCGATAGGGTCTTACTTGAATAAACATATAGATGCCATGTCTTTGACATGATCTTATATGAATCCTTACATCGAGGCCATAATCTAATATGGTCTTATACGAGACTTTAACTATCATCTCAACATTCTTCATGCATTTCATCCAAGGGTATTTCATACATCCGTAGAGTGAATATACATTCCCTACAACATCAAAATACATGAACTCATACATAATTTCAATAATTGCATGTGAACTTTCCTCATTGTCGAAATAGCCGAAAAGGACTATTTGCCCACACTTCTCTTTTCACCCGTTCTAGGTCCGAAACCCATTTTCTTTAATCTAGAACAATGAAATTTACTGATTTATTCATTTATAGATCATAAGATACCATAATACACACTTTAGGCAAAAATGACCATTTTGCCCCTACACTTTGGCAAAATTATGATTTTGCCCCTAGGCTCATAAATAAATTTTTATCACATTTTCTTGTTAAACAAGCCTAGATGAACATTTAATCCTCTTACAACTATCTCTAATTTAAATTATTTCATGCTTTAATGAACAAATTACAACTTTTGCATTATAGTCCCAATTAGGTGTTTTCATGGCAACACCTTTCACAAAAGTTGTTTCTTATCATCCTATCATTCATTTTCTTCCATAAAAACTCAACTAAAAACTTATAATCTCACATGGAAAATCTCTAAACTTTTGACGATATTGCAAATTAATCCCCCCATTAGCTAGCTTAAGCTTTGGGGACTCCAAAAATGTAATTTTCATCAAGAAAGAGCATCGGAAGGACTTACTTGAAGAGAAAATAAGCTGCTGAAATTTCAAGCTTCCAAAGCCCTTCTATGGCTGATATTTTCGATGGAGAAGGAGAATAAATGAAAAAGATGATAGCTTTTTATTATATCATCTTATTTTATTCATTTTCCCAACTAATACCACTAACTTTTTAACATAATAAATGCCCTTGTCCCCTATGCTTTAGTATGGCCGGCCAACTCACTTAAATAAGGGCAATTTGCACATTTGGGACTTCCAACTTATAATTCATAGCTATTTGGCACCTCTACCAAATAAAATAGAACTTTTGCACTTTATGCGGTTTAGTCATTTTTCACAATTTAGCTAGAAATTGCTAAAATTAAGGCACCAAAATTTTCATGCACCCTTATAATCATGTTATAACGCATAACATAACATGAAAATAATTTTCTCTAACCTCAAATTAGTGATTACGAGATCACTATTCGACTAGGCCCTAAGTCGGGCTGTTACAGTAGGGCTACTGACTATTTTCATATGGCTTAGACACGACCGTGTCTACCAATCGTGGGAGGTTACTGACTAATTTCACACGGCCATAACACACCCGTGGGCTTAGACCGTGTGCTAATCCTTGATATACTGACTAAATCAGCACGGTCTGGGAACATGCCCATGTCCAAACCGTGTGTCTTACATGGCACACACACACACGGCCGTGGGATTTGCCCGTGGCCTATTATGCTTAATAATACAAAGGTGCAGGGTTAACACGGTCTAGACACACGCCCGTGTGTCCAACCGTGTGGGCACTTACAGGATATTTACTAAGCTGTTAACCACCCTTAAATGAAGATCATATCCATACATAATTCAACGGTGCAATAACAACCCAATTTTATGAATAATACTACATGCTTCATTGATCTTAATAAACATACATGCTTAGTCAAATTTGGCCAATCACTTAGCCATATACAAAAGAATAATAAACTTGATAGTCTTTACAAAGGCCCTTCTTAAAACATGTCCCCAAAATGAATGTTTCCTATACATGCCATACTTAGTAAAGTAACTTGGCTATACCAAAATAAGAGTTGACAGTGTGTTGCAAGCTCCGACTTTAATGATCCACGAGTTAGCTTAGCAGGACTGCATAGAAAGAAAGAATCATAACATAAGCATATAGCTTAGTAAGTTTGTATGTAACAACTCATAGCATTATCATTGCTTAATATAAACCATTTCACATAAACAATGGTATCATGAATTTCAGCTAAAGAACTTACTTACTCATATAGATTCTTACATGTCTCATGGCACTTACTAATATCATACTTGTAAGGTAACTATGACACCTGTATCACTTGATCACATTGATCAGTATACTATAATAAAAATAATCTTGATATCTACTTTCTTATTCACAACATGAATAATACTCAACTTCAACTAACTTCATCCTGATACTAAATTTAATTTCTTAGCTTTCTTACTATCTTCTTTTAGCTTACTCATTTGCCCGATGAATTTCTGTGAATAACCGAGGATACTAAATCTCTTCCCACATAATATAATGCCGAAGCCATATCCTAGACATGGTCTTACATGGGTTATCTCATCTTGGTTTCAAGGCCATGTCTTGACATGGACTTATATGAAGTCTTGCTCTTGATAACATACTCAATGCCAAGCTTGAGTCCTTGGACTTACCTGATAACTTGCTTGCTAAATTGATCAATGCCAAGCTTGCCTTGGACTTACATGATAACTTGCTTGCTAACTTGATCAATGCCAAGCTTGCCTTGGACTTACATGATAACTTGCTTGCTAACTTGATCAATGCCAAGCTTGCCTTGGACTTACATGATAACTTGTGTGGTAGATCGAGTATCCTAGGGAAATTCATCTTCAATCGTGACTTGCTTGTACATATTATCGTGATTTCTTGCTTAAACATAACATGATCATTTAATAAAATTATTCTACATTATACTAAGCAAATTAATGATAATAATCATAAAGCTTAGAAATCATACAAACTTACCTCAATATACAAAATGTATGTAGATGTGTAATTTAGTCCTCGACTTTGTTCTTGCCTCGATTTCGATCCGGACTTCGTTTTTCTTGATCTATAATCATAAATAGATCATTTAATAACCATATTGACTAAATTGACTCATAACTCATACTTTGGCAAAATTACTATTTTGTCCCTATACTTTCTAATATTTGTACTTTTGCCCCAATTCTCGTAAAATGATTTTCATGCAACTTTCTTAAACTTCATGCTCAACTGAATCATTTTCTCTTCTATAACAATCATCAATTCTCACCATTTCTAGTAGGTATGACCAATTTTATAACTGTTACAAAATGGTCCCTACTAACATTTTTCATGAAATTAATTAAGGAAAAGATGTTTATCTAACATCAAACTCTCTTAAACTTCCATAAAACATCATTTAACAAGTATGTCATTCAAGGGTATATTTTTTTGAACATGCATCTTAGCTCATTTTATAGCTAAAATTAGCTAATTCATAATACGGGAACTTCAAAAATACGAAGAATATTAAAAATGGGGCTAAGATGAACTTATTATGAGCTTGAAAAAAATGAAGAAACCTAACTATGGTGTCTCCAAATTTTTGGCAGCCACAAGGAAGGAGATGAGTGAAATTTTCTCATCTTTATCCTATTTAATCACTAATTAGGCCAAATGACCAAAATGTCATTCCTCTTAAAATTTTCTATAATAGTCTCTTATGGCCAATTTTTGTCCAAAAATTAAATTTGGGGAAAATTTATACTTAAGGACTCACAATTATTATTCTAAAGTTATTTCATGCAAAAAGCTTCTAGAAACTCATATTTTGTAACTTTTGCAATTTAGTCCTTTTTGGACCAATTGACCTCAACTTAATAAAATTGCTTTACAAAACTTTCATACTAGCATGAAAACATGACATAAACCTGGAAAACTCATAATTTCACCTCGGGTTTGTGGCCTCGCACCACTATCTCGACTAGGCCCTAAATCGGGCTGTTACATTTTCAACACCTGGTAGCATAGTGGAAAGCACAGAGTACTCTTGCTTCTTCAAATGTTGCTTGGTTTCCTAATAATTTTATGGCAGTGGGAGCATCACCAACCATTATGCATCCATCGTAAGTTTCTTGGAAACTATAATAGCCCAACTTAGGGCCTAGTCGGAATAGTGGTATGAGACCAAAAATTTGAAGTAGAAACATGAGTTTTATGATTTTTATGAGGCTTATGAGGTGATTTCATGATTGTGTAAAAATCTCATGAAGAAATTTTATTAATTAGTGATTAAATTGTCCATTAGGACTAAATTGCAAATATTAGAAAATATGAGATTCTAGAAGATTTAAGTATGAAATAGAATTATAAAAATTTCTTGAGGTCCTTATTTAAAAATTAGACTATTATATTTGATGATGGACAAAAATGAACATGGGAAGGAAAAATCTTAAGGATCATTAAGGGCATTTTTGTCATTTGGTAAATAAAAGAATTAAAAGGGAAAAACAAGCCAAAATCTTGTCCATCTTCTTCCTCTAGTGCTAAAATTTACAAAGAGCCATAGCTAGGGTTTCTTCAACTTTCAAGCTTGATAGTAAGTGCATCCAAGCCCCGTTTTTTAATGTTATTCATATTTTTGAGACCCTCGTAGCTCGGTTTAGCTATTTCTAGCTATATTTTGAGCTAGGGTTTATGTTAAAAAATTTACCCATGTATGACATGCATGTATTTTGATGTTTTATGGAAGAATATGGAAGTTTGATGTATGATAAACATCTTTTTCTAAGTGATTTTCATGAAAAATGCATCAAAGGACTAAATTGTAAAAGTTGTAGAAATGGTCATACATGAGGGAAATAGTGAAAATTGAATGTTGTTATAGTTGAGAATATGATTCTGCTAGGCTTGAAATGCAAGAAAGTTAAATGAAAATCATTTTACGAGCCTAGAGGCAAAAGAGTAATTATGAAAAAGTTTAGGGGCAAAATTATAATTTTTCCAAAACATGAATTACGAGTCGATTTAGTCAATGTGTGTATTTAACAAGTGAAATTATTATTATAGATCAAGAAAGACGAAGCTCGGACCAAAACCGAGGTAAGAGTAAAATCGAGGACTAAATCGAGTATCGATACACATTTTGAGAATCGAGGTAAATTTGTATGAATTTAAAGTTTCATAAGGTTTCGATATTTGAAACTACATAATATTATGATAATGTATGATATAACTATGAAAATCGAGTGACATAGCCTCGATGAGGAAGTGGTGAAATAAGCTAAGTGAAATCTCGGATACAGATTCAAAACAATGAGGATACTCATGTCATAGCATTGAATAAAGAAGGTCCCGTGTAAGACCATGTTTGGGATATGGCCTCGACACCAAAGGATGATTTCGTATAAGTGTAACGCCCCGATTTTTCTTAATTTTGGCTTTTTTAATTTTGGCATGAATGAGTGTCTACTTCAGTGGTTATTTGTTCTAGGTGTGTGTGGGAGGTCCCAAGTTCAAGTCGTAACTTGGGTAAATTTTGGTATTTTTATGAATAAAGCCCAAACTTTGGTGAGTAGGCTTTTAAGTAAAAGTGTGTAGGTAATTAGAAGAATGGGCCTGCTGGTCTGGTGGTTAAGTGGAGTGTAAATAAGTTGGAGGTTGGGAGTTCGAATCCCTGCGTAGGCAAGGGATGTATTTTTGCTGCTAATGTAGTGTAAGAGTTTGAGTTTTACTTAACCACTGAGGGTGGAATGTTTGAAGGAGAGAATTAAGGAGTTGAGAGGGGGTAGTTATCAAAGGCTGTAATCGGGTTCTCGTGTTGCAAGCAAACTCTAGTTCTTGCTCGAAGGTGCTTGTAACTGTAGGATTGCGTAAAAAGCAAAAATAGACCAGGTGTGTACCCAAAAACACAGAAAATGAGGTTTTGACGACAACCGAAAACCCTTCTGTCGATGCCACAAAGGCCGTGTGGTCGCCATTGTGGTAGGCCATGTGCAAGGCTGTAAGTCACCACACGGCCGTGTGAGTGATGAGCCAGGTCATGTGCGAGCGACACGACCGTGTGACAGCTGGGCGAGGCCGTGTGCGACACACAAGTTCGACCAATTGGGTCGTGTAGGCCACATGGGTGAACCACAAAGGCGTGTGGGATTCTAGGCCAGGCCATGCAGTCGACGAGCCCAACCGTGCGAGCGAGGTCGTGTAATCCACACGGCCAAGGCCAATTTGGGCCGTGTGAGCCACACGGGAGTGCGAGCCCACACGGGCAGGCCACATGGGCATGTGAGTCCATTTTTCTGTAATGTTCTATAAGGTTGCACCGGTCGCCCTAGTCGACTGTGGGCCTAATGTGGGTCGATAAGCTTTACCTAAACCCCTAATTATGTGACTTGACTTTCTGATTTCTGTACCGAGCATGAATTATGGTATCTGAATGTATGAACTGTATTTGTATAATAGCATGACATTTTATGTATGTTGCATTGCAACGGGGTGGGTTGATGATTCAGAGGAAGTATCTGAAAGGCTCTCAAGCTTGTTATCTGGCAGCCCAGCTGCAACTTTTTAATTATGTGCCGCATTCGGTACAGCATGGTGTGTAGGGATGGGTGGGTTGATTTTATCCCCACATGGTGTGTAGGGTTGGACAGAGTTGGTGTGTAGAGGCTGGTGGGTAGGATTCTGCTATTCTGTCTGATCTATTTATTATGACTGAAATGGGCTAAGGCCCTAGATCATATCTGAATCTGCATCTAAGTGGGCTAAAGTCCACACCGTTTCTGCAATGGGCTTAGACCCGAACTATGAACTTATGTCTAATTTTTGATATTACTGTGTGCATGTTTTCTGTGGGGATTACACACTGAGTTTTGAAAACTCACCCTTTTCCATTTAAATCTATTCAAGTAATCCCCAACAGTAGACGGATCGGTGCAACAGAGGACTCGGCGGAGACCACGATTTTGGATATTTGTTTTATGGTTTATTTTTAATTATGATTTGGTTATTTTTGGGTAAATTTCATGTAATAAGACCTTTACGGGATTTTGCTTAAAATTTGGAATTATTAATTTATGAACTTCTAGCAGAAGGATAAGACGTTAGTTTTCAAAATAAATAAATGTTTTATTAAGTACACACAAACTTGGCAAATTATTTTTTTTAAAGCTTCCGCAACGTATAAAGTTTTGAAATGGAAAAATGAATATATCAACGACCCGTTTTGGCGATAGCTTAAGATACCTGAAAATGGTTTTAAGCAGTTACGTTTTCTAAAAGCACTATCATGTGACATTGCCAGATTGACCATAACGTCCAGGCCGGGTTTGGGGTGTTACAATAAGACCATGTCTGGGACATGGCATCGACATCTGTGTATGATCTCGTATAAGACCAAGTCTGGGACATGGCTTCGACATCGAGCTATGAGATTCTGTGTAAGACCATATCTGGGATATGACATCGGCATTAATAGGTGATCTCATGTAAGACCATATCTGGGATATGGCATTGGCATCAAAATTTATGCATGATGAGTTTGAATATCCTACGATAATCTGATTAGATCATGGGCAAAAGAGCTAAGTATGTAAAATGGCATAGAACCAAAACTATTTGTGGATGACTTTGAGCTTCTTTTATGATTAAGAATGATGAAGATTTGAAATTGTGCTCATGCTAGTATATGAGCTGAGTTATGTGATAAGTGATACATGTACCATGAGAAAGCACAAATTATAAACCCATAATGTAACATGAGATGGGTAAGAATAAGTATGAGTAAGTATGGATGGGTATGTTTAGGCATTTGAGACTTATGTTGCTATTGTTCCAATAGATGGATGAATTTAATGAAAGCACTTATGTTGTTTTAGAATTTCATGCAAACTTACTAAGCTATATGCTTACCCCTCTCTTGTTCCTCTTTCCTTGTAGTTTCGCCAAGTTAGCTCGGGGATCATAGAACGTCGGAGTTTGGATCACACTATCAACTGTCCTTTTGGTATAATAAAGTTAATTCATTTTAAGTATGGCATGTGTAGGGACTTAATCATTTTGTGTCATGTCATATTTGAAGGCCAAAGGGTTGGCTATTAATGTTTTACACTCATTTTGTAAAAGGGCCATGGTGAATTGGCCAATATTGTTAAGTTTATATTATAACGTTGATGAGTTTAATGAAATAAATGTCCATGCAAGTAATTGACTAAAATATAGGTGGAATGAATGATAATTTAAGGATTCTTAATAGTTTAATATTGCTATGTTATGTGCTACTTGTGATGAAACGAATGAGTTTATGTTTGAGGTGGCAAAAGGCTTGGAAAATAGCCTCTAGTGTCTGACACGGGTAGACACACTGCAGGCGTGTGTCAGGCCGTGTGTGACACACTGATTAACCCCATGGGTGTGTTATTAGGCCGTGTGTCCCTTGCATTTTAATTATGAGAATTCAAATCGTCACACTGGCCAGCACACGGGCATGTGCCTAGGCCGTGTGCTTCTTAAGGGGCTGCTGAAGTCATCAACAGAATACCCCTAGTTTTCACACACGGGTGATGACACGGCGTGTCTAGGCCGTGTGAAGGACACGGGCGTGTGTCTGGTCGTGTGGAAATCCATGTAGGTTCATAAAAATAAATTCTACACGGGCTAGGACATGGGCGTGTGAAACCACACGGCCTGCCCACACAGGCGTGTGACCCCTGTTTAGGCAAAAATTTTCAAAGAATGTAAAATTTTTCGGTTGAACTCTGAAACCTTCCGGATGTATGTTTAAGTCCTCGTAGGCCCATGATATGTATATTATGATTAAGAAAGAAAAATTTTAAGTTGGAACGAAATTTTATAGCCCGATATTACATGTTCAAGCAAGGATAAGTACGGTAATGCCTTGTATCCAGTCCCGATGTCAAACTCGAGTAAGGGGTATTACAGAAACCATCTCCACAAATCTGTCAATCCATATATACACAATTATCTTTAGAGGTCTATAAAATCTCTTATATGAAAAATGTCATATTTTTCATGGTAAATATCAAATGTTGGATGGTTTTCGAGGCAAGCACTCACCATTATCAACAGGCAAAGCATATTGTACTTCACAACTGAGTTTAAATCAACAACCTTTAGTCTCCAGCATTTCCCTAACCTGATTTCATTGAATTGGAATAGACTTTTAATTAGCTTACATCAATAGAACCTTAAGTGGAGAGTTTAGGAAACTAGAAAAATGCTCACCCTTTTAACAAGATGGTGGTGGTTGGTGGCGAGTGGGTGTTGGAGTCGGCAATGGGAAAATGGGTTAAAAAGGTAGGGAAGGGATAGTGGCTAGGGATTTAGAAAAGAAAAGAAAACAAATTGGTTGTTAGGGATTACAATTAACAAATTGGGGGAGTCGAGAGGAAAAGAACAGAAAGTGTAGATGTTATTTGGGCTGGGTCAGGGCTAAAAAACTCTTATCCAATGCCCGACTTGTTTAGAAAACGAGTCTCATTTTTTTGTCCAAGCCCATTTTTTGGGCCTACTTTTTTATCCAAACCCTCCTACTTATTAGGCGGGTCTGAGCATATGGCTTGATCTATGATTAGGTCTAACAACAAATAAGCATTTAATTCTGAATATAATATAAATATTTCTAATAACACATAAAAAAGGAAAATCGAATGCAATATATATTTAACTTAGTTTTTTATTATTATTGTGTGTATTAATTATAATATATTATATTTATTTTAAAAATTATTAGATAATTTGTAATGTTTCAATAATAATATAATCGAGAAAGTAAACATACAATAATATAGATGTTAATAATCTTCCAACAAAGATACCTAAAATGTTTCTAAAAGTTGGGAAAATGTTTAAAATTTGTAAACTTAAAATATAAATAAGATGTTTATAAGTAATGTTTTTAAATAATATATTATTTCTTACCACAGTTTTATTCAAAAAGATATTTTTATCAAATATATACTTTTATTATTAATTTAATTTTAAAAATTAAACAATAACTATAAATTTGAAGGAGTATTTAGTATAATTTAAAAAAGCTTTGAAGAATTGGACGAACCAAATTGCACGAGTATAAAATATCAATGGATTTAAAATGAAATAATTAAATAATTTTAATTGTACTCATATACACTAAATAATCATATTTGGATTTAGTAGTAAAACTCTTTTTTAAAAATAAATAATTTTGTTGATTGAGTTTTAACTCGATTGATATGGGCATTGTTGTTAATGCAGGAGAACGTGGGTTTGAGTGCGTTGAAACGCATTATTCTCCTATTTATGAGTTGCGGAGGGACTATAGGTAATTTTAATCATTGTCTCAAAAGAACTATAATAAGATTGTTAAAAAAAAAAACAAAACAATTTTCATAAGATTAATAAAAATCCAAAGTATGACTAAAATAGCAAACTATATAAAATATGTCAACCGTTCATTGAAAAATTCACTATCATATATCATATATATATATATATATATATATATATATATATATATATATATATATATATCAATTAATAGTATATATTAATAAGCTAACATATTAAAGTGCTTAAAGAGAAAGGAAAATATTTGATGGAGACAACTAATCTTGCTTATTGCAAGTAATAGTATGAAAAGAATATATATATATATATATATATATATATATATACTAAAATGATTAAACATACCTTTTTATCCTATAAAAATGACTTATTTCCAAACAATTGATCAATTTTAAGCTTAATTTCCATGAATTATTAAAATTATTATCTGCAATTTAACTTTTAATATCAACAAATAATTAAAATATATCATTAAAACAAAAAATAATAATAAATGAGTGAATTGGAAGGTAAAAATAGTGTTCAATATTCTAGATTTGTATATTTTAATCCAACATAACAATAAATATAATTATTAACTTGATATAATAATAGGAAAAATTTTAAGTACTCATTATCTTTTTTTTAATTTAAATACTCTTATTTTACTTTTATTTATATAAACCTAAAATTTGGGGTTAATTGCTGTGACTTTTTAGTACCTTTCTTAATTTAATTTTATATCAAATTGTCAAACCCATTAAATGTCATATTTTTTTTTTTTTTTTTTCAGATATAAAGGTAGTTGTATTTTCTATTTTTTAAATTATAATTGAATCAACGGTTTCAATATTTGTATTTTAGAAAGGAAATAAATTACAACTTAAGAGTAGATAAATTAAAATCATTATATAAAATATTATATTTACATCTTATATGTTATATATTTTAGGCTTAAGGGTAAAAGCCCTCAACCTTAAAAAAAAAAAAACAATTAAGTCTTTTTTTTTTTTTTTACTCAATTGAGTACTTAAACTTTCATATGCATAAAAAGACTTTTAAAATTTTTCAAAAAATAATTAAACCCCTGCTCTTATTAAAAATTAGAAAAAATTATAAAAATAAAAAATATAGAAAGTTTATTAAATTTTAATAAAAATATAAAAATTAAAATTTATAAATTTCTTAAAAAGGTAAAAATAAAAAATTGTAAATTTTATAAAAATCATAAAAAATTAATGTCCCTAGTTTTTTCAATTAAAGTCTTCACGTGTCATAATACAATTTAACATGTGGTGAAAATGATTAAAAAATGAAAATCAATAAAAGTTATAGAAAATTATAAAATGTTTCTTTTGGTACTATAATTTTTATAATTTTATTTTACAAAAGTTATATTTTTTACATATAATTTCTTACGACTTTATAAAATTTTATAATTTTTTATATTTCTATATATTTTATAATTTTACGATTTTATAAAATTTTATATATTTTTACAATTTTATATTTTTTCTAATTTTTAATAAATTTTTAATATTTGAATTTTTATTAAAATTTAATAATATTTATAGTTTTTATTGGTTTTAGTTTTTTATAATTTTTAATAAAAGCGGGACTTAATTGCTTTTTTTTTTAAAAAAAAGTTTGAGGGTCTTTTTGATGCATTTTTAAAGCTCAAGTACTCAATTGAGTGCAAAAAAAAGTAGGGGCTTAATTGCTTCTTTTTTAAAAAAAAAAGGTTTGAGGGTTTTTTTATGCATTTTAAAATTCAAGTATCCAAATGAGTGCAAAAAAAAAAAAGCATGTGCTTAATTATTTTTTTTGAAAAAATTTGAGAACTTTTAGCACCCTTATACCTATATATATATACATATATATATACATATATATACATATATATATATTATATATAGCATATATATATTGTAATAGCATTTATAGCTTATAACAAAAAAGCGTAAAATAAATAATAATAATAATAATGTGTCCTTTTACAGAGCCCAAATTTTGATGGCTCAAAATCAAACCCAAACAGATGACCCAAACCTAACTACCCTTTACCCACTTACACCCTTAGCCCATACCTAAACAGACCCAACACACCCTACTCAGACAAAACAATACACGGCCCAAAAGGCCCAAGAAGTAAACAGTCTCAGCAGAAGCCTAAGGTTTCTAGAAACACTAGACGCCTCAAGCAGGAGTCCAGCGCAATCGTCGTAGCCACCAGGCTTCGTTCGCGCCTCATCGCCACGATCTCCGCCTTCGACCTTTATAGAAAAGGAAGGAATCGTAGCAGAAATGGAAAACAGAGACAAACTTTTCTATTTCCTTTTATTGTGTTTATTTCGGAGGCTATAAAAGCCCGAAAAACCTGTAACAAGAGGATAGACAGAGATAGACAGATAATATACTCAAACACACAGAGAAATAAAAAAAAAACAGGCCATCGAAACATAATATAGTTCTTTTTTTTAAACCGAGGTGATTTTTTAATGTTATTTTATTTTTATCTACGTTTTCTTTTACACATAAATAATGTTTAAAAAAGAAAACAAGTAAAAAGAGTGACGATTTTACCTGAGCGCCGCCACGGAAGACAGTATGTGAGCGTGTGGCGGTGGCCCCAACGGACGATGATCGGGACCCAGAAGAAGGCTCTAGAGAGAAATTTTTGAGTTTTTTTTTTAAATGCGACGCAAATGAAATTTTTTTGCCTAAAAATTGATTTATATAGCAGTTTAAAAACGATGCCGTTTTGCCTTAATTTGATAAGCACAAAACGACATCGTTTAGGGCAAAGGATCTACGCGTTGACCCGATAACCCGGAGAGGATCTGCGCATTTTATAAAAAAGGAAAAATTACACTTTTAGTCCCTCTTCTATTTCATTAAGTTTAATCTCATTCAATTTGACTTTTTATTTATTTATTAAATTAGCACAAAAACGTACACAAGTCCTCGGGCTCTTTGAAGGCTAAAATTAGAACGTTGTCGCTTTAAAATTTGGCATAATTGTCAATTTGGCCCTTGTATTTTAACGGCATTTTAATTTAGACCTTTATATCTGTTTTAATTATTATTTAACCCTTGTTTATTTGTTTTACTTTTTATACTTTTATTTTATTATTTAAATATTGTATTAAATTATTTTACTATATTAAATAGTCTATATTATTTTCTTTATTATTTATATATTAATACATTAATAGTATAAATTTATATATATTTTTATGTAATGTATTTATATATTAAACGATTATTATTTATTTTTAGCTTAAAATTATTTTCATTATATATTAATTTTATATATTAATTACCATTTATATGTTTTCAAAATTTTTATATTATATAGTATTATATTATGTTTTTATATAAAATCTATTTATATTATATAGCTTATTTTACTTACATTATTTATTACATATGTAATTTTTATGATTAGTATATTATATATCTATTTTTATGTTATATCTTGTTTACTAATTATTTTCTTTTATATATATATTAAATTATTAAATTATGTATTCGTTATAAATTTTTCTTTTTATATACTTCTTTATTATTTATTTAAAATATTGTTTATATATGTTATATAGTTTTAGAAATTGTCATATTATCTTGTACATTCAATGCATCATTTTTATTTATTTTATTCATGTTATATTATTCATTGATTATTTATTGTTAATATAATTTCTAGTTAGGTTGAATTGATATGTATATTATAATGCCTTACTCAAACTATTTTTTATTTTCATAAAAATACCTTTTGAGTCAAAGCATTTTATTCAGATAATTTTAAAATATACGGTGATATTTAATGTTTGGGGACTTCGAGAAGAATTGTGCCCTAACTTACTGAGTTTCGATTTTTCTCGTGGAACTTAAGGTATTAGATATCACTTCTCTTTTAAAACCGAAACTTACAGATTTCAAATCAAAAACTTATTCTTGGGAATTCAAAACTTTGTGCCCTAACTCACTGGACATGACGTTATGTTATCTCAAGATAAGAATTTTAGAAAATAAGGCAATATTTTTTATTTAGAAATTCGGGAAATAGTGCCCTAACGTGCTGGGTTGTGATTTTCCATTTGGCTAAATAACTAAATATCCTTTTAACAAGTTTTGTAAATCATGAGAAGATTTTGACTACGAAGGTTCTAAAATATCGTGTCCTAACTTGCTGGATGTGATGTTTATATTCCTTCGGAACAAAGAAATCTCAAATTTTAACTCAAATTTCTCGAAGTTTTTAAGAAATCATATTTTTTAAATACTTTTAAATTTCAAACATTTGGACATGATTTTATCGATTAGGTACCAATTTTTGGGCGTTATAAGGGTGCTAACCCTTCCTCGTACGTAACCAGCTCCCGAACGCATTTTCTCTTTTTTCGTAGACCAAAATCAAATGTTTTAAAATAAAAATATTTTACAAGGTGATCCAATCACACCTAAGTATAAAGGGATTGGTGGCGACTCCATTTTCGTTTTAAAGTCAATCCCCGTTTTTAACCAATTTTAAAAATGATTTCGACATATATTATTTAATATTCAAATAAAATAATGTAAAATAATATATACGTGAGTTAAATGAATAAAAATAATAAATTAATTAGATTCAATTAACCTCAATTAAAAAAGTATAAGGTAATTTGATTTTTAATTAATTTACTAAAGGAAAAAAAATTAATTATGGGATTGGTGACACATATCATCCCAATAATTTATATACCATACTATTAGAATATACTATTTTTTTACCCCTGCATGTAACAGCCCGTTTTAGAGTCAAATTAGAACAGGGGTTTGGGACCACAAATCTGAAGTTAAAATATTTATTTTATTATTTTATTAAGTTTTCTAGCATGATAGAATTACCATGTGGAAATTTCGTAAAGAAATTTTACTGTTTAAATGCTTAATTCGTTAAAAGGACTAAATTGCGTAAAGCATAAAACTTGTGTGCCATTAGTTTAATGTGCCTAATAGCTATGGCTTATTAAATTAGAGGCCCTTATGTTGTAATTTTACCATGATTAAGGTTAGTGGACATTTATGTCCATGAATTATATGATATATTAATGTTTTATAATAAGGTTATAATGATAATTTAGTTAATAAAGTTTAATTTAATAAAACAAAACCAAAATTTTGTTATTTCATTCATCTCTAGCCGAAAATTAGAAGTAGAAGAAGCCAAAATAGGGTTCCTCATTTGGCATTGATAAATTCTTCAATTAAGGTACGGTTTTTACTCGGTTTTTAATGATTTCTACGTTTTTGAGATTGTTGCTTTGTATTCTAGCTAGCCCGTACCCTAGATTTTTTAATTTTTGAATATTTAACATGTTGCCATTACTGAATACTTGAGTTCTTTGATGTTTAATGATAGATTATGAAAGCTTGATGATAGTTAAACTAGTTTTGTAAAGTGATTTTTGACAAAAATGCAAAATAGGGATTAAGTAGTGAAATTGTAAAATGTGGTGGTTAAAAGTGTGTAATAATGAATGATATGGGCTGCTAGGAGTCCATATGAAATTTGGCTAGGCATGGGTAGGTACTAAATTGCATGAATTTGCAATTTTATGTGATAAGGACTAAATTGTAAAAATTGAAAAGTATAGGAGCAAAAGTGTAAATTTGCCAAAATATGAATTATGGACTAAATTGAATAGATTGAATGTTGAATGTACTGGATTTGATAATATATAAATTAAGATAAGCCGAGATCGAGTTTAGATCGGGGAAAAGGAAAGATCGAAAGGAAAGATCGCAATACGAGGTAAGTTCATATAATTAGAATAGTTTTTATCCGAGCAATACGAGGTAAGTTCATATAATTAGAATCAAACTTTTATATATTTGTAAATATTTGAAATGAATATATAATTGAATAATTGATATACTTGAAATACAAATGCCTTATTGATATAGTTTAATGGTTACTGAGCCCCGTTTGAACTGGATATGAGTGATATGTCACTATGGTTACCGTTTTGGTCGAGCTCCTGAATTTGTTGCAGACTCACCACAGCTCGTATGAGCTTACCGATATATCAGCTTGTAAGAGCTTACTGTTTTGGGCTCATTGAAGTTTACCGTTTCATCTCGATAGAGCTTACCGTTTTAGCTCAATAGAGCTTACTGTCCATCAGCTCAGGAGGAGCTTAACGATTATGGCTCGAAAGAACATATATGATAATGAATTGACGGATTACTGATGTTTATCACCCGAGTATCCTTTGGAGTTCTAATAGGTTGAACGGGCATAAACTCTTTTTATACAGATGAGTACCGTTACTAAATGAATTATTGATTATCTGATTGAGAATGAAATGTTGGATGCAATATATATGGAGTATTGAATTGTGATAATAGATGATTTCATGTATTAATATGACTAACCTATGGATGAATGCTTGTGTTAGGCATTTGGAAATTTTATAAAGTTTACCTTATATTATTTGTATTGAATTGGTAAGTTTAATTTTGAATTATACGGGCTTACTAAGCTATAAAGCCTTTAATTTTGAATTATACGGGCTTACTAAGCTATAAAGCTTACTTTGTTTTTTTTCTATGTTTTATAGAGGATCGTTAGCTCGCTCATTTGGGACAAGTCGAAGTTGCACATTACACTATCCAATTTCTGATTGGTACTTTTGAACTTGTGGATATATGTAAATATGGCATGTATAGGCTAGTTTAAAAGATGTTAGTTTTGTTACTTGATATCATGATTTTGGTATGTTTTTGTGTATAAGTTAACCCATGTGAGTTGGCTTATTTTGGTACTATGTTTTGGTTGAGTTTAAGTGTTCAATTGTGGCATGTTTTAGTAAGGAATGGATGGAATGAAAATGTGTAAGTGAAGTCTTGATATGTAGTTGATATATGAATGGATTATGCATAGTATTATTTAGGTAATTGAATATCAAGTTGGATTGGTATATTATGTGTATGAAATGTTATGGAATGATTTCCAATTGGGTTATGAAATGTGGTTATTTATGCTTGTATAAGCTTGTGAAAATAGGGTAGCAAAATGGCTTTGCAAATAGCCTATGTTTGTCCACACGGGCAGAGACACGGGCGTGTGTCTCAGCCGTGTGTGACACATGGTTAAGTACACGGCCGTGTGTCCCCTGGTGTTGAAATGGAATTGAAGTCAATATGCTCCACACGGCTTCACACAAGGGCTTGTGACCGGCCGTGTGGTACAAGTCAGTATACCCCCTAAATGGCACACGGCCTAGCACATGGGCGTGTGGCTTGGCCGTGTTGATAAGTTAGTATACCCTATAGTTTTGGCACGGCCTGATACACGGGTGTGCATGGCCATTCCGAAGGGCACACGGGCCAGACACATGGGCGTGTGGTTGGCTATGTGACCCAAGTCAGTATACTCTCCAATTTTCACACGGCTTGGCCCACGGGCATGTCGTCGGCTGTGTGACACAAGTCAGTATGTATGCCCTATTTTCACACGGTCTAAGACACGGACGTGTCTACTAGCTGTATGAGTCACACGGCCTGTTCACACGGATGTGTGATACTTGTAATGTTGAATTTTTTTCTAAGTTTCCAAAATTTTCATATGTTACCGATTTAGTCCCGAATGCATGATTTAAGCTTTGTATACCCTATTTAAATACATATTGAATGTGAATGAATGATATTTACTGAAATGAGATGATATTTGATAAATGATTGTTTTGAATTGAGTTACTAGTCCAGTAATGCCTCTTAACCTATTCCGGCGACGGTTACGGGTTAAGGGTGTTACACTTATTAGTATTAGAGCTACGGTTTAGTCGATTCTAGAACTAACGTAGCTTATGTGAGTCTAGCTATACATGCCATATATAAAATTGCGATAGTGTGATGACTTCTAATGTTTTCAAATGTGTTTTTGTATAGTAATGGATCCTGAACAAGCTATAGCGGATGATGTAGAAAGTAACGCGCCAGCTTCCGTTAAAGGGACTGCGCCTACTGAATCTAGACCCGTGTCTAGTATCCACAGGGGTGAGGCTAAAGAAGCCTTCTTTTAGATAATGAACGAGTGGTTCACACAGTACATTCGTACGAACCCGGCTGTTCAGCAACCTCCACCCCCACTTGTTCCCCAACCGATCCCTATAGTTCCTCAAGGTATTGATCCTTTACGATTAAATAAACCACCTATCGACAAGATACGGAAAAATGAGGCCGAGGAATTCAGAGCCATTGTTAATGATGACCTTAAGAGAGCCAAGTTTTGGCTTGAGAACACGATTCGGGTATCTGATGAACTGTCCTGCACCCCTGAAGAATGTTTAAATTGTGTTGTATCACTTTTGAAAGACATTGCGTATCAATGGTGGAATTCCTTGATATCCGTAGTTCGCGAGAAAGAGTTACTTAGGATTTCTTTCAAGTTGAATTTAGAAAGAAATACATCAGCCAAAGGTTCGTCGATTAGAAAAGAAAGTAATTTCTTGAATTGAAGCAGGGTCGTATGTCAGTCACAAAATATGAAAGAGAGTTTGTACGACTCAGCAAATACGCCGGTGAATGTGTATCTTCTGAAGCTATAATGTATAAAAGATTTGAGGATGGATTGAATGAAGAAATTAGAGTATTAGTTGGAATTCTTGAGCTGAAAGAGTTTGTTGTTTAATTTGACCGAGCTTGTAAAGCCGAAGAGCTTTGCAAATAGAAAAGAAAAGCTGATTTTAAGGATAGAGATTCTAAAAAAAGATTTGCGGGCAAATCACATCAGTCAATTTCAAAGAAATTTAGAGAAAATCATCCTCGTTCTACGGCTTCTGTGGTAATTTCAATTAGAGACAAAGATACGAGACATTTCAATTCTAAACTTAAGGCAACATCCATTGCCAGTGTGAGAAGTGTTAGAAATGCTGGACCTGAATGTAAACATTGCAATAAGAGACATTACGGTGAATGTAGCTTAGTGAGAGAAGCTTGCTTTAAATGTGGATCTCTTGATCATTATCTTCAGGACTATCCAGAAAAGCTTACAGCTGAAAGAGAACAACCATCAAAAGTAAGTAACACGGCTACTAGAGGGAGACCACCCCGAAATACTGGAAATATGAGTGGTAACCGAGGTGCTACGAGAGATTCAACTGTGAGATCTGAGGAATGAGCACCTGCCAGAGCTTATGCTATTCGTGCACGGGAGGAGGCATCATCGCCAGATGTTATTACCGGTACTTTTTCTCTTTTTGATACTGATATAATTGTGTTGATAGATCCTGGACCAACTCATTCATATATCTGTATGAATTTAGTATTTAAAAAGAGTTTACATGTCAAGTCTACAGAATTTGTAATTAAAGTATCGAACCCCTTAGGCAAGTCTGTTTTAGTTGATAAAATTTGTAAGAATTGTCCTTTGATGACTCGGGGTTACCATTTTCGGGCTGGCTTGATGCTTCTACCATTTGATGAGTTTGATGTGATTCTTGGTATGGATTGGTTGACTATGCATGACGTGGTTGTGAATTGTAGGTAGAAGACGATCGAATTGAAATGTCAAAATGGTGAGATTCTTCGAATTAAGTCTGATGATTCGAATGAATTACCTACTGTGATATCGTCTATGTTAGCTCAGAAATATTTGAAAAAGGGCTATGATGCATATTTTGCATACGTACTGGATACAAAAGTGTCTGAATCAAAGATTGAATATGTACCTGTTGTTTGTGAGTTTTGGATGTATTTCCAGAAAAATTATCGGGTTTGCCATCGAGCCGAGAAGTTGAATTTGGCATTGAATTAGTACCGAAAACAACACCGATATCGATAGCTCCATACAGATGGCTCCAATAGAATTAAAAGAATTGAGAGCTCAGTTGCAAGAATTGACAAACAGAGGATTTTCACAACCAAGCTTTTCTCCCTAGGGTGCACCGGTATTGTTCGTGAAAAAGAAAGATGGCATGATGAGAATGTGTATCGAATACAGACAGCTGAATAAAGTGACTATAAAGAACAAATATCCTCTACCGCCGATTGATGATTTATTTGATCAGTTGAAAGGGGCTACAATATTTTCAAAGATTGATTTGAGATCGGGTTATTATCAGCTGCGAGTTAAAGAGTCAGATGTGCTGAAAACCATATTCAGAACAAGGTATGGTCATTATGAATTCCTTGTTATGCCTTTCGGTTTAACTAATGCTCCTGCAATTTTTATGGACTTGATGAATTGAATATTCAGACCGTATTTAGACAGATTTGTTGTTGTATTCATTGACGACATTTTGATTTATTCACAAGATGAATCTGAGTATACCGAGCACTTGGGAATTGTGTTACAAACTCTACGTCATAAGTAGTTATTTGCTAAATTCAGTAAATGTGAGTTTTGGCTCAAAGAGGTTGGATTTGTGGGCATATTGTTTCAGCTGACGGTATTAGAGTTGATCCGAGTAAAATTTTTGCTATTTTTGATTGGAAACCTCCGAGAAATGTGTCTGAAGTCTATAATTTTCTAGGCTTAGTGGGATATTACCGAAGATTTGTGAAAGGATTCTCGATGATTGCGACACCAATAACATGACTGCTTCAAAAATATGTGAAGTTCGAATGGTCAAAAAATGCTAGCAGAGTTTTGAACAGTTGAAAGTACTATTAATTGAAGCACCCATATTGGTTCAACCGGAATCGAGGAAGGAATTTGTGATTTATAACGACGCGTCATTAAATGGTTTGGGATGTGTTCTGATGCAAGAAGGAAAAGTTATAGCTTATGCTTCCTGACAATTGAAATCGTATGAAAAGAATTATCCGATGCACAACCTTGAGTTGGTCGCAATTGTGTTCACATTAAAAATTTGGAGACACTACTTATACAATGAAAATTGCAACATTTATACGGATTACAAAAGCTTGAAATATATGATGTCATAGAAAGATTTGAACTTGCGCCAACGAAGATGGCTCAAGTTTTTGAAAGATTATGACTTTGTGATTAATTATCACTCGGGAAAAGCTAATATTGTTGCTGATGCCTTGAGCTGAAAATCTTTGTTTGCATTACGAGAAATAAACACCCAGTTGATGATTTTTTGATGATGGGTCTATTGTAGCTGAATTAAAAGCTAAACCGGTATTTCTTCAACAAATCTGTGAAGCTCAAAAAGATGACAGTGATTTACAAGCTAATCGAATTTAATGTGAGTCTAATTCTGATTCAAAATTTCATATTGGAACTGATGACTGTTTAATGTTTCGAAATAGAATATTTTGTACCGAGAAATTCAAAACTCATTCAAAATATTTTGCACGAAGCATACTATAGCTACTTATCTATTCATCCAGGAAGTACCAAGATGTATACCGATATAAAACAACTGTACTGGTGGTCGGGTATGAAACGAGATATATCATAGTTTGTATCGAAATGTTTGATTTGTCAGAAAGTAAAAGCTAAATATCAAGTACCATTGAGATTACTACAGCCTGTGATGATTCCTGAATGGAAATGGGATAGAATTACAACGGATTTTGTGTCGGGATTGCCTATAACTTCGAAAAAGAAAGACGCTATCTGGGTTGTCGTTGATCAACTAATGAAATCTGCTTATTTCATACCAGTACATACAGATTACTCACTTGATAGATTAGTTGAGTTGTACGTTTTTGAAATTGTTCGGTTACACGGAGTGCCACTATCTATTATTTCTGATAGGGATCCGAGATTTACATCGCGATTCTGGAAGAAACTACAAGAAGCTTTGGAAACCAAGTTGAATTTAGAACTGCTTTTCATCCTCAAACTGACGGTCAGACCGAGAGAGTTATTCAGATTCTCGAAGACATGTTAAGATGTTGTATTTTAGAGTTTAAGGGCAGTTGAGAAAAAATACTTACCGTTGATTGAATTCGCATATAACAACAATTTCCAAACGATTATAAAGATGGCACCGTACGAAGATTTATATGGCCCAAATGTTGAACCCCGCTATACTGGACTGAATTGAGTGAGAAAAAGATTCACGGGGTTGAATTGATCAGAGAAACTAAAGAAAAAGTGAAAACGATTCGCGACAGTTTAAAAGAAACTTTAGATCGACAGAAATCATACGCGGATTTGAAACATAGAGAAATTGAATTTCAAGTCGGGACCGAGTATTTCTAAAGGTGTCACGTGGAAAAAGGTTCTTCGATTCGGCCGTAAAGGAAATTTGAGTTCGCATTCTCTCGGGTCGTATGAAGTTATTGAACGAATAGGGCCAGTGGCATATCGACTAGCTTTACCGTCAAAACTTGAAAAGATCCATAATGCTTTTCACGTTTCTATGCTACGTCGATACGGATCTGATCTGTCACATGTGATTTCTTAGGTAGATGTTGAGATACAAGTTGATTTAACGTATAGTGAAGAATCGATCAGGATTCTGGCCCGTGAGATCAAAGAGTTGAGAAATAAACGCATAACCCTAGTAAAGGTTCTCTGGCATAAACATGGGATTGAGGAAGCTACGTGGGAACTCGAGGAAACTATGCAAAAATAATACCCTAACCTTTTCACTAGTAAGATTTTTAGGGACGAAAATCCCTAAGGAGAAGAGAGTTGTAACAGCTTGTTTTTGAGTCAAATCAAAATAGTGGTTTTGGGACCACAAATCTGAAGTCAAAATATTTATTTTATTATTTTATTAAAGTTTACAGCATGATAGAATTATTGTGTGGAAATTTCGTAAAGAAATTTTACCATTTAAATGCTTAATTCGGTAAAAAGAACTAAATTGCGTAAAGCGTAGAACTTGTGTGCCATTAGTTTAATGTGCCTAATAGTTATGGTTTATTAAATTAGAGGTCCTAATGTTGTAATTTTACCATGATTAAGGTTAGTGGACATTTATGTCCATGAATTATATGATATATTAATGTTTTATAATAAGGTTATAATGGTAATTTAGTTAATAAAGCTTAATTTAATAAAACAAAACCAAAATTTTATTATTTCATTCATCTTTAGCTGAAAATTAGAAGTAGACGAAGCCAAAATAGGGTTCCTCATTTGGAATTGATAAATTCTTCAATTAAGGTACAGTTTTTACTCGGTTTTTAATGATTTCTACATTTTTGAGATCGTTGCTTTGTATTCTAGCTAGCCCGTACCCTAAATTTTGTAATTTTTGAATATTTAACATGTTGCCATTATTGAATACTTGAGTTCTTTGATGTTTAATGATATATTATGGAAGCCTGATAATAGTTAAACTAGTTTTGTAAAGTGATTTTTGACAAAAATACAAAATAGGGATTAAATTGTAAAATTATAAAATGTGGTGGTTAAAAGTGTGTAATAATGAAAATATGGGCTGCTAGGAGTCCCTATGAAATTCGGCTAGGCATGGGTAGGTACTAAATTGCATGAATTTACAATTTTATGTGATAAGGACTAAATTGTAAAAATTGAAAAGTATAGGGGTAAATGTGTAAATTTTCCAAAATATGAATTATGGACTAAATTGAATAGATTGAATGTTGAATATACTAAATTTGATAATATATAGATCAAGAGAAGCCGAGATCGAGTTTAGATCGGGGAAAAGGAAAGATCGATCAATAGTCGATAGTTTTTATCCGAGCAATACGAGGTAAGTTCGTATAATTAGAATCAAACTTTTATATATTTGTAAATATTTGAAGTGAATCTATAATTGAATAATTGATATACTTGAAATACAAATGCCTTATTGATATAGTTTAATGGTTACTAAGCCCCGTTTGAACTGTATGAATTCATAGGATACGAGTGACATATCATGTAACACCCCAAACCCGGCCCAGACGTTATGGCTGAATCTAGCGATATCACATTGAAGTGTTTTTTGAAAACATAGTTTCTTTGAAAAATCCATTATTATTATCAAATCTCGTTTAGGATCTTTAACGAAAATTTTAGGGTATCTTGTTCTTTTAAACTCAAGTTGTTTTTAGCAGAACATTCATCATATTAGTTTGTTACTATACTTTAAAACAATGTTTGATGAGGAAGCTTTTATAGCATGTTACGAAAATGTAGTGTTTTGAAAAGCATTTATCTTTTGAAAATCAGCGTCCTACTGCTCTCAGATGGGAATTTAACTAAGTAAAATCCCCAAAATAAAAGTTAAAATTTAAAAGGCCTTATTACAAAATAAATACCCAATTAAATTTCTTGTAAATCAAAAAGTCAAATATAAAAGCAAGTGCGGTTGTATGACCACCTCTGAATCCCTCGTAGCACCGATCCACCTAAGATTTAGGATTACCTGTACAGATAAACAGAGGGGTGAGTTTATGAAACTCAGTGTGTAACGCCACGTAAGTAAAATGCCAATCATGCTATAGGCAAGTACAGTCTGGGCCTAAGCCCAAATCAATAACAGTTAAGTTCAATTGGGCCTTAGCCCAAAACAGTATCAGTATCAGTGTGGGCCTTAGCCATTTCAGTGACAGTAATAGTTTAGGCATGCAATCAGAAATCCTACCCATCTAGCCTCTACACTCCACTCTGTCCAGCCCTACACTCCATGTGGAGATAAAATCACCCACCCATCCCAACACTCCAAAAATTAGCACCGGTTGTGGCACTAAATAGTATTTGCAGCAGAGCTGCCAGTACAGTACACTTCCTTCAATCGTAAAAATCCCATCCCTATGCAACATATCACACATGTATGCAACATATATATCGTGGCATGCTCGTATACAGTTATGTATAACACAAGGCATACAGTCATTTTATATCATAAGGGTATAACATTTATTTATATCTTAGGGGCATAAAAGTCATTTTATCAGTTTGGGGTCTAGGTGTACTTACCGACCCATCAGTAGGTCCACAATGCCTTGGGCGCACCTGCAACCTTAATGAACAAACAAAGGCAAATGGGCCCAAGGCCTATAATGCGGGCCCACATGCTCGTATGGCCAATATAGCCCAGAATTGGTCTTAGCCATATAAATTACAAAGCTCGGTCCAATATTCTCCACACATTCGTGTGGTTTACCTGTATGGGGCCCACAAGGCCGTTGGGCCCAAAAGGCCTATTTTGGCCGAACGTGGCCCAAAATGGCCTAAGACCACGAAATTACTCATGGTGGCCTCAATAGCCTAATGCCCACGTTTTATGCATTCAGATTACCACACGAGCGAGCACACACTCGTGTAACGTCAATTGTCCTGTTTTTTGGCTTTTACCAATTTACAATTTGGGCAGTGTTTACACACCTTGTTTCGATTCGTCTCAAACAGTCGCTCAAGAACTCACCAACCTATATTTGGCCAATCAAACACCACCATCAGTTTTACTTTATCGTGAAAATGAAACCCAAAACCAACAATCCATTCATAGAATAAGGTAGAGTTACCTTCAATCAAACCACTGTGATTCCGACGAATCTTAGTCTCTAGCGATTGATTAGGAGTTCCCTGAATCCTTCCTTAACTTCCATACAATTGCTATCAGTTACCACTTAAGGCAGAACAAGAAAGGGAATAATGATTCGTCTATAGCACTTACCGAAAGAGAGAAAGAGAATCAAATAGTGGAAGGATTCGGCACTAGCACAACCCCTCACCCTCGATTTATAGCTGTCAAAAATAGTTAAACTAAATCCCAATTTAGTAACTCAAAATTCGAAACTTCAAGTTCCATTCTCACAAAATTCGTATCCTTCGATTTATAGCTATCAAGTGCAGTAAATTGCTGAACAAGATGGAGGCTCAAAACATTTGAGAGAAGAAAGGAGCAAAGTCAATCGATAGAGGAAGAGGAATTGTTTCGACAGTGATCAGAATTGGGAAATCAGCAGCACAAAACTTGAGGGAGAGAAAGAAGAGAAACAGTTTAGGGGAAAAGGAGAAGAGAACACGAAGGAGGGGAAGATGGTATATTCGGCCAACAACAGAAAAAGAAGGGACAAGAAATGAAGAAGAAGCAATTGAAAGAGGAAGAATTCGGCCAAAGAAATGGTTATCAAAAAGAAAACAAATGAGGTGAAACAGAACCCCTACCACATTCGGCCTTCAAGCAACATGGGAAAAGAAAATCCCAAGCAAAATCGAAATAAGGAGTATACCAAAAGAGGAGTATACCACTCTGGCCAAATTCTTGAGTGCCAGAGTCCAATTTCAGCACAACACTCCCTCTCCCCTCACTTTCCTTGATTTTCTCCTAAAATCCCTCCTCAAATCTCTCCACCGATCACACCTCCCCTCAACCACTCAATTTGAATTCTTCTCAACCACTTCAGTGTTTAAGTCAAACTATAACTCCTCCATGGCACAGCAGCAAAATAAATACTCCCTTGCCTCCACCAAGATTCGAACCTTAGCCTACTTGCATAGGTAACACGCCACTTACCCCCTAGACTAACAGGCTTTTTATGTCTTACTTTTACCCACAATAATTTAAAAGCCTACTGATTATAGGCAAGGGTTTATTCCCTAAAAAAAAAACTTTTTGTACAAGCCCAGGCTTGAACCCAGGACTTCTCAGACACTCACAAACACACCCAAATCACTTAACCCCTAAGACAGGCAGACAGTTGTGCTTCAAACATACAAAAATAATTACCTAGATTTTGAGGTGTTATATGTCACTAGGGTTACCATTTTGGTCGAGCTCCTGAATTTGTTGCAGACTCACCACAGTAAGAGCTTACTATTTTGGGCTCATTGGAGCATACCATTTCAACTCGTATGAGCTTACTGTTCAGCTCGATAGAGCTTACCATTTCAGCTCAATAGAGCTTATTGATCATCAGCTCAGGAGGAGCTTACCGATCATGGCTCGAAAGAGCATATATGATAATGAATTGACGAATTACTGATGTTTATCACCCGAGTATCCTCTGGAGTTCTAATAGGTTCAACGAGCATAAATTCTGTTTATACAGATGAGTATTGTTACTGAATGAATTATTGATTATATGATTGAGAATTAAATGTTGGATGAAATATATGTGGAGTATTGAATTGTGATAATAGATGATTTCATGTATTAATATGACTAAACTATGGATGAATGCTTGTGTTAAGCATTTGGAAATTTTATGGAGTTTACCTTATATTATTTGTATTGAATTGGTAAGTTTAATTATGAATTATACGGACTTACTAAGCTATAAAGCTTACTCTATTTTTTTCTATGTTTTATATAGGTTTGTTAGCTCGCTTGTTTCGAACAAGTAAGAGTTGCACATCACACTATCTAATTTCCAATTTGTACTTTTGAACTTGTGGATATATGTAAATATGGCATGTATAGGCTAGTTTAAAAGATGTTAGTTATGTTACTTGATATCATGATTTTGGTATGTTTTTGTGTATAAGTTAAGCCATGTGAGTTGGCTTATTTGGTACTATGTTTTGGTTGAGTTTAAGTGTTCAACTATGGTATGTTTTAGTAAGGAATGGATGGAATGAAAATGTGTAAGTGAAGTCTTGATATGTAGTTGATATATGAATGGATTATGCATTGTATTATTTAGGTAATTGAATATCAAGTTGAATTGGTATATTATGTGTATGAAATGTTATGGAATGATTGCCAATTAGGTTATGAAATGTTGTTATTTATGCTTGTATAAGCTTGTGAAAATAGGGTAGCAAAATGGCTTTGCAAAGTAGCCTATTTTTGTCCACACGGGCGTGTGTCTCAGTCGTGTGTGACACACGGTTAAGTACACGACCGTGTGTCCCCTGTGTTGAAATGGAATTGAAGTCAGTATGTTCCACACAGCCTCACACACGGGCGTGTGATCGGCCATGTGGTACAAGTCAGTATACCTCCTAAATGGCACACGGCCTAGCATACGGGTGTGTGGCTTGGCCGTGTTGATAAGTCAGTATACCCTACAATTTTGACACGGCCTGATACACGGGCGTCCGTGGCCATTTCGAAGGGCACACGGGCTAGACACACAGACGTGTGGTTGGCCGTGTGACCCAAGTCATATAGTCTCTAGTTTTCACACGGCTTGGCACACGGGCGTGTCCTCGGCCGTGTGACACAAGTCAGTATGTATGCCCTGTTTTCACACGGTCTAAGACATAGCCGTGTGAGTCACACGGCCTGTTCACACGGGCGTGTGATACTTCTAATGTTGAAATTTTTCTAAGTTTCCAAAATTTTCATATGTTGCTGATTTACTCCTGAATGCATGATTTAAGCTTTGTATGCTCGATTTAAATACATATTGAATATGAATGAATGATATTTACTGAAATGATATGATATTTGATAAATGATTGTTCTAAACTGAGTTACTAGTCCACTAATGCCTCTTAACCTATTTCGACGATTACGGGTTAGGGGCATTTGAATGTTTTAGTTTAAATATATTATATTTTTTGGTTAATATTTTAATACTAAATATGGTAACTTGATGGTTAAGGGTATTCATCGCTGTAAGTGTAACATGGGTTTATGTCGTACTTTTCACTTTTGTTATTTGGGATTTGTCCTGCTATTGCAATTCATCAAAATGAAATTTAGTACTAAATATTTAAATTTAAAAATATTTTTATTAAAATTTATTATATAATCAAAATTGCACCGATATTTAAAATTTAAAGTACAAAAAAATTTAAAAATTGTAAATTTTGAATAACGAAAAAATACTTAAAAATTGTATAAGTTAAAAAAAAAGCATATTTTATCTAAGAAGATGTTATACGTATTTGAAAAATTGGTTTGATTACAGGGGCGAAGCCAGAACAATTTTTTAAGGGGCCGGATGAAATTTTAATTTTTTATAGTTTATATCTTTATAATTTATAAATGATTAAATCGAATTTTTATAATTTTAGGGGGGTCACAGTACAATTTTACCTTTACTAATTTAAAATTTTTAAAAAAATTTAAAGGCTTAAATAATAATTTTATATTTTAGGGGCAGAGTGATGTTAATCCCTCGGCTTCACCAGTTGATTATACTTTGAAAATATTGGGTTGATTATACGTAATTTGAAAAATATTTATTTCTACAATTTTAAGTATTTTTTGTCAAATTTTAAATATTGGTGCAATTTTGATTATATATTCAATTTTAATGAAAAATAATATATTTAAATTTGAATATTCAAATTTTGTACCAAAATTTTAATAAATAAACATGATATATTTAAATTAAATAACAATTTATAAAATATTAAAGTACAATGGTTGTATAAGTTTAAAGTTAACAACGTTAAGCATTTGAATAAGGAAATAATTTTATTTTTCTGGACATGGAAATAATTTAATTTTGTAATTTATAACCTTTTTTTTTCATTTTTCTTTCATATTCGATGGGTTAAATATAGGATTAGTACTCAAACTTCTCCGCTTCTTCTAAATTTATAATTTTTTTTCTTTTCAGATTAGTACTTAAATTTTTTTTCGTCCATTATATTGGTACTTGAATTTTTTTTCGTCTATTATATTGGTACTTGAAGCTAACTGTGTTAATTTTTTTTACCAATGTAATAGTACTAGCCAATCACGTGCCGCCACGTGGCATCCTCATGTCCCTTATTTTCTTTTTCTTTTTATTTTTTCCTCCTTTTCTTTTCTTAATTTTCTTTTTCTGGCTTCATCTTTCTTCTTTCTTTCTTCTGTCAGGAACCCCAAAAATTTTCCGCCACTTTCTCACCATCCAATCAATTCTAAGTTAAAAAGCTTTGTTAATTTATCAAATCGTTGAACTAATACGAAAAAAATTTGCAACCAATTCATTTCCCTTGAACAATTTCTACTGTGTTTATTTTTCAAAAATTAAGAGAAAAAAAGTAATTAAACATATGAACTACTAAAATTAAACTCATTGGAACTGTTATAGTACGTTGATGACACCCGTATATAGAAAACCTTTAGAGATGTATTGGGAAAAAAATATTAGCATTGGATTACATAACAGTGATGGCTTACACAACTCTGGGTTTTTTTTTGGGGGGGGGGTGTATAAGATGTATAGCTCAGATCTGCAACACGAAGAAAGTAGTGGTTTTTTTTTTTTTCATGGTTTGTTAGCATATGCTTGCAATCCTAAAGTGAGAGAATTTGTATTTGGTTTTTTACAGGTTAAAAAAAGAAGCTTGGGTCTCTTATGCAGCCATTGATTTGCAAAAATACCAAACATCCTTTAGCTTGCTGCCTTAGAGATGCTTTGTAATGAAGGCTGTCATGTCTTTAATCTAGAACCAAAGTTGCTTGATGTTATTGATCTTGCTTTCTGCTTTTCATGTTTGCTCACCTATAGATGTTTAATCCTGGTTAAACGAACAGGGTTGACGTTAAATTCTTAGATAAAAAGCTTTAAATCCTTATAAACTTATAAAGAAAGAAAATAAAAATCCAATGGAGCTGACTACATCACCATTTTTTTTCTTTCTCATATTCTCTCAGGAAACAATCAGAAAAAAATCCAATTACCCAGAAATTGAAAAAGAGAAAAAAAATTGAATGAGAAAATCAAAAAATAAATGAACCCAAGACTTGAAATATAAAACAGAGATAAGCCAAAACCTATAAGCTAAAGAGAAAGTTATGTAAACAAAAAAAAAAAACCCATTTTTTTGTTCTTATATGTTCTAAGGAAACAAACAGCAAAAATCCAACTACATAGAAACTTTATTAATTGTCGGGTTTCAATAACGAGTTCTTCATTTCGGGTCTATTGGGTAATCCAAATCTTTGTAGCTTGAATTTGAACCCGCTTCCTCCATGCCTGAGAATCAAACCCAATACCTTTTACGTCGAACAAAGAAGCAATGATAGTAGTAGAAGGTGAAGAGGAGGAATTGAAATCAGTCATTGAAAGCAAATGTGTTTAGCAGAGAAAAGAAGAGAAACAGAATTTGGGAAGACAAAAGGTCACATGGAAAAAGAAGAGAAGGAAATTGGGAAGAAGAAAAATGACCAGGAAAAAGAAAGAAAAAAAAAAAAAGAAGATAAGGAAGAAGAAATGTCATTAAAAAAAAAGAAAAAGTTTTAAAATTATTTTTATTGATTTTTAATATTTTATTATGACATCATCATGATATCATTTATACAATGTATCACAATTATATTCTACCATATGTCCTGAATTTAACCTCGTTAGTCTCAAGTACTAATATAGTGGACGTAAAAGAATTTCGGGTACTAATCTAGAGAAGTGGACAAATTTAAGTACTAATATTATATTTAACCCTATTTCGATTTGATATGTGGTGGCCTATAATGATTCAGGTACTAATGGATAATTTTGTTTAAAAATGAGGTTCCCGTGAAAAATACTACAAGTTCGATTAAATTTTTAAGTTGACAAAAATTTTAATAAATAATTAGGGAAATAATCATTTTTATTTAAAATTTAAGAAAATAAGCCAATAGTAATATAAATGGAAAAAATACTCATTGCAAAAAATGTTTTATGGTGATACGAAAAGAGAGAAGGGGAAAACGTGCCCCCCTAAGATGTGCTTTCTCTCTCTTACAAAACACTTCTTACATTGTCCAATTAAACTTAAAAAACTAACAATAAAGAATTAACTGGTAGATTGAATTTTGAAAACTCAACAATTTTAGGATTAAGTTTTTCGAAAACTCGAGAATCTAAGGATAAAACTTACGTCTCTTTTTTTCGTGGTAGAATAAGAAAAAATGATATTAAAAAATTCTCAGAAAACCACTTCTTGTTAAAAGCATTATTTTGATTTGTCATATCTGATCTTTTCCAATATTTTGAAATATGTTTCATATTCAGTAGTAGAGTTTCCTATAAAATGAAGATTGATATGGAGATGTTTTCACATCTAAATCTCGAGCAAAAGATTTGCATTTTAAGGAGAAGATTATTGATGTTAAAAAGCTGAAGTTGAAAAATTGACCCAATAAAGTAAATTAGTTCAATTAAATTTGGTGTCGTTGTTTGAATTTGGTGAATGAGTATTTATTTTTTTGTATAATTTTTTCGTTTTAAATTTATATTAAACATGTGAAACATGTTTTTTTTTTTTTTTTGTGTGTGTGTAAAGATGAGTAGATGAATTAGAGTCGTTATAACGAAATTCATGACACCAAATTGGGATCGTTTTTGTATCAACTTAATCTACAAAATTGGCTTTCAACCGGAGCATCAAATTGAACGAGTTTTTGTCAAGAATTAGAAAGAAAGTCTTGACTTCAAGTCAGAGGAGAATTTCGAGTTTGAAATATAGATACCTAACGTCAATGGACCTTGATAGATATGATATATTTGAGCTTAAAGGCAATACAGATGTCAAGTTAATGCTTTATATGAATTACTCAACTGGAAATGTTATACTAGAGTAATATGCCCAGTTTGTTGATGTAAAGGAAGGTGGTCTGAATTCGACAATAGTTCTAGTTAATTTGTTTCAGGAATAGGAAGTAGAAAGTCCAACCACACGGTTTTGCTGTGGTTTCACGGCATTGTTACAAATCTTGTATCAAGGAATGTTGGAATCATCAATGGGAAGGCATTCCTCGGTTTTATCCTTCGATTTTAACTTTAGCGCACAATTGAGGTTAGCTAGTAACCTGAACGTGGAGACCCAGACACAAAATTTTTTGAGTGCTTTTGATTTCAATTTTGAAACATCGATGTTCTATGTTGGAAACACTTATGCGAGTTTTCCATCAAGTTACAAATGTGGACAATCCATAAGTAATATTGGTTTTGACGTAGGGTTGATGAGAACGAATGATGTTCTCCCTACAACCTACATCAGCAAAGAGACATTTGATCCTGGACATGAAACCATAATTGGGGTTGATAACGAAAAGGATCTAAGAATGATGAGGAAATTGAAATTGATGATGATCTAATCCAAGAGTCCGAGACAGATGGTTCAAAAATTGAATTATTTTTTGAACTAGAGGCCATTCCTACTTAACTAGAAATGAGTGATTCTGACAGTAAAGGTTCAAAAAATGCTTGAAGAACCTAACTAGATTTTACATCATATGAACCTTGACCCCACATGGTTAATGTTGACATTGATGATGAATTAGAATTTTCGAAACTTCCTCAAGAAGACTGGGCCATACGAGTTCTACAAATTTGACGATTTACAAGTTGGGATGAAGATTTTGTCTAAAGATGTTGCTACAGTGAATCAATATAACATAAAGCATGGGGTCAATTTCCATGTTACAAAATCGTGAGCAGAAAAATATAAGGCAAAGTGTGCAATGCGTGGCAGTAAATGTCATAGAAAATCATGGCATCAGTGAGAAAGAAGACGAGATTCTGGATGATAAAGATATATGATGCTACACATACTTGTGTTGTTGTAGGTATCACGGGGTTATCTGAAATTTGATTTTGACCTATTCTGACATTGTCTTACCTATGGTGAAATACTTGTGTTGTTGCAAGTATGTCATAAGACCATCTAAAATTGGATTCTAACCTTATCTCTAAAATTGTCTTACCTACAGTGAAAGGGAATCCTAAGATTCCCGTGTTTGAACACTTTACGCGAGAATCGACTATATGTAAAATTTAGCAAGTGTGAATTTTGGCTGAGAGAAATAAATTTTCTAGGCCATGTTATCTTAGCGGGTGGAATCAAGGTGGATCTTGATAAAGTCAAAGTTGTTGTAGAGTGGAAGTTGGCAAGCAATGTCACGAAAGTGTGCAGCTTCTTGGGATTAGCGTGGTATTACAGAAGATTTTTGAAGGGTTTTTCAATGATAGCTGCACCTATGACTCGACTTCTCCGAAAGAGTGTGAAATTTCAAAAAAGTTTTGAAAAATTAAAGACTATCTTAATTGAAACACTTATCTTATTGCAACCGATGCCCGAAATCGAGTATGTAATATATACGGATGCTTCACTTAATGCTCTTGGTTGTGTACTCATACAGAATGGGAAGGTGATAGCGTACGCGTCTCGTCAACTCAAGCCTCATGAAACAATTTACCCACCCATGATCTCATATTAGTCATAGTAGTGTTAGTATTAAAGATTTGGAGACATACTTGTATGGGAAGAAATTTCGTATCTTTATAGGCCATAAGAGTTTAAAGTATCTTCTCTCTAGAAAGAGTTGAAATTACAACAACGTCAATAGATGGAATTGCTTAAAGATTATAATCTAAAAATTGAATATCACCTAAGAAAGGCAAACGTGATAGTTGATGCTTTAAGCAAAATATCAATAGTGGCTTTGGCATCATTAGAAGCTCGAATTAATTAAGAAAGGGGCAGATCCCTCTTGGCTAAATTGAAGGTGCAACCCACTTATCTCAAGCAAAATTTTTGAGTATCAATTAGAAGATCAGAAGTGTAAAGAATGAATAAATCGTACTGGATTGGATAACTCGAAAAATTTTACTTTTGATAAGAATGGTGAGTTACGTTACATGGGAAAGTTGTATGTTCTTGAAGGAGGAAATCTTGGAAGAAACACATAAGGGATTGTTTACACTCCACCCAGGAAGCGTTAAATTGTATCAAGATTTCTGAGAACTATTTTGGTGGCCAAAATAAAAAGGGAAATATAAAAAATTTTCATGCGATGTTTAACTTGTCAACGAGTCAATGCTAAGCATCAAGTTTCACCTGTAACGTTATATCCCTTAGAGATACCAGAATGGAAGTGGGAAAAGATTTCAACAGATTTTGTTTTTAGTTTACTACCTAGTACCTCGAGGAAGGATGTAATTTGAGTGATTGTGGATAGGCTCACCAAGTCAACTCATTTTATTGCAATCCACATTCATTAGTCCTTAGAGAAACTTGCAAAGCTTTATATTTTTGAGATAGTATTACTTCATGGGATTTCTTCCTCTATCGTGTCAGATAGAGATCCAATGTTCACATCGACGTTCTGGAAATAATTACAAGAATCCCTTGGAACTAAGCTCTGTTTTAGCACAACCTTCCATCCTTAAACCAATGGTTAGTCAGGGTGGGTGATACAAGTTTTGGAAGATATGTTTCAGAGTTGTGTTCTTAATTTCAAATTAGGGTGGGATAAGTACCTTCCTTTGGTAGAGTTTGCATACAACAATAGCTATTATTCTAGCCTTGACATGTCTCCATTTGAAGCTTTGTATGGAAAAAAATATAAGTCTCTAACTTACTGGGTAAAACTAAGTGAAAGTAAGTTGATTGGACGTAATTTAGTCCACTATACTGAGGAAAAATTAATATTATTTGCAACCATCTACGCATAGTACAGGATCGCCAGAAAGCATATGTGGATTGAAAGAGGAGAGATATAACATATGAGATTGGTGAAAAAAAATTTCTCAATGTCTTACCATGGAAAATAATTATTCGTTTTAGCATAAAAGGAAAATTAAGTCCGAGATTCATAGGGCCTTACAAAATTCTTAAAAGAGTAAGGCATGTTGCCTATCGATTAGCGTTGCTTCCAAAATTGTCTCAAATCCAAAATGTCTTCCATGTTTCTCTGTTAAGGAAATATCGTTTAGACCCATCACGTGGTTCAATTATAAACATTGAAAGTAGAGCCTAATCTATCCTATGAAGAAAAACTAGTGGAAATATTGGCTGGAGAAGTTAAAGAACTCGAAAATAAGAAAAATTCCCATGGTAAAGGTCCTTTGGCAAAGTCACAAAGTAGAAGAGGCTATTTAGGAAAGGGAAAGTTCTATGAGAGAACAGTATCCCCAGCTCTTTGACGAGTAAGAAATTTCGATGACAAAATTTTCTTTAAGGGTGGGTGAGTTGTCATACCCAGAAATATTAAAGGTTGGTATAATTGAAAATTTGAGTACTTAATTAGAAATTTTCTGCTTAAATGAGTTCTAGTGTAATTATGTAAACCCTACGGCCTAGTTGGGTAAATAGTTAGATTCTAAATTTTAGTTCTGTCAAATTAAAACTAAGAACTTCTGTTAGTGGGAAACATTATGATTAAGGGTATTAGTTACTGTCTAACTTGGGATTAAGGGAAGCGGTGGTGGAAAGACTATATATAGGAAAGATTCTTCATACTGATATTCTTTTTTCTCTCGTTCTTTCATCTTCTTCTTTTCTGATTCATTTTGTGAGATAGGAAAACTAAGAAACAAGTTGCATGAAAGGAAGAAGAACCTAAGGTGTTAGCATAATTACTTGAGAACTTAGCATTCTGGTAATTTTTCTAACTCTTACGTGTCTTTTGATTTAAGAAAATAAAGGAAATGTAACAGCCCAATTTCAGTGAAATCAGAACAGTGGTTTCGGGACCACAATCCGAACCGGAAGAAAAATTTATTTTTATATTTTTGCATGATTTCAATTAGATAGGAATGTCATATGAAAATTCTGATAAGAAAATTTTATCGATTAAGTGCTTAGTTACGGAAAGGATCAAATTGCATAAAATGAAAAAGTTGGATTCTAGTAGCTAGAAGGATCAAATAGCTATGAAATTCAAAACTTGAGGTCCTTATATAGTAATTTGACCATTAATTAAAAGTTATTAGATATTTTTAATGAATCATACATGGAAAAATTAGAAAAGGTTAATGACTAAATTGGAAATAGAAATAATTAAAAGATGATAAATAATTAAAATAGAAATAAAATCATTTTATATCATCTTCTTCTCCAAATATTCTATGCAAACCCTAGGAAAGAGAAAATAAGCTTTCTTGGCTTAAATTGGTAAGTATCCAAGTCCCGTTTTTAGTAATTTTAATATTTTTGAAACTGGGATAGTCTAATCTATCTATTTGGGAGATTAATTTGAAAAGTTATCAAAGTATAGAAATTATGTCATGGATGAATATGCTGAAAATTTGAAATTTATGGTAGAATATGAAAGGCAATTGATAGATTAACATCTTTTACAAAGTGATTTTTCATGAAAACATGATTTATTGACTAATTTGTAAAGTTGTGAAAATTGAAGAAAAATTCTGAACTTTATGGAACACATGTGCTGTAAATTGTATATTGAAATTTTGGTTAGGCTTGGAATAGGGAGTAAATTCCATGAATTTCATTTTTCGAGCCTAAGGATGAAATTGGAATTTGTGAGAAGTTAGAGGCAAAATGGTAATTTTGCCTAAGATGTAAATTGAGTCCCATGGAATATGAAATGTGATAAATTGATGATTAAATTTATTTATATAGATCCGGATAACTCAAATTCAAAGTTAGATCAAGGAAAGGAGAAAGTTTTGGATTAGTAGATCTATATACGCGAACAAGTGTCGAGGTAAGTTCGTGTAACTTAATTGAGCATATAAATATGTTGAGTTAAATGCTGTATTGTATAGAATGTGATTTATATTTATATGAATTAATTGGATGTTATAATATAAGGATTTAAAACATGCTTGATATTGTTTGAAAAGAGTTAAGTTCCATTTGAATATTGGATTTCGATGGACAAATGTGATTTCCCTTATTGAATGAGGTCCTGCATTTTTTGCTGATGGGATTTAGCTCGGACGAGTAATCCTATAGACCTTATTACAGAAAGGATTTAGCCTGGACTGACAATCCTGATATAAGCCTTTTTGAGCATATGTTATAGATAGGATTTACCCCGGACGGGTAATCCTGATTAAGCTCTTATGAGCAGATGTTGGTAACAGGATTTAGCTTGGATAAGTAATCTTGTTATACGATATGTGGCTCGAGAGTGTGCTTTCTGATTAAGTGTGCTAATGGGTACTCCTGAATATGAGTTGACAGGTTATTGAATTGTACACCTTGAGTGTACTATTTAAGTATCCATCAGAATTTCAATGATTCAACGGACAAATTATTTGATATGATATGAGAGTTATGAGATAAAATGAATAATGTATTGAAAAAATTAGCATGATAAGCTAATCAATGTTTACTTGATGTATATGAGAATTTTCTGACTAACATGTTTGATTGAATGTATGTGTTTAGGCAAATTTGCCAAGTTGATGGAAACATGTCATTATATGCTTAATTTTAATAAATGGGATTGGTAAGTTTAATTCTAGTTATACGAACTTACTAAGCATAATATGCTTACTAGGTTTACTTTTATCTATTTTATAGTGCTCGGAAGCTCGCGAAGGTTGGTAAACTATTGGAGCATCATCACACTATCCACAAGCTTATTTTGGTACAATGGGATGTATAGGTTAACTTGACCACAGATGGCTTGAATATATGTTATTTGTAATTTGCCATTGGAATAGCTAGTAATGGTTTGTTTTGGTACTTATAAAGTATTATGTCATGATAAATACATATATGTTAAGTATGGTTGATTAAATAATGTTTAATATATAGATTAAATCAAGGTAAGATTATAAACATATATGTATGCAATGATATAACATATTAAATGTAAGAATTTGCTTGAATTCAATACTTGGATTGGTTGGTATTGAATGTAAGTTTTGATGTAGGTTTATGACAAATTTTTGGGTGAGAAATGAAGCTAGAAATGGCTTTATTTTGTCCACACGAGCGTGTATCTTGACTGTGTGTGGTACATGGGTGTGTGATTAGGCCGTATGTCCCCTGCATTTTAAATTTGAGAAAAATAATGCCAGAATTGAGCACACAGGAAAAGACACGGGTGTCTGTCTCAACCGTGTGTGCTACACGGCCTAGCACACGGGCGTGTGGCTGGCCGTGTGTGGTACAAGTCAGAGAGTTACACGGGGTCATACAAAGCCTATGACACAAGCATGTCATATGATCACACAGGCGTGTGCTCTGACCACACGGGCGCGTGTGTCCTGCATCTTGAAGTTTTTTTGAAATTTTGCAAAAAAAATCTCTGAGTTCTCGATTTAGTCCCGACTTGATCCTAATACTCATATTGGGCCTCAAAGGTCCATTTAAGGGACAATATGAATAATCTCAGAATATGAATAGTAAGAAACATGAATTATATGTAATTGTTCTGAAAACTCTAGTAATATTCCGTAACCCTGCTCCGGCGACGGATACGGGTTAGGAATGTTACCGAAAAGTAAAGGGATTTCAACATATTTTATTTTGTATTGTGATGTTTAAATCGTGTATATAATTTATAACTCTTTTGCATGTATATGGATTAAGGTTTCTTGCATATGTATATGTTCGTTTTGATCTTTATATGATTTTTATATTTACCCAACCAAGAAAGAGAGTGGAAATACGAAAATATACACACTTTTTCATGCCCTTTTTAACTCAAATTCATGCAATTTCGTAGTAATTCTTCTTGAAAATATATAATAATTATAAAATAATTAAATTGTAGTTAAATTATTAACATGTTGAATTTTAATTAATTTTATAATAATTGTTGATTAATTTTGATTTATTTTTGACAGATTCGCACAAAGGACAAAAAATAGCTCGGCAGACAATACTAGAAGCACAAAACCGAAAAGCGATTTTGAAGCATCAAGGTGAATTAATTTTTTAGCCTAAGACCGTCCAAATTATGAATATTAATTCATAATATAATTAATGTTAATTTTAATGAAATTTATTTTTGGTTAAATAATTATTACTAATTAAATTATGAAAAAAGGCCCAATTGTGCTAAACCGAGAGACTGATCCAATTGAGCAACTAGGCTGCCCAAAATCGTCCAAAATGCTGACCTAATCAGCTTATTTAGCTGATTATTTGGATTTCAAAATTGCTCTTGAAGCTTCCTTGAAATTGCATTCAAACCCTCCACTTTTCAAGCTTTTGTAGATTTGCCCCTAGCTAAATTTAGCAAGTTTGAAAGCTTCAAACTTGTCACATGTGTGGCCGGCCATAGCTGGAGTCTATGGCTGATGATTTTTGCTATTTTCATCAGTCTATCCAACCTATAAATACCCCCTTGGCTGCTCATTTCAACACACCTCTCATCCTTTCATTCTTTATTTCTCTCTCATCCTTTGTTCTTCTTTTTCCCTTCCATTCCCGTGCCGGTTTTCCCTCTTGGAAAAGAGCCCTTCAGCCACCATTGGTAGTAGCATTCGAGCACTCGTAGAAGCCTTGGTTCAACAAGAACAAGCGCAGAAGGAGGAGCAAAGCAAAGTAGTCAAGCTTTGGAGAAACACCGAATTTGATTCTAGTTCCCTATCCTTTAATTTTTATTGTTGTTGTTATGACCATGTCTATGAGTACTTGTGATGTTGATATGTTTAATTAAATTAATATGGCTTAAATTTAATTCGTGTTAGGTTGATTGGATCTCATCCACTTAAGTTATTAAAATAATGTTTGTGTTGTTATAGGCCTTGGTAAGTTGTTTGATTAAGTAAAATCATGGTTAAGTATTCTTGCATTATAATTGTAAGGTAACTAATGAATTAATTATTTAATCGTATTGAAATTGTAATTAATTGACACAATACTTGATCAGTGCATGTTTAATCTTCCAAGGTAGCTGAGGGTTACATTAGCGACGGTATTAGACGGTACATTAGCTTTGCATAACTTGCAAGATTATTGTGATTAAATTGTTTCAAGGTAGGAATACATTGTTACCTCACTTAATCTTTTATGTTCTTATGAAGATTGATTAATTGTTTGAATTGGCATTAGAAAATGTTAAAGAGATTAGTTAATTTAATAGGTATGTATGAGCAGTAGTTAGCAAATTAGTAAGTTGCCATGATTTTATTCGTAACAACATGAACATGAGTTTAGTAATTCTAAGCCAAGAAATGTAATTAATCTAACACAATTATGTTATCTAGATTAAAATCATCTTTTGAAATCGTGCATTGGAACTTTTATTTTATTTTACTTAGTTAAATTTTAGTTTTTAAATCACTTCCCCAAAATCAAAATATTTTTCTTCACCAAAGTGTTTTTAATTGCATTCATAAATATTTTCTTTTCACAGTCTTTGTAGGTACGATAACTCAACATTTACTTGTCACTTTATTACTTGTTGTGATTGTGTACACTTGCACATTTCCATCGTTCCAAGTTTTTGGCGCCGTTGCCGGGGACTATTTTAAAAGTCATTATTTGTGAATTTGTTAATTTTTCATTTTGGTTTATTTTTCTGTTCAACTCTAACTTAATTAATTTTTTTCTATATTGTTTTAGGTGTTTATGAGTATTGATCGAATCATTGATTTACTCCCTGTAGACCCTGAGATTGAAAGAACTTTTCGACAATGAAGAAGACAAGAATTTTAAAGAAGGATCGAAGAGATGAACTATGAAAATTCGAATCAAGGAAATGAAGCAAACCCCACTCAAAATCCTATCGTTATTGCTGATGATAGGGATAGAGCTCTAAGACAATATGCCGTGCCAGTGTTTCATGATCTTAATCTAGGTATTTGGAGGCCCAAAATCGAGGGACAATAGTTCAAGCTGAAACTAGTCATGTTCCAGATGCTTCAAACAGTGGGCCAATTCAGTGGAATGCCTACCAAAGATCTTCATCTTCACTTAAAACCGTTTATGGAGGTAAGCGATTCTTTCAAGTTAGCCGGAGCACCCGAAGATGCACTACAATTAAAACTGTTCCCATATTCTCTAAGTGATAGAGCTCGAGCTTGGTTGAACTCATTACCACCAAATTCCATTTCCTCATGGCAAGAGTTAGAAGAAATATTCCTCATGAAATATTTCCTGCCTAGCAAGAATGCTAAGTTGAAGAACGAGATCACTACTTTCCAACAAATGGATGACGAGTCCTTGTATGAGGCATGATGTAACACCCCTAACCCGTATCCGTCTTCGAAATAGGGTTACGAGGCATTACCGGTCAAAACACAGTTCCACATAGTCATTTATCATTTTTTTCATACACAAGGTTATATCAATTTCTATATGATATAACTTCTAAATCCAATAGCAATCATCCGCTAAATCATATTAGTTAAATTTGCACATATGGAACACACAACTAGATAAAATTTATCATGCTTAGTTACTTATAATATATATACAAACTATGCTTCAAATTTCAACCATATTAATATCATCTATATATATCCACATATTCAAATTAGCTAATATGCAACAAAGCCATGTTACATGTACTTAATACATATGACTCTAATATTAATGGCATTTGTATACTTAAAACATATTAAAGATATATCATTACACTTCATACATCAAATATATGTCAATATATCTATTTCATTAGTTGAATATCAAACATATCATTTCATTGCTTCTACACAAGCACATAATAAAACCATTCAAACCATATTACATTAATTATTATGCAATCACATATGCGACTTTAGTAACATTACAACATGGCGAACATACTATTGATGCATATATATATAGTGCGCATTTTACCCTAAAAACAAAAGCCATATTTAACATTTGAACACAAATAACATTTCAATGTACACCTAATTCGCATATATATATTAGTATACCTAAACTTCATATTTTATCTTATTAACTAATCATTGATTCACCACACCATAATCAAGATCATATGCTTATCAAAATGAACCAAATATTGTAACCAAATTTACAACCACACATGTACGCATACCTATATTAATATTAACATCAACTTGGCACTTTTATCTATCCAATAAAACTAACCAAAACATACCTAAATCATAACCTTCATTTACCATTTGGATCCGTACCAAAACAATCAACAAAAATAGTCATGAAACATATTCATTACTTATCATTTAGCAATCGAACCTATATAGCCAATACACAATCAAATACATATCCATCATTTTACCTCATTACCATGCCAAATTATACCATCATCCACCACCCAAATTATTCTCGCATTTCATACTTCCAAAAGAGCTAACTATTAAACCTATTATACATCATACTTACCATTTCTCATTGCCGAATCATATAACCAAACATCACAAAAATATATACTAAAAAAAAATGCTTTCAAAATAAGTTTAGGTCATAGCCACATACACACAAGCTTTAACATTATAATCAAGCCATTTTCGCATGGCTATCTATATACATATTTCAAAACCAAACATATAAAACCAGCCTATACATGCCATAGGTTCGAAGTTCAAGCTTTTAAAATACCAAAATAGCGATCGATAGTGTGGTCGACTGTCTTGACGATCCCATTGAGCAGGTAGCCTTAACCTAATCTATAAAACAGAGGAGAACATTACACACAAATAAGTTTACTAACTTAATAAGTCCCAAGCTCAAAATGATACTACATTCAATCACTTAAACATTTAAATCATTCATCTCAATCATGTTATCATATTAAAATTTCTTACACCTTTAGCACTACTATTTGAAAACCGAATCTCCATGATAGTACATTCAAGCTCAAACTCAATCATATAATACTTATGCACATCAATCGTAATCTCAAATATACATATCACTGTACTCGTAATATTAGTTAAACTTTAGTAACATCAAACGATCAAACCTTACTTACTTACCGAGCCTTTAACTAAACACTTTAGCTACGATTTACCTTGATCAACAATTCGGTTTCTCCTTTGTAAAACACATCACCCAAGATAGAGCTCGCTAGGCATTAAAGCCCAAAATAAATCACCGCACAAGGCACGCTAGGCACGAAGCCCAAAATAAATCACCAAGCATGAAGCACGCTAGGCATTAAAGCCAAATAGATCACCAAAGACGAAGCTCGCTAGGCATTAAAGCCCGAAATAGATCACCAAGACGAAGCTCCGCTAGCAATAAGCTGAACATGTCACCAGGCACTAGGCACGCTAGGCATTTAGCCCAATTCAACGCATTTAACATTTTAATACACTTTACTTAATATTGAAATCACCACAACTTATATACTTCATACAACTTTCATTTATCAACCAAACTTACTTACTTACATCACATTTAACAAATTAAACTCATTATCAGTTTATACTACCACATTCGGCCAACACACATTTTTATGCTTTAAATTTCCTAACTTTATCATATGCAATGTTCATAAATTTTCCTTTAGTATACACTTACTTAAGGACTTACCTCGGTTGTCGATAGACCCTGCAAATCGGCTATTCGAGAACCTTCGTCTTTCCCCGATCCAAATCTGTTTTTCTTTGCTCTTGACCTAAAACACATTCAAATTTAGCTCATTCAAGTACATTTCATCTCAATTTAGTCCCTAAGCACATAAATAGGAAAATTACCATTTTACCCCTTCTATTTCAATACTTTGCAATTTAGTCCTATTTGCATAAAACTCAAAATACATCAAATTTCCCCATACTCCTTAAGGGCCGAATATATATGAGGACTATACAAGTCCATTTCTTTCATTTATTTTGCAATTAAGCCCCTCTAAAATTTTATTTTTTCAATTTGGCCCTAAAAACACAAATTCACCAAAACTTCCAACACATAATATACTAAATTTTAACCTATCTATCATCTAACATCATCAAGCATCACAAACCTCAAGAATTTATCAATGGATGATTCATACATACACAATAATCTTAGAAATTCTAGCATGGGTCGGGTAATATACTAAGCAACGATCTCAAAAACGTAAAAATTAACAAAAATCGAGCTAGATTTCTTACCTATTTAAGCTTGAACAAGGCCGAATGTTTCAAAGTTTTTCTCCCCTTTTTCTTTTGTGCTTTTCGGCCAAAGATGAACAAGACATGGCTTTTTTAATTGTTTGTTTTATTTACATATATTTATTAGTTTATTTTTAACATATAATGTAATATTATATATTATAAAAACTCAAACACTATTACATGCATCAAGGTGGCCGGCCATTAACCTAAAAATGGGCTAATTGCCCTTTTAATACCTCACATTAAAAAGCCATGCTCAATTTAACACATTACACTTTAGTTGGCCACTTTTACTTTTTACGCGATTAAGTCCTTTTATCAAATTCAATACTTAAACGATAAATTTTTCTCTGAAACTTTCCCACATATAAATTCATATATAATAAGCACTAAATATAATATTTAAATATTTCTCGGGTTCGGATTCGTGGTCCCGAAACCACCGTTCCGATTAGGGTCGATTCGATCATTATAACTCTCCCTTAAGGATTTTCGTCCACGAAAATCTTACCGTTAAACAACGTCGGATATTGTTGCCTCATTGAAGCTTCAGCTCCCATGTAGCCTCTTCAACTCCGTGCCTTTTCCACAGACCTTCACTAATGGGATTTTCTTGTTTCTTAACTCTTTCTCTCCCGAGCTAAAATACGGATCGGTTCTTCCTCATACGTCATATCAGTCGATCTCAATCTCGATTTGAGCAATCACATGTGACGGATCCGATCAGATCTACGGAGCATAGAAACATGAAATACATCGTATCCTTTCTAATTCGGAGGGTAATCTCAACCTATAAGCAACAGCCCAAGACGTTCAATGATTTCATACGGTCCGATGAACCCTGACTCAACTTGCCTTCCGACCAAATCGGAGTACTTTCTTCCACGGAAACTTTTAAGAATACACGATCTCCTACCGAAATTCAATGTCTTTACGCTTCAAATCAGCATAGGACTTTTGTTGATCCGATGCGACTTTCAAATTATCTTTGATTATGGCCACTTTCTGCTCATCTCTTTAATCAAATCAACCCCTGTATCTTATTTTCACGAGCTCATCCAAAGATAATGGTGTTCGACATTTTCACCAGTATAAGGCTTCATAAGGTGCCATTTTGATACTTGATTGAAAGCTATTATTATAAGCAAATTCAATCAAAGGTAGGTATCATTCCCACGTACCTTCAAACTCGAGAACGCAACATCTCAACATGTCCTCAAATATTTGAATAGTTCGCTTCGACCGACTGGTCATTCATGGATGGAAGGCTATACTAAAATGAAGTTTAGTATCTAAAGCTTCTTGCAACTTCTTCCAAAACGCGATGTGAATCTCGGGTCTCGTCTCAAATAATGGAACTCGGACACCATGCAATCTCACAACTGTGATACGTATAATTCAACAAGTTTCTCAAGTGAATAGTGCATGACGACGGCACAAAATGAGTGATTTAGTCACCTATCAACTATAACCCAAACAAAGATCTTTCCTACTCTGAGTCATAGGAGACCGGATACAAAATCCATTGTAATTCTATCCCATTTCCATTCGGTATCATGATTGGCTAAAGTAGTCCAGATGGCGCTGATGCTCAAACTTTTACTTGTCGACAGATTAAGCACTTAGAAACAAATTCAGATATATCCCGTTTCATGCCAGGCCACCAATAGAACTGTTTCAAATCGTTATACATCTTCGTGTTACCCGGATGTATTGATAGTCGACCACTATGAGCCTCACTCAAAATCATTTGTATCAAATCTGAGTTCTTTGGAACACACATTCGGCTTTTAAAATTCAAACAATCATTTGCATCAATCTGAAAATCTGATTCTGTACCCTTTTCACACTGAATTCGACTAGCAATCAAATCTTCATCAACTTTCTGTTCATCACAAATTTACTGAATAAACATTGGTCTTGCTCGTAACTCGCTATGATCAAACCATCACTAGACATAGCCATCGTGCATTCATTGCACGAAGAGCAAATAATGATTTCGACTTAACGATCCGCAACGACATTAGCTTTTCCCGGTGATAGTCAATCACCAATTCATAGTCTTTCAACAGATTCTAGCCACTGCGTTGTCTCAAATTCGTGTCTTTTCGAGTCATTAGATACTTTAGACTTTTATGATTTGAATAAATGTGACATTTTTCGCCAAATAAATAGTGACACCAAATTTTAATGCGAAAACAATGGTCGCAAGTTCTAAGTCATCGTCGGGTAATTTCTTTCGTGCGGCTTCAGTTGTCTTGAAGCGAGGCTATAACTTTGCCTTCCTCGCATCAAAACGCAGCCCAAACCATTCAAGGAAGCATCGAATAAACAACAAATTCTTTACCCGATTCAGTGAATAAACACCGAGCTTCATCAAAAGGGCTTTCAACCGATCAAAACTTTTTCGACATTTTTCCGACCACCGAACCGGACATCTTTCTCGCAAAGAACTTTGTCAACGGGTAGCTATCATAGAAAAATCTTTCACAAATCGTCGATAGTAACTCGCAAGTCCCGAAAACTTTGAATCTCTAAACATTTTTCGGTGGCTTCCAATCAAGTATAGCCGAGATTTTGTTCAGATCAACTCGAATGCCTAATGCTGAAACCACATGTCCCAAAAAGTTGACCTCTTTCATCCAGAACTCACACTTACTAAACTTCGCATACAGCTGATGATCTCGCAAAGTTTGTAGCACTAACCTCAAATGTTCAGCGTGTTAAATTTCATCTTTGGAGTAGATCAATATGTCATCAATAAACACCACCACAAATCGATCCAAAAACTGTCTAAAAACCCGATTCATCAAATCCATAAAAACAGCAAGTGCATTAGTAAGCCCAAAAGGCATTACCAAAAACTCAAAATGTCCGTACCTCGTCAAATACAGTCTTTGGCACATCTGTATCTGTAGCATCCTGAAATTAGGCCTAGTAGGATTGAGCCCAATGGGCCTTAGGCGTAGTAGTGTTTAAAATTTTTTAGAGAATAGGAGATCGGCTTAAGTTCAAGTTGGACCTTTTAGATAAGTGATTTTGAAGGTTAGGGGCTTCTATGAAGTCCCGGATCAAATATTAGCTTTGGGAAAATTTTGGCTTTAGGTGAAAAAAAAACCTTGGAGGTTGGCGGGTAGGCCTTAAGAATAAAATGTGGAGGAAAATGACACAAGTGGTGTGTGTGGTGTAGTGGCAAAGTGACGCCACAAGGAAGGAAGGAGGTCCAAGGTTCTAGTTGTAGCGTTTGCATTCCTTTTGATTATTTTTATTAAATGAATTTAGACCTTGGCCATAGGGTTATATTTAATTGCGCATGGTTTGAGGCACAAGGAGCTAGTTGGTAAAGTGGCTAGCAGTGGATTATGTTATAAGGGAGCACGGGTTCAATCTCATGAGAAGCAAAGGAGTATTTATTTTATGAGTGGACGGAAGAGTTTCAGTTGAATTTAAACTCTCTTGTGAAGGATCCCACATCGAAAAGATACAAGGAATGAAGGTGAAGAGCTAGCTATATAAAGAGCATGCCAGAGAAGGGTTAACATACCTTGGTGGGCGTTGGGCACAGGAGTGGTCGCACAAGCGGTTTAGCACCGAGTCCTATCGGTGTGTAACTCTCTACTCTAGTTGTAGAGCGACAATGCTAGAAGTCTTGGTCCACGGCAATAGTATCCACACGAGCGTCATGAAAGCGCGCGTGGGGCTTCAACGCGATAGTTGAGGCCATCAGAGTATTCTTGTGGGTTGGGGCTACTTCAATGCGATGGTCGAAGTGGGCCCAATTGGCCCGTAGCCCAATTGGAATAAATTGTATGATGATATAGTATATAGTGAACTAGACTAGGTGGAACTTATATACGTGGATAGATTTGTGTTAGGTGGGCCACACGAGCGTGTGGGCCCGAATGGGTGAAATCGGGTTTTAGGCCAACAAATCCAGAAAGACCGAAAATGGTAGTTGAGTCGCTCGAGGCGACACTGCACCTTTAGAAAGGCCATTCCAGGTACAAAATTACGAAAATACCCTTGGTAGGTAGATTACGAAAATACCCTTGGTGGGTAAATTACAAAAATACCCTTGGTGGGTAAATTACGAAAATACCCTTGGTGGATAAATTACGAAAATACCCTTGGTAGGTAAAATTACGGTTATACCCTTAGAGGTTGATTAGCATGATTATGTTGTTTTATGTCTATCTGATTATGATGGTAATTCATGTTATACTTATATTTGATATATGTCTAGCATACATGACATAACGCATACACGAATTATTATGTCATATTGCACGGTATGATGAGAGGAGGGAAGATTGATATCGTGACTTGGTCACGGTGATTTGGTATCACATTCGTGTCTTGGACACCGGAGGTTTGGCACCTCATAGCGACTCGTCCTCGTGGTTAATACCACCGTGGGTTGGCCCCACTTTTGAGATATGGGATCGCCGCCGGTGATTTGGTATCACACGTGGGTTGGCCCCACAACTTGATGATTCGTGACTTCGGTCACCAGTGGTTTGGCACCACCAGTGGTTTGGCACCACCAGTGATTTGGTATCACATTCGTGTCTTCGGACACCAGAGGTTTGGCACCTCATAGCGACTCGTCCATGTGGTTAACACCACCGTGGGTTGGCCCCACTTTTGAGATATGGGATCGTCGCCAGTGATTTAGTATCACACGTGGGTTGGCCCCACAGATGGATTATTCGTGACTTTGGTCACCAGTGATTTGGTATCACATTTATATCGTGACTTCGGTCACCAGTGGTTTGGCACCACCAGTGGTTTGGTACCACACGGGGTAGAAAAGGAGTTATGGATGGCTAGGTTGGGTGCATTATACATATATGTTGCTTTGTTATAATTTGTGTAAGTATGTGGTATTTACCCGGGAGAGGGAATATGCATCGAGTCTTGGTGACTCACCTTTTCCTTATCTTTTCGTGTGATTCGTGAGTTTGCGGATGAGGAGCCGGATGAACTCGAGGAGGCCATGCAATAAAATTTGGTTTTACATGAATTTCCAATTGGGTACTTTATTTTAATTTGGTTTTCATATTTTATGGATTTGTAATAAGGCCTGTTTAATTATGTTTTGGATTATTTTATGTTTTGAATATGTTTAAAATATGGCTTTTAAATTACTTGGTTAATTTAATAATTGAGCCTAAAGTTTTCTAAACTAAAACTCATAATGGTTTTAAAAATCTTACCATCGGGTAACATGAATAGTTTAATAGTAAAATTACAAGTTAAATGTTTTCAACAGATTAAGTGATTTCCAAAATTCAAGTTTCTATACTCAATTGCAAACGGATTTTCCAAAATGATATTTCAATTTTCTTAAAAGATATAAATGTTTTCTATCCTATGATTTATCAACTAAGTTTTAAAGTTTTATGTAATTTCAAGTAAATTTCAATTTTAACTTATTTTCGACAAATAAAGAATTACAAAGAGTTTTTCACAAAAATTTAATTGTTAATTGATTCTTTCAAAAATTATTTTCCTTAGTGACATACCGATTCGGTCGTGGCGTATTGACGGGTTTGGGGTGTTACAAGATCTCTCGACTCAATCGATAATAACCCAATCTCAAATCTATCTTGAAAATATGAAGCCCTTTCAACCGATCAAACAAATCATCAATTCGAGGTAACGGTACTTATTCTTTATAGTTACTTTATTCGATTCGATAATCAATACACATTCGCATCGCTCCATCTTTCTTTCTCACAAAAACTGGTGCACCCAAGGAGAGAAACTTGGTCGCGCAAAGCCCTATCTGTTAACTCTTGCAACGTGCTTTCAATTCTTTTAGCTCATCGGTGCCATCCGATATGGAGCTATTGAGATCGAGTCGTTCGAGCTAATTCAATGCCAAACTCAATCTCTCGTGATCGGGGTAAACCGGTAGTTCTTCAGAAACACATATGGGTAGTCACATACACCCAGACGGATTCAATCTCATTTCTCGGACAATTTATTATCCAAAGACATAAGCCAAATAAGCTTCGCACCTTTTCTCACATACTGGCTAACATCGAGGATATAATCAGAGGAAACCCACTTATATCTTTGGATTCAATCCTAATGATCTCACCGCTCGATGTCTCAAATCAATAAGCTTTCTTTTACAATTCACCACTGCGTCATGCGAAGTTAACCAGTCCATTCCCAAAATTATATCAAACTCATCGAAAGGCAACAGCATTAAATCGACTGGGAAGCAAAAATCCGAATCATCAATGGGAAACTTTTACACACTTTATTAACAAACACACATCTACCCAAAGGATTGGATACGCGAATCACAAACTCAGTAGACTCAACTGGCAGAGTCTTACTGAATACCAGAGTTTCACATACATATGAATGGGTCGAACCAGGATCAATCAATGCAATCACAGTAGTATTATAAAGGGTGAAAGTACTGGTAATGACATCCGAGAAGCAAGATCCTCTAGCTCGAGTAACATAAGCTCTAGCTGGAGCTCTAGCCTCAGATCGATCTGTTGTGTTCTTTGTCCCTCTCTGACTACCACCTACATTGCCAGAATGCCTGGGTGGTCTGCCCCGTACTGATGCACTACTCGGTCTAGAGTTCTGTGCTGTATTCGACTCAGCTAACAACGGGCACTCTCGAATAAAATGGTCTGAGGATCCACATTTAAAGCAGGACCGGTCGCGAACTCTACAACTCCCAGAATGCCATTTTCCACAATGTTTGCATTCAACTCGATTTTGTGGGACGTTACCAACACTGGCCATCGAGGTAGCTCGGGAGCCCACTGGAGGTCGATCACGTCTAAATGAATCTGAAGTAGCTTTGTGTCGACTGAAGTCATCTCTAAACTTCTTAGATGTGGAATGGAAATTCTTACCCGACGATCTTTTACGGGTGTCTCTAGCTTCATCTCAACCTTTCTTTTCTCCTTTCCAAGCTCTTCACTTTGCAAGCTCGCTTCACGAGTGTCACAAACTCTTTGATTTCAAGAATTCCAACAAGCAACTTTAATTCTTCATTCAAACCATCTTCAAACCTTTTGCACATAATGGCTTGGTTGATACACATTCCGAGCATATCGGCTCAATCGTGATTTTCGCTCATATTGATCCACGGTCATTTGCCCTATTTTAGTTCAAGAAATTCTTTGCGTTTACGGTCAATGAACCTCTCGATCGATATATTTCTTATGAATTCATTCTAAAAGAAATCCCATGTCACTTTTTCTTTTGGAACCACCGATACTAGTGTAATCCACGGTGATAGGCGGTGCCCTAAGTAATGATATAGCACATTTTAAACATTCATCTGGAGCACAGGATAACTCATCAAGTACCCGAATAGTGTTATCAAGCCACATTTCAGCTCGTTTTGCATCATCATTATCATTAGCCTTGAATTCCTCAGCCCCAAATTTTTTGATTTTATCAACAGGGGGCCTACTAGATCTCATTGGATCTATCATCGGGGTTGCTAAAGGTACCGGAGTTGGATTATTCGGGGGTGGAGGTTGTTGTACAGTCGGATTATTCTGAACAAACTGGGTAAACCATTCATTCATCATTTGGTAAAAGGCTTGTTTAGCCTCTCCCTCGTGGTTACCCGTAACTGGTTGAGAGTCTAATGGTGCTGATCCATGTGTGAGACCAGGCGCAACACTCTCCACATCATCAGCTATGGCTCTATCGGGATCGGAATCCATTTACTATATAAAATACAATTGAAATTGTTAGAAGTCACCACACTATCAATATATATAACTATGGCATGTATAGCTAGACTCACACGCGCTACGGTAGTCCGAGAATCGACATAACCGTAAGCTCTGATACAATAAATTGTAACACCCCTAACCCGTATCCGTCGTCGGAATAGGGTTACGAGGCATTACCGGTCAAAACACAGTTCCACATAGTCATTTATCATTTTTTTCATACACAAGGTTATATCAATTTCTATAGATATAACTTCTAAATCCAATAGCAATCATCCGCTAAATCATATTAGTTAAATTTGCACATATGGAACACACAACTAGATAAAATTTATCATGCTTAGTTACTTATAATACATATACAAACTATGCTTCAAATTTCAACCATATTAATATCATCTATATATATCCACATATTGAATTAGCTAATATGCAACAAAGCCATGTTACATGTACTTAATACATATGACTCTAATATTAATGGCATTTATATACTTAAAACATATTACAAAGATATATCATTACACTTCATACATCAAATATATGTCAATATATCTATTTCATTAGTTGAATATCAAACATATCATTTCATTGCTTCTACACAAGCACATAATAAAACCATTCAAACCATATTACATTAATTATTATGCAATCACATATGCGACTTTAGTAACATTACAACATGGCCGAACATACTATTGATGCATATATATATATATATATATATATATATATATATATATATATATAGTCGCATTTTACCCTAAAACAAAAGCCATATTTAACATTTGAACACAAATAACATTTCAATATACACCTAATTCGCATATATATATTAGTATACCTAAACTTCATATTTCATCTTATTAACTAATCATTGATTCATTCACACCATAATCAAGATCATATGCTTATCAAAATGAACCAAATATCGTAACCAAATTTACAACCACACATGTACGCATACCTATATTAATATTAACATCAACTTGGCACTTTTATCTATCCAATAAAACTAACCAAAACATACCTAAATCATAACCTTCATTTACCATTTGGATCCGTACCAAAACAATCAACAAAAATAGTCATGAAACATATTCATTACTTATCATTTAGCAATCGAACCTATATAGCCAATACACAATCAAATACATATCCATCATTTTACCTCATTACCATGCCAAATTATACCATCATCCACCACCCAAATTATTCTACATTTCATACTTCCAAAAGAGCTAACTATTAAACCTATTATACATCATACTTACCATTTCTCATTGCCGAATCATATAACCAAACATCACAAAAATATATACTAAAAAAAAAACATTCTTTCAAAATAAGTTTAGGTCATAGCCACATACACACAAGCTTTAACATTATAATCAAGCCATTTTCGCATGGCTATCTATATACAAATTTCAAAACCAAACATATAAAACCAGCCTATACATGCCATAGGTTCGAAGTTCAAGCTTTTAAAATACCAAAATAGCGATCGATAGTGTGGTCGACTGTCTTGACGATCCCGTTGAGCAGGTAGCCTTAACCTAATCTATAAAACAGAGGAGAACGTTACACACAAATAAGTTTACTAACTTAGTAAGTCCCAAGCTCAAAATGATACTACATTCAATCACTTAAACATTTAAATCATTCATCTCAATCATGTTATCATATTAAAATTTTTTACACCTTTAGCACTACTATTTGAAAACCGAATCTCCATGATAGTACATTCAAGCTCAAACTCAATCATATAATACTTATGCACATCAATCGTAATCTCAAATATACATATCACTGTACTCGTAATATTAGTTAAACTTTAGTAACATTAAATATATCAAACCTTACTTACTTACCTGAGCATTTAACTAAACACTTTAGCTACGATTTACCTTGATCAACAATTCGGTTTCTCCTTTGTAAAACACATCACCGGCATAGAGCCTGCTAGGCATTAAAGCCCAAAATAAATCACCGGCACAAGGCCTGCTAGGCACGAAGCCCGAAATAAATCACCGGCACGAAGCCTGCTAGGCATTAAAGCCCGAAATAGATCACCGGCACGAAGCCTACTAGGCATTAAAGCCCGAAATAGATCACCAAGACGAAGCTCGCTAGGCATTAAAGCCCAAAATAGATCACCCAAGACGAAGCACGCTAGCAATAAGCTGAACATGTCACCTAAGCACTAGGCACGCTAAGCATTTAGCCGAATTCAACGCATTTAACATTTGAATACACTTTACTTAATCTGAAATCACCACAACTTATATACTTCATACAACTTTCATTTATCAACCAAACTTACTTACTTACATCACATTTAACCAATTAAACTCATTATCAATTTATACTACCACATTCGGCCAACACACATTTTTATGCTTTAAATTTCCTAACTTTATCATATGCAATGTTCATAAATTTTCCTTTAGTATACACTTGCTTAAGGACTTACCTCGGTTGTCGATAGATCAGCAAATCGGCTTATTCGAGAACCTTCGCTCTTCCCCGATCCAAATCTGCTTTTCTTTGCTCTTGATCTAAAACACATTCAAATTTAGCTCATTCAAGTACATTTCATCTCAATTTAGTCCCTAAGCACATAAATAGGAAAATTACCATTTTACCCTACTATTTCAATACTTTGCAATTTAGTCCTATTTGCATAAAACTCAAAATACATCAAATTTCCCCATACTCCTTAAGGGCCGAATATATATGAGGACTATACAAGTCCATTTCTTTCATTTATTTTGCAATTAAGCCCTCTAAAATTTTATTTTTCAATTTGGCCCTAAAACACAAATTCACCAAAACTTCCAACACATAATATACTAATTTTAACCTATCTATCATCTAACATCATCAAGCATCACAAACCTCAAGAATTTATCAATGGCGATTCATACATACACAATAATCTTAGAAATTCTAGCATGGGTGGGTAATATACTAAGCAACGATCTCAAAAACGTAAAATTAACAAAAATCGAGCTAGATTTCTTACCTATTTAAGCTTGAACAAGGCCGAATGTTTCAAAGCTTTTCTCCTTTTTCTTTTGTGTTTTTCGCCAAAGATGAACAAGACATGGCTTTTTAATTGTTTGTTTTATTTACATATATTTATTAGTTTATTTTAACATATAATGTAATATTATATATTATAAAAACTCAAACACTATTACATGCATCAAGGTGGCGGCCATTAACCTAAAAATGGGCTAATTTCCCTTTTAATACCTCACATTAAAAAGCCATGCTCAATTTAACACATTACACTTTAGTTGGCCACTTTTACTTTTTACGCGATTAAGTCCTTTTATCAAATTCAATACTTAAATGATAAAATTTTTCTCTGAAACTTTCCACATATAAATTCATATATAATAAGCACTAAATATAATTTTTAAATATTTCTCGGGTTCGGATTCGTGGTCCCGAAACCACCGTTCCGATTAGGGTCAGATTCGGTCTGTTACACATGAGAAAGGTATAAAGAATTATTACAAAAGTGCCCTCATTATAGAATCTCTCATTGCATCCAACTTGAAACGTTTTATAACGGTCTCAATGCTCACACGAGGATGGTAGTGGATGCTTCTGCTAATGGTGCTCTCCTTTCTAATTCATATAATAAGGCTTATGAAATCATTGAGAGGATTTCCAACAAAAATTATCAATGGCCAACCAATCGAGCAGCATCAGGACGAGTCACTGGAGTACATGAAGTGGATGCTCTCACTTCACTTGCATCTCAGGTATCCTCAATATCATTGATGCTTAAAAATTTTACAATTAATAGGTTTAATAGTTTTCCAGCTCAGCCACCTAATCACTTTGAAAATATAGTCTGTATTTATTGTGGGGAAGGACATTTGTTCGAAGAGTGTTCATCAAACCCAAAATTCGTGTATTACATGGGTAATCAGAACTAGAACTGAGGAAGGCAATGACTGCAATCCAATTTTTATAACCCATCTTGGCGAAACCACCTTAACCTTTCCTGGAGTAACCAAGGGGCTGGAACCAGTAACACTTACGTCCAACCTAGATCGACCCAACCACTTGTTTTTACCCAACAAGTATAGAAACCAACTCAAGCTGAACCTTCCAATAGTTTGGAGAATCTATAGAAGGCGTATATGGCTAAAGAATGATGCCACTTTAAGGAATTTGGAGAATCAAGTGGGTTAACTTGTCTCTGAGCTTAGAAACCATCCACAAGGTGTTTTGCCTAGTGATATGGAGAATTTAAGAAATCTAGGGAAGGCGCATTGTAAAGCATTAACATTGAGGAGTGAAAAGACATTAGAGCCCAACACTGCCGAAGTTGAAGAGGAGACAACTAATGCTCAAGACTCAGTGGAAGTTCAACTGAGTGTTGAAATTCCAGTTTCACTAGAACCAAAATCTAAAAAATCCCATAAGGTAACTTCTGAACCAGTTAATTCTGATAAACTAACAACTTCATTAGATGAAGATTGCCACAGAAGGCAAATCAACCAGTTCAAGTAAAGAATCCTCCACCACCCTACCCTCAAAGACTTTAGAAGAAAAAGTAGGAAGTCCAGTTCAAGAAGTTTCTAGACGTACTCAAACAAGTTCATATCAACATTCCGTTGGTAGAAAAACTTGAAAAAGTGTAAAATTACGTCAAATTTATGAAGGATATCCTGTCCAAGAAATGGAGACTTGGAGAATTTCAAAGGGTAGCCCTGCTAAAGGAATGGAGTGCATATCTTCAAGATAAACTACCCTCAAAGTTGAAAGATCCTGGATGTTTTACCATGCCTTCAAACATTGGAGCAACATATTGTGGGCTGAAATAAATTTAATCCAAGCTCAAACGAGCTGAAGTAAATTCATGGGAGCTAAACTGAGCTCATGTGAGCTAAACCGAGCTACATAGAGCATGAGGAGTTGAATTCAAGATGAAGTTAGCTTGCGTTAAGGTGCGTAAAATCCTTGAATTGCTAGCCCGAGCTGGTTTCCAAGTTATTTTGCACAGTCTCGTAAATTCCTTGCTCGAGTTGAAACAGTCCTCGACCGTGCTCGTATCATCCCCCCTCTTCAAAGCGACTTGTCCTCAAGTCAAGTCGTTGGTTCATTTTAAAATCCATGTTCTTACTCAGTTCATTATGGACGAAAAGGGTGAATGACCTCTCAAAAACCTATCCAAATGAAATCGTCATGTTCAACAATAGGTTATGCATAAGAGTCAATTTAAAAGGCATGAAGAAACTATGTGGACAAATTACTTTATCAATTTGACTCAAACAAACATGATTTATACATCCAAGCCGATTTGATAAACCATCATCGAGCGAATTCTCACCAATCAAATGATTCAAAAGAAATGTAGACAAAAAGAATTTAAATCGTTCACTCACCTTGAGTTGGGCATGGTTCAAACAAATCAACGTCTCATAACAATTCATAAAAAACACATTTCGATCAAAATCAGGAACATGAAGAAATCTTGGCAAAGGAAGTTTAAAGCTGCATTTTTCAACAAACGCATCAGATTTTCCAAAAACAAAAGTCTTGATGTCATCATTCAAAACAAACATTCTTTCACCAATCAAAGAATGGCAATTAACACCACCAAAGTACTTTACCTTTTCAAAATTCAAGTCGTGAGTAAGATCATCAATTCGAGTTATGTAACACCCCTTAACCAGTATCCATCGTTGGACTAAGGTTATGAGGTATTACCAAACAAATCATAACTTAGGACATACATTAATTTCTTCTCATGCTTTGTAAATTAATCACATCAAATCACTTATCCCATTCAAAATTCGAACATTAATACTCTCAAGTTCATATCAATTTCATATTAAAAATTTATTTAATCATAAAACATTACTTATATATATTGAACAAACATCAAAACAAATATTTCATAAGCTGAGTATCAAACATATAACTTTCATACTTGCTCATATTAGAACCAAACATATTCATTTCATTCATGAGACATTTTAAAATATTACCAATTGATCAAGTATATTTATATGCATTACTATTACATGTGCCACTCACTATAATATCTTTAATCATTTTCGAACTTCAAAGACATTCCGTAGAATCTAACCCGCATGCTGAATAATCAAACCAAAATACATAAACATGTGTATGTCACTATAGTCACATCAAACATTTATGAACATAAAGAAAAATTCATAATATATCAAATTCGCATGCTTTATAATCAATCCAAAGTACACATATACTGAATCATTCAAGAGAAATAAAGTTGCATACTTTGCCATTACAACCAAAACATAATAACATATATATATATATTTGAACATATAATCTTCTTATACCTAGCATGCTTTAAGACATCCATTAATTCAATTTTGTTCATTTAACAATTGTCAAACTTACCATACACTTAGCCATTTTAATTCATTACAAGACTATGCATAAACTATAAAAATTTTAAGCATCATGGACATAAATAACAACTAATATTACACTTATTTCATATGCCCAAATACCATAGTTAGAATACTTAACCAATGAATTAACTACCTATTAAGTTATATAAGAAACCTTTATTACATTATATTTATTTAGTCATGCCACACACCTTATCATATATATTTAATCATGCACATTGTAAACCGAAACAAATAGTCAAATAACATAACCGAATCGTAAATAGCTTATATCCATCTCCTATTTTAAATCACACACAAACCATACCCAAAAATGCACTTCCAGACAAAGCTAGTCATTACATATTCAGTATTGTATATCATCTAATCCATAGTATATTTATATAATGCTATAAACCAAATATCATGCTTATCATTTTAGGCCATCTCCTTAGCCTAATATACATATACACTTAAATTATCATTTCTAAACCAATTTACCCATTTAAAACATGTCATTTGTCACATCCCCAATTTATGGGGCTTTGCATTTGACGTGCTGTGATGTGTTGTTGTGCTTATTATGCTTGTTAGAATGTTTTAGGGGTCCAGAATGGGCTCGAAGTTGGGCTGAGGCCTTAGAAAAAATTTCCTGTTTGGGCACTCTAGTAGAGAGTCAGGTAGGATAGGGCTTAAAAGATATTATCTGTGAATTAAGACACAAAAATGGCCTTGTGGCCCAGTGGTCAGTGGCGATATGCAAGGACTAAGAGTGGCGTGTCAAGCAGTTAAGGAGGTCCAAGGTTCGAGTCACATGATACCTTTTTATTTTAATTAAATTCGGCAATAGAAAATAGCAGTAGTGGAGTTCGGCTTGGATGCTTGAAATTAGGAATTATTTAATGTGGATAGTAAGGTTGATATTGTGCTGATAAAGGGAGGAAGAGGTGGTGTTATCAATGACATTGTGGATGAGTGATCGATGAGGATAAGGAGAAAATTTAGGAATTATCTGGAAGGCTAGGTGGTGGCCAAAATTCGACTCTAAGAGGAGGAGGATCGGTTTAGAGTGGGCTTTAGGGTGCCAAATTACCCTCGTTAATAGGATGAATTTTGAGATTCGAATGGGCATTTTAGGCATTTGTTTAAGGGTGCCAAATTTTGCATTAAGTAAGGGGAATATCTCTTCATTTTGGCATTTGAGTCTTCATTCTCCCACTCACTTTTCTCAAAATTCTGCTAAAATTGAACCTACCTTTAGTCTGCCGAAATTCTCTTTTCTTTATCGTCTCTATTGCTACTTTTCCTTTCATCCTACTTCTCTTCTCTCAATCATCTCTTTTTTTCAAAAGCTGAAACTCATAACTCATCTCTTCTCCATTCTTTTCCTATAACCGAATGATCATTGTTCTTTCCTTTATTCTCTCTTTGTCGATTTTTTCATAGCTGAATCTTCATAGATCCTGTTGCACTGTCTTTCTTTTGATCTTCTCAGAAGCCAAAATCTGTTAGGAGAAGTCGAATCTGTTGGTAAGTGTCGATTTCTTTTGATCTTTTCTCTTTCGGTTTTGAGGGCCAAAGCTGAATGGCTACTTGGGTTGTTGAGGTTATTGATTGGTCTAATACTTCTTTTCTTCTTGCATTTTCTTTTGGGGACGACATCTCGGGAATCAAAATAGATCAGATCACCTAGATTCCAAAAGCTGGAAATCGCTAGTCTCTGAACTAGATCTCTTTACGAGATTTTAATGTAAGGGTTTCTTTAGATTTTCGTCAGGTTTTGTTTAGTGTATTCGTGGTTTAAATCCTATGTTAAGGATTGACAACCATATGTTGTAGTGGTAGCAACTGATAAGGTCTTTTGATGGAATCAAATGTCGATCAGGCGAAGGAGGGAATTGGATCCGTAAAAGTAACACCTAAGTTTAAGAAGCATACGGTGTCTGCCGTCAGAGATTGGCCACCAGGTTGTGGACCGACTTGAACAAAACCATAGGCGATAGCAATGATCGACTCTCGATGGTGTTGACATAGAAAATATCGTCTTATTTGTAATCAGGTGTGTAGATTTTTATCACATAAGTTTTCTGTATTATACCTGTTATGGGCTGAAAAGCCGAGAAAGGTGTCTTGAGACAATCGATTAACCCGGAGGGTTAGGCTAAGGATGCTGTGCACGTGAACATAGTAAATTCTCTATGTGTATCGATATATGTGATAAACTGTTAACCTGTAGATGGCATGTTGTTTTTGCTTTTGCATGTGCATATGCATGGGATGGGATTGATACGATGAAGGGGAAGAGCATGTTAATAGGTCACTTAGTGATCGATGGTTAAACCACAATATATTATTAAGGTCGCATGGCGATCGGTGGCTCTGCCACATTTGATTAATAGGTCACATAATGATCGGTGGTTAAACCACAATATATTATTAAGGTCGCATGGCGATCGGTGGTTCTGCAACATGTGATTATAAGGTCACATAGTGATCGGTCTTTATGACAGACAGCACAATTGTTGAAATGGCGTGTAGCGGATGGAGGGTTGATTGTAGAAATCCCCACGGTGTGATGGGTGGTAAGGGTTGGCGTGTAGAGGATGGAACTTTAGGTTGGGTTGGGACATTCAGCATGTATCTGTTTGGTTGCTGTTTTGTGTAGGCCAAGGCCAGAATGTGTTTTTGGGCCTTATCCGTTTATGTGATTTCGGGATTTACACACTAAGTCTTGGTGACTCACCCTTTTATTTTTCCCAACTTTTCAGATGAGAAGTAGATCGTGGACACAGGAGCCGAGACAAAGTCGAGGGACCATGAAGACTTTTATTATGTGAACCAATTTTCGAGTTTCCCTTTAGTTTTAAATTTTGGGTTATTTCTGTTAGCATGTAATAAGGCCTCTTTGCTTAAAATTTTCTGTTTACTGTTATCCATGTTCAAGGATTATAGACTTATATTTTTAAAGATTTAATTATAACACGAATTAAAAATGGGCTTTCCAAACACGATCAACATAAAAGCTAAGGTTTATTTCAAAATTTTCACATTTAATGATTAACTGGTTAAACAAACTGAGATTTCCAAAATCAATAAACAAAGGTTTCAACACCACGTGCTACTTGAAAGTTTTTTCAAAACTATGCTTTCTTCGAAGCAATCAAAGGATTTGATCTTAAACAAACAACCCGTTGCATGCCAGATCTGGTCGTAACGTTTGGGCCAGGTTTGGGGTGTTAGATTTTGGTATCAGAGCCAAGTTCAAAACTCGGACTATAAAATGGGTCCAGTAGTGTTTTATAGATTGATATAAGGGTAGGAAAAATGTTTTGGGCCTTCGACTCTACCGAGGCACCGGATCTACGCAGTAAGTATTCTAACCCTTGATAAGATATGCATGTTGGGTTTGATGGGCCTTATGGGGACGTAGGCAAGTATGCTAGAGTTTATGAACCTTAGGCCTAGTCAAACAACTCTTGAAATCCATAAGACTTAATTTCTCTAGTTAAACATGTCCATGAACAAGTTGCCGGGCTAGAGTGTGGCAACAGGCGTACGCATGTCTAGGATTGGATCTAGTGAGAGCTTGGTATTTAAGCGGCCCTAGTGGCCCACCTCCTCTTCACTAGAATCCTACAGTGCTGTGATGTCATTCACTTAGCGGAGGGCTTGTTAATGGGCCAAAGATCATAACTAAAACCCGAAAGGGACCAATACCCTATCTTTGCAGACATACCAAAATACCCTCAATTTGTGAAAGTTACTAAAATACCCTAGGTTGTGAAAATTACCGGAATACCCTTGGTTTGTAAAATTATCGAAATACCCCTGGTTTGCAAAAATACCAAAACACCCTTTATTTTGTAAAATTACCAAGATACCCTATTTTGTAAAATTACAAAAATACCCCTATAGGGTAGAATTATGAAAATACCCCTGGGTAGTGAAATGACGAAAATACCCTTGTGTGACGAAGGTGAGTTTATGGATGTTACTTGTGTGTTTGATGCATGTATGTGATGTTCTGCTTGGAATGCAAATGGATGTTGATTCAATGTGGTTTTTAGAGCTAGGAAATACAGACTTGAGAACTGAACCTTGTAGATATTGTTTCGAATTTGAAAGAACTATTATTAAAACTACTTCCCATAAGATTGTTCGTTATTAATCAGTGGAAGAAATTATTAATCCATAAAACTTCTAATCAGATAAATTACGAATGTTAGATATGAGCACTAGGGGGCGTGGTGTGCGTGGCCAAGGTAGAGGCAGGATTGTTGTGTCGAAACTGGTAGGGTCTGGTCACGAGTCAGGGAATGAGACACCAGTGCCACCAGCTGTGGAGGTAGAATATCAGGACCAAACGGGCGGAGACGATGCGGTGTCTCAGGCGATGCTCTGAGTGTTGGAGAGAGTTACGGGAGCAGGCATGGGTACAGGAGCTCAGAATTCTGTGCCGGAGTAACTTAGAGCCAATGGGGCAGAAGTGTTTAAGGGAATTTTTGGTGTAGCTCCTAGTACAGCTGAGTATTGTCTGGAAGCAGTGGAACGTATAATGGATGATCTCGACTTCACGGAAGAAGAAAACTTGAAGGGAGTGGTGTCTCTTCTCCAGGATGAAGCGTATCAATGGTGGCTTACGGTTAAGGATGGTACGATGGCTGACCGTATCAACTGGGGTTACTTCAGGACGGCGTTTCAGAATAAGTACATCGGGTCGAGATATGTGGATGCGCAGCATAAAGTATTTTTGAATCTGGTTTAGGGAAGTAGGTCAGTGGCTGCGTGTGAAGCGAAATTCTTACGTTTGAGTCATTATGCTCGAGGGATAGTGGCCACAAAACATGAGCGTTGTGTTCGATTTGAGGATGGCCTGAGGGATGATCTGCGTGTATTGATAGCTCTACAGCGGGAGAGGGAATTTGCTGTGCTTGTTGAAAAAGCTAAGATAGTTGAGGAGGTAAAGCGGACAGAAAAACTAAACCGGGATAGAGATAGGGGTGGAAATAAAAGAAATTTTGGATCATCAGGGGCAGTTGGGCGTACTCAGAAAAGACCTAGGTTGGGTGGGCTAAACCGGGTTGAGAGACCTGCTGTTGCTAGTCAGACACGGAGGTGTGTTCGCTGTGGCAAATTTCGTTCAGGTGAGTGTTGGTCAAACAATGGGAAGTGTTTCAAGTGTGGATCTACGGATCATCAGATTAGAGATCGCCCACGTACCACGTGGCGTCAGGCCCGCAGGTAGGGAAATGCTCACCAAGTAGAAGAGGTCGCAATGCAGAAGGTCGTGGTCTAGCCAGAGGTGGTAACGGTTTCAGTCGGGGCCATGGAGCACCAGGCCGAGGAGTAGGGAACACTGAGGCGAGACAGTCGGGGCTAGTCTATGCTGCCAGACGTCGAGAGGAGGCCGACGCACTGGATGTCATAATCGGTACATTTTTAATTCTTAGATTGCCTTACACTGCATTTGTTGATATTGGGTCGACGCATTCATATGTTGCTAGTAGGGTGTCTAGAACCTTAGGCATAGATTCTGAGATTTCCTCTAGGGAGATGACTGTAATTAGCCTGTTAGGACACTCTATGGTGGTAAATAAGCTTTATCGGGAGGTACCTTTAGAAGTTCAGAGAATAGTTTTCCTGACTAATCTGATGGAATTACTGTTCAAGGAGTTTGATTTAATTTTAGGCATGGATTGGCTGGTGAGGCATCAAGCTAATGTAGATTGTGCAGCCAAGTGTATGGTGCTAAAAGCCCCCGAGGGTGGCAAAGTGTTGGTAATGGGTGAAAGGGGGAACTGTTTATCGAATGTGGTGACTGCTCTAAAAGTAGAAAGGATGGTGAGGAAAGGATGCGAGGCAATTCTAATGTTTGTTCAGGCTCTGGAAGCCAAGGAACTATCTGTCAGGGATGTTAGGACGGTGAAAGAATTTCTTAACATTTTCCTAGAAGAGCTTCCAAGATTACCTCCAGACCGTGAAGTGGAGTTTGGTATTGACCTTTTTCTGGGAATAGCACCGGTATCTATTGCCCCATATAGGATGGCGCCGAAAGAGTTGGTAGAGTTAAAGGCACTGATACAAGAATTACTGGATAAAAGGTGTATTCGACCAAGTGTATCGCCTTAGGGAGCGCCGGTATTATTCGTTAAGAAGAAGGATAGCTCAATGCGTATGTGCATTGACTATCGCCAGTTAAATAAGTTAACAATCAAGAACAAATACTCGCTGCTGAGGATCGATGACTTGTTCGATCAGTTGAAGGGGGCTTCAGTCTTTTCAAAGATAGATCTGAGGTCAGGGTACCATCAGCTTAAGGTCAAGGAGGCGGATATTCATAAGACGGCTTTTAGGACTCGCTATGGTCATTACGAGTTCATGGTAATGCCATTTGGATTGACCAATGCGCCAGCAGCATTTATGGACATGATGAACTTAGTATTCCAACCCTACTTGGATCGGTTTGTTGTGGTATTTATAGATGACATCCTGGTTTATTCAAGATCGTAGGAGGTGCATGATTCACACTTTTGAGTGGTTTTACAGATTCTGAAGGAGAAGCAGTTGTATGCCAAATTCAGTAAGTGTGAATTTTGGCTAAGGGAAGTTACTTTTCTAGGCCATGTTGTGTCGATAGAGGGGATTAGGGTTGACCCTCAAAAAATTGAAGCGGTGTTGGATTGGAAGCCACCTAAGTCCGTAATAAAAATCCAGAGTTTTCTTGGTCTGGCCAGGTATTACAGAAGGTTTGTTGAAGGATTTTCGTTGATTGCGGCACCGTTGACTAAGTTGCTACGGAAAGAAGTTCTATTTGTTTGGTCTGATAAGCAACAAGGAAGTTTTGAAAGGTTGAAAAGGATATTAACGGAGGCTCCGGTGTTGATTCAGTCGGAGGCTGAAAAGGAATTCTTGATTTACTGTGATGCTTCACACACGGGGCTAGGATGCATTTAATGCAAGATGGGAAGGTTGTTGCGTATGCATCTTAGCAGTTAAGACCACACGAATCAAATTATCCCACCCATGATTTCGAATTGGCGGCAGTGGTTTTTGCCTTGAAGATCTGGAGGCATTATCTGTACGGGAAAAGTTCGTCATTTATACCGATCATAAGAGCTTAAAATACCTTTTAACCCAGAAAGAGTTGAACCTAAGGCAAAGGAGGTAGATCGAGTTGTTAAAGGATTATGACTGCTCGATCGAATATCATCCGGGTAAAGGTAACATGGTGGCGGATGCTTTGAGTCGTAAAGTAATTTTTGACTTGAGAGCAATGTTTGCTCACCTTAGTCTGTACGATGATGAGAGTTTATTAGCTAAACTTCAAGTGAAACCCTCTTGGGTCAGTCAAGTTAAGGAGAAGCAGTGGACCGATGAGTTGCTAAAGGAAAAGTTTCAGGTAGGATCCAGTGATGGATCAACAAAATTCAGTATGAATGAGGAAGGTCTATTATGTTTTTAAGGAAGAATTTGTATGCCGAAAGATCCTGAGTTGAGGCATAAGATTTTGTTAGAAGCGCATGGTAGTCCATATACTATGCACCCTGGAGGGAGTAAGATGTATCAGGATTTACGAAAACAGTTTTGGTGGCCGGGTCTGAAGCAATAGGTGACCAAATTTGTGAATAAGTGTTTGACCTGTCAGCAGGTAAAGGCGGAGCATTAGTTACCATCAGGGTTGTTGCAGCCGATAAAGATTCCACAGTGGAAATGGGAACGAATCACAATGGACTTTTTAAGTGGGCTACCTCTCACGCCTACTAAGAAAGATTCGATTTGGGTGATTATTGACCGCTTGACGAAGTATGCTCATTTCATACCTGTACGTGTCAATTACTTTCTTCAAAAATTGGCTAGGTTATATATAGCAGAGATAGTGAGGTTGCATGGAATACCAATATCGATCATATCGGACAGGGACCCTAGGTTCACGTCGCGATTCTGGAAGGCCTTGCATCAAGCGTTAGTACGAAGTTGGATTTCAGTACAACATTTCATCCTTAGACCGATGGACAGTCTGAGCGGGTAATTCAGATCTTAGAAGACATGTTGAGAGGTTGTGTCATTGATTTCAGGGGTAGTTGGGAGGAGTTTTTACCTTTGGTGGAGTTTGCTTACAACAACAGCTACCAGTCCAGTATTCAAATGGCGCCCTATGAAGCATTATACGGGCGGAAGTGTCGTACTCTTACCTGTTGGACGAAATTAGGGGAACGTCAAATTTTGGGGCCAGAATTGGTTACCGAGATAGAAAAGAAGGTTGAGTTAATTCGAGCTCGACTAAAGGAAGCATCGGATAGACAGAAGTCCTATGCTGATTTGAAGCGTAAGGACATAGAGTTTGCAATGGGTGACAAGGTGTTCTTGAAGGTGTTGCCGTGGAAGAAAGTGCTAAGGTTTGGACGGAAAGGTAAATTAAGTCCCAGATTCATCGGACCTTATCGGATGTTGAAACGAGTGGGGCCGGTAGCCATCAGCTTGAGCTACCTTCAGAGTTAAGCCAGATTCACAATGTGTTTCATGTCTCTATGTTAAGACGCTATCGTTCAGATCCATCTCATGTGGTTCCTTTAGGAGAAATCGAAGTGAGACCTGACCTATTCTTTAAAGAGGAACCAGTAGAAATCCTGGATCATGATGTCAAGGTATTGCGAAGGAAAACGATTCCGTTAGTTAAGGTTCTGTGGCGAAATCATGGCTTTAAGGAGGCTACTTGGGAACCAGAGGAAACAATACGGTAGTAATACCCGCATCTATTTTTGACCAGGTAATTTTGAGGCCGAAATTTCTTTAAGGGGGTAGAATTGTCACATCTCAAATTTATGGGGCTTTGCATTTGACGTGCTGTGATGTGTTGTTGTGCTTATTATGCTTGTTAGAATGTTTTAGGGGTCCAGAATGGGCTCGAAGTTGGGCTGAGGCCTTAGAAAAAATTTCTTATTTGGGCACTCTAGTGGAGGTCAGGTGGGATAGGGCTTAAAAGATATTATCTGTGAATTAAGACACAAAAATAGGCTTGTGGCCCAATGGTCAGTGGCGATATGCAGGGACTAGGGGTGGCATGTCAAGCAGTTAAGGAGGTCCAAGGTTCGAGTCGCATGATACCTTTTTATTTTAATTAATTTCAGTAATAGCAAAGAGCAGTAGTGGAGTTCAGCTTGGATGCTTGAAATTAGGAATTATTTAATGTGGATAATAAGGTTGATATTGTGCTTATAAAGGGAGGAAGAGGTGGTGTTATCAATGACACTATGGATGAGTGATTAGATGAGGATAAGGAGAAAGTTTAGGAATTATCTGGAAGGCTAGGTGGTGGCTGAAATTCTGACTCTAAGAGGGAGGAGGGATCGGTTTAGAGTGGGCTTTAGGGGTGCCGAAATTACCCTGTTAATAGGATGAGGTTTTGAGATTCGGAATGGGTATTTTTGGCATTTGTTTAAGGGGTGCTGAAATTTTGCATTAAGTAAGGGGAATTTCTCTTCATTTTCGGCATTTGAGTCTTCATTCTCCCACTCACTTTTCTCAAAATTCTGCTAAAACCGAACCTACCTCTAGTCTGTTAAAATTCTCTTTTCTTTACCTTTTCTATTGCTACTTTTCCTTTCATCCTACTTCTCTTCTCTCAATCATCTTTTTTTTCAAAAGCTGAAACTGATAACTCATCTCTTCTCTATTCTTTTCCTATAACCGAATGATCATTGTTCTTTCCTTTATTCTCTCTTTGCAGATTTCTTTATAGCCGAATCTTCATAGATCCTATTGCACTGTCTTTCTTTTGACCTTCTCAAAAGCTGAAATCTGTTAGGAGAAGCCGAATCTGTTGGTAAGTGCTAATTTCTTTTGATCTTTTCTCTTTTAGTTTTGGAGGCCAAAGCCGAATGGCTACTTGGGTTGTTGAGGTTGTCAATTGGTCTAATACTTCTTTTCTCCTTGCGTTTTCTTTTGGGGACGACATCTCAGAATCAAAATAGATTGGATCATCTAGATTCCAAAAGCCGAAAATCGCTAGTCTTTGAACTAGATCTCTTTTGGGATTTTGAGGTAAGGGTTTCTTTAGAATTTCATCGGGTTTTGTTTAATGTATTCGTGATCTAAATCCTATGTTAAGGATTGACAACCATATGTTGTGGTGGTAGCAACTGATAAGGTCTTTTGATGGAATCAAATGTCGATCAGGCTAAAGAGGGAATTGGATCCATAAAAGCAACCCCTAAGTTTAAGAAGCATGCAGTGTCTGCCGTCAGAGATTGGCCACCGGGTTGTGGAACAGCTTTGGAACAAAACCATAGATAGATAGCAGTCGTATCGGCTACTGATAATGTTGACATAGAAAGTATCGTCTTATCTGTAATCAGGTGTGTAGATGTTTATCACATAAGTTTTCTGTATTATACCTGTTATGGGCTGAAAAGCCAGAAAAGGCTGTGCGGACGGTCGATTAACCCGTAGGGGTTAAGCTAAGGATACCAGGTACATGAACATAGTAAATTCTCTATGTGTATCGATATATGTGATAACCTATTAACCTGTAGATGGCATATTGTTTTTTCTTTTGCATGTGCATATGCATGGGATGGGATTGATACGATGAAGGGGAAGAGCATGTTAATAGGTCACTTAGTGATCGGTGGTTAAACCACAATATATTATTAAGGTCACATGGTGATCGGTGGCTCTACCACATTTGATTGATAGGTCACATAGTGATCGGTGGTTAAACCACAATATATTGTTAAGGTCACATGGTGATCGGTGGCTCTGCCACATCTGATTATAAGGTCACATAGTGATCGGTCTTTATGACAGGCAGAACAGCTGTCAAAATGGCGTGTAGTGGATGGAGGGTTGATTGTAGAAATCCCTATGGTGTGATGGGTGGTAAGGGCTGGCGTGTAGAGGATGGAACTTTAGGTTGGGTTGGGACATTCAGCATGTATCTGTTTTGTTGCTATTTTGTGTGGGCCAAGGCCAGAATGTGTTTTTGGGCCTTAGCCGTTTATGTGATTCCGGGATTTACACACTAAGTCTTGGTGACTCACCCATTTATTTTTCCCAACTTTTAGATGAGCAGTAGATCGTGGACACGGGAGCCGAGGCGGACTCGAGGGGCCATAAAGACTTTTATTATGTGAACCGATTTTGGGTTTCCCTTTAGTTTTAAATTTTGGGTTATTTTTGTTAGCATGTAATAAGGCCTCTTTGCTTAAAATTTTTGGTTTACTGCTATCCATGTTCAAGGATTATAGACTTATGTTTTCAAAGATTTAATTATAAAGCGAATTAAAAATGGGCTTTCCAAACACGGTCAACACAAAAGCTAAGGTTTATTTCTAAAATTTCACATTTAATGATTAACCGGTTAAACAAACTAAGATTTCCAAAATCAACAAGCAAAGGTTTCAACACCGCGTGCTACTTGGAAGTTTTTTCAAAACTATGCTTTCTCCAAAGCGATCAAAGGATTTGATCTTAAACAAACAACACGTAGCATGCCAGATCTGGTCGTAACGTTTGGGCCAGGTTTGGAGTGTTACATCATTTCAACTCAATAATAAAACCACAAATCTTAATCCAATACACACTCGAATATATAATCATTCTTTTACCCCATTAATAAGCAGAAATATAGATAGTTTCCAACCTCCATATGCATATTTCAATTTATATGTCATAACCCAAAGTCACTTAAATACCAAATCCAAACATACCACACATATCATATATATATATATATATAACTCATAACCAAAATAACTTAAACTTAACATTATTTATCTTACTAAAATACATCAAACATACCTCATTTACCTTTTTGCCGAAACACATGAACAAAACACCAACATATATATATATATATACCATACCATACCATCTGATTACTATCTAAATAAGATTAAACCTTGACCAAAATAAATTTAAGCCATAATTAAACCAAAACCGGACACAAGCAAGGAAATTAAGCCATTTTCGCATGGCTTTTATACATACACTTTCGAATTAAACTAACTCTAAATCTAGCCTATACATGCCATAGTTTCAAAGAAATTTCAACTTATAAAATACTGAAGTTAGTCGATAGTGTGATAGGCTTTTCTGACGATCCTCGAGCCCGTAACAACTTCAAAATCTATAAAATGAAGTAAACAAGAAGATACACAGAGTAAGCTATTTAAGCTTAGAAAGTTATAAGCAAATATATATATCAACTATTATATATTAACACTAAGTTAACAAAGCTGAATATAGATGTTCTCAAATACAAGGTTATCATTTAAATCTTTCATACACATACCATATGGCTAATTATACAAATACATATGAACTTATATAAATCTCACTATTAAAATCACATATACCCCATTTGGCAGTGTATGTGTCACATATGCATTCACATTTTTCACATTTGTAACTTTAACATTTATACAATCAATTCGACAACTGACTTACCTTATTTTCACATTTATACAAAATTTAAAATACTGGTTTATCTCACAAAATGAACCAAAACAAATTTCGGGTTTAAAAACGCGAGTTTGATTACTTATGCCAAAATGTAGCAACGATTTCGTTAAATCAAACACGTTAAACCAATAGGGGGTTTGCATCCACAGTATAAAACATTCAAATCTTTTTACATGCTCCAAAACAGATTTGTAAAAACTCGAGGATTTCAAATAGGGCAATAAATAAGTCACATAATTATCATAATCAAACAAATTTTTAACATGAAAATTCATTGTCTTACCTAACCGAGTCTTGCATTTGCCAAATAAATGTTACTCCACCTTCACACTTTGAAACGCAATGATTTTTATTGGACAAACTCGTCTTACCATTATTTAAAACATCAAAATTAATCAAAGGATGGTAATTGACGATATCATCCACATAATCACAAGCATTCAAGTAAGTTGGTAGAGACTCAAACGCTTTAGAGCACTTACTTTCCTTACCTTGTTCGATCAATCGAAATCGCCTCTCATCGGGAAGATACTTAAGATGGAACTTACTAATCGAATTTTCAGGAACCTGAAAAGAAACAACACGAAAAAATTCATATCTTGGTTAGTGTAAATATTCCTCACTACTTCTTGCTCATCTTTTTCTTTCATTTCATTTTCTAACTGGTTTCCTTTTTCTTCTTTTATCGCTCTCTCCTTTTCAATTTTATTTTTGTTCTCACACTCTTTCTCGACTTCTTTTTCAATTTTCTTTTTCAATTTCTTTTTCTATTTCTATTTCTTTTTCTTCTTTTTCTATCCCGTTTTCAATTTTATTACAACTTGAGGATGATACAAGGGAGTCGAAAAGATAAGTATTTTGCTCAAAGAAGGAGAAAGTATTCTCATAAAGATCTCGATCAACTCTTCAGGAGCGATTCTCCGAGCGTGATGTCTTTGAAGCATATGAAGAATAACTCTTACTTTCTTTTTCAGTATCTCGAAAGATTTTTGACTCGAAGTTTGCTTCTCGTTGTCTCGAAAGCCTTGTTGAATAGGAGTCTTGATAAGAGTCTCCTCTCGAGCAATGTCATCGTGATGAACTTAACTCCGTTTCTTGACTTGGTGGAGCTTGCTTCTATCGGGTTATTGCTCGAGGTTCTCGCCTGTCTTGAATGGGCTTAATCTTTCGATCGAGCTTATTCTGTAACAGCCCGACTTTGACCCTAATCGGAACAGTGGTTTCGAGACCACAAACCTAAGTCTAAAAATATTTTAATATTATTTTCTGTATTTATTATGTGTGAATTTGGTTGTGTGAAATTTTTGTGTTTTAATTTCGTCGTTTAAGTGTCCGATTAAATAAAAGGGCTTAATCGCATAAAATGAAAATTTAGCGGTTATTTTTAAAAGGGCCAAATAGTGGTTGTTTTTTAATATGGAGGCTTTATGTTGTAATTTAGCCATTAACAAGATAGTGGACAGCAATGGAATAATATATCCTTATTGTACAAGTTTTATATATTAATTAATAAAGGTTAAATTAGTAATTGAATAATAATATATGTTATAATAAGACAAAACATTAAAGAAAAACACCATTTTATACCCATCTTCTTCACTGAATATAGAAAAGAAAAATAAAGTTTGAAACATTCGGCTATATTGAAGCTTAATTCAAGGTTAGTTTTGTTCGGTTTTTGATAATTTTTACGTTTTTGATATCGTTGCTAAGTTATCTACAAAACTCATGCTTTAATTTTTTTTTATTTTGGTGAATATTTTGAATTATGCCATTGTTGAAAGCTTGTGATTTTTGTTGTTTGATGATGAAATATGAAATATATGTTTTAGATTAACATGTTTTGTATTAGAGTTTTTGATGATTTTGAGTATTTAGGACTAAATTGCAAAAATAATAATTTGAAGGACTAAAATGTGAAATAAATGAAATATGTGGATTTTTTTGAGAGTGGGTAAAATTTGGCTCAACATGGGTATGCTAAAATTTTGTGTATTTTATATTTTGTGCAATAGGGACTAAATTGTAAAAAGTGTAAATGTCAGGGGTAAAATGATAATTTGCCTATTTATGTGTTCTTAGACTAAATTGAATGAAATTATATTGAATTAGTTTATTTTGAATACATTCAGATCAAGAACCAAAGAAATCGGATTTGGATCGGAGGAAAACTAAAATCGTCGATTAATCGTCTTGCTCCGATTACTGTTGTCCGAGGTAAGTTTATAAGCAAAAAGAATTTTTATTTGACTTAGCCAAATGTATAAATGTTTATGAGATTTGGGAACAAGTTCGATTCAATTGAGATAGGATGTTTGAAAAGCTTCATCTGAACCTTAAGGGGTAGTTAAGATTTTAGATATATGAATTATGTGTAAGATGACTTTGTATCAGTGATATCGGGCTTTATGCCTAGCAGGCTTTGTGCCGGTGTATAATATCGGGCTTTATGCCTAGCAGGCTTTGTGCCGGTGTATAATATCAGGCTTTATGCCTAGCAGGCTTTATGCTGGTGAATTATATCAGGCTTATTGCCTAGCAGGCTCTGTGCTGGTGTATTATATTATGCTTTATGCCTAGCAAATTTTACGTAGCAATAATAAAAGTAATCAAATGTGTTAAATGAGTTAAAGTGAACAGGTATGTGACAATTTATTACCTTTTCAGAAATAAGGTAAGTACATTATTTGATATGTGATACAAGTTATAAATGACGTTAATGGTAATGAATGTGTATATGAAAATCTATATGTGGATTAATGCATAAATATGTGATATTAATGTTTGATTTTTGAGCTTATATTTGGCCTAATGTTACATGAGGAATAAATTGAAATGTGAAATTCATATTGATATTAAAGGATTTATGTGCATTCGATTAGTAGGTATTTGAAATGTGAACCTTAAAGCGTGTTTATAGGGATATATATATATATATATATATATATATTCGACAAAATAAGGTCTATGGGATATTAAACATGTCAATGAATCAATGTGTGTTTGGAAATGTTATAATTTATGTGCGATAAATGTTTGGTAATTAAATTTCATAAATATGGCTTGGTTATACCTTAATAAATTATCAATGCCATTGAGATAATATTTGAATTAAAATTAAGCTATGAATGAAGTGAATTAAACCACATGTTTTAGTATATGATTGGCCATATTAGGTTAATGATATAAATATATGTATGATATGAAAATGTGAATTTCATACTCATGCCAAAGTTTATATGTGCATTTGTCTATATGGTAATTGAATGTGAAATTATGACTAAGGAAATGTGAATTGTATAAATGTATTATGATAGTATGTATTCGGTCAAATGAAATTTCTATTGATATCGAGTATAAAAGATGATTTTGGATAAAGAACGGATGCGTGTTTGGACAAAATTTATTTCATGTTTAGTTATATGTGGATATTTGAATTTACAAGTATCGTTTGGTTATGTTTTATTAAATTATTATTGTTATTGAGTTAATATTTGCTTATGACTTACTAAGCTGTAACACCCCACACCCAAGACCGATACTAGGTCTGGATACGAGGCATTACTATGCTTGAACTCACTGAAACATGTACTTACGGGATATAAAATTTCGTTCCGACTTAAAAACTTCCCTTTCTTAGTCAACACATATAACAAGGGCCTATGAGGCCTTTAACTCATGTCAAAAACTTTCGAAATTAAATCAAATAAATCATTTTTTTTTTGCAGCAGGGTTCACACGCCCGTGTGACTTGGAACATGCCCATGTACCCTTAAGCACGCCCATGTCTTCCAACCGTGGAAGTTACTGACTAATTTCACACGGCCATGATACGCCCGTGGGCTTAGATCGTGTGCTAACCCTTGATATACTGACTAAATTAACATGGTCTGGGCACACGCCCATGTCCAAACCGTGTGTATTACACGGCTTACACACATGGCCGTGGGATTTGCCTGGGGCCTATTCTGAATAATAATACTAAGGTGCAGGGTTAACACAGCCTTGGCACACGCCCGTGTGTCCAACCGTGCTGGCACTTAGGGGCTATTTACCAAGCCATTTGCCACCCTGAAATTAGGATCAATCCAATACATTTTTCATAAATAATAATACATACTACATTAACCTCAATAAACCCACATACATAGACAATTCTGGTCAGTCAAATAGTTAATGCAAAAGAATAATTAAAAAGGGCATACACCTCATTAGTATCATCTTTATTGCAAAAAGAAGAGTTTTCCAAACATTTGCTTGAATCAAGAGCCCATTACAAAATGATTTACCACCAACACTTTAACTAACAATTACAACTTGACAAAACACCCTAATCCTATACATGCCATATTCAAAACAAGTCTAAAATTGTTATACCAAAGTGTTGTTGATAGTGTGATTTCCGAACCCCTGTGTCTACGATCTTCGAGTTATCTTGGCAATACTATAAGAAAGAAGGGCAATGAAAAAGGGGTAAGTAATAAGCTTAGTAACTTGCATGGAAATAATTAGAAATCATAATCTTCATCAAAGAATAATTCATCCATAACATTAATTAATCGTATACAATCTAAGACTTCTCGATAATCCTTACTTACAATTGTCCATATCTAACATTTACTGTAACACATATAGAGTCAATTTCTCATGACCCATTCCTTAACACTTGTTTTCATTCATATCTCTACTTTTAAATTCATTTGTTCATCCCACCATACGCTGGAAATAATCAAATACATGTTTTTATAATCACTATGATAAGTATAAAGCCATTGTCACGCTCTCTAGGTGGTCTTACATGAAGTCTCCCCTAGGTACCGATGCTATGTTCCAAACATGGTCTTACACTGGCACATGTATCAACGTCGATGCCATGTTCCAAACATGGTCTTACACTGGCACATGTATCAACGTCGATGCCATGTTCCAAACATGGTCTTACACTGGCACACGTATCAATGCCGATGCCATGTTCTAAACATGGTCTTACACTGGCACACGTATCAACGCTGATGCCATGTTCCAAACATGGTCTTACACTGGCACACATATCAACGCCAATGCCATGTTCCAAACATGGTCTTACACTGGCACACATATCAACGCCGATGCCGTGTTCCAAACATGGTCTTACACTGACACACGTATCAACGCCGATGCCATGTTCCAAACATGTCCTGGTCCATTAGGACTTCGATATCACATTCACATAAGTTTCTTAATTCATCGAAGTATCATGCATCAATAAGACATTAAGCATTCTCACTTATGCTGATAAAATATTGCATTAAATTCACATACAACTTACCTCGTTTTCAAAATGAGTTAGTTCTTCGGTTTAGTCCACGACTTTATCCTTTCCATGATTGAGGTGAATTATCGTCTCCTCTTGATCTATAATAGCAAATTAGCTCATTTTAATCATTTTATTAATATAAGCATCTCAATAATCCTACTTAGGCAAAATTACCATTTTACCCCTAGATTTTGGCAAAATGATCGTTTTGCCCCTAGGCTCAAAAATTAATTCTAATCACACTTTTATCTTCAACAAGCCTAGGCAAACATTTAATGATCTTAAAGCTATCATCAACAATCAATATTTCACACACTTGCTACCAAGTTCATAACCTTTTCATTAAGGTCCTATTTAATGTCCTCATGCTAACACCCTTTTTAAAAGTTGTTCATCTAACAACTAAGACTCAAGTTCTTCCTTAAAAATACAACACAAAACTAAAGTAGCTCTCATGGTAAAACTCTAAACCTTTCACAACATTGCACAACAGTCCCCTCATTTGAAAGCCTAAGCTTTAGGGATCTCAAAAGTACAATTATTTTCAAGAAAAGTTCACCAGAATACTTACTTGAATGGATGAGAGTTTACTGAAATTTTTGAAGGTTTCTACCCCTTATTTGCTGAAAATTTTTGGTGGAAGATGATAGGAGAAAAAGATGATAACTTTTCTCTACTTATTCTATTATTAAAGGTCAAATTAGTCCACCTACTACTACTAACTTTGACACTAATTGACAATTTTGTCTCCCATGCTCTCTTATGGCTGGCCAAGCCTCTTTCAAAGCCTAAATTGCCTTTTAAATACCCCCATTTAACAATCCATAGCCATTTGGTACTCTTAGCATATAGAATGGAACTTTCGCACATTATGCAATTTAGTCCTTTTTCGCAAATTAAACACGAAAACGTTAAAATTAAAATACCAAAATTTTCATGCTCATATGCTATCATTCTCTAACTCATAATATATATCATGAAAATAATTTGTCCAATCTCGAAATAGTGATCCTGAGATCACTATTTCGACTAGCCCCTAAATCGGGCTATTACAACTCTCCCTCTTAAGGATTTTCGTCCTCGAAAATCTTACTAGTAAAAAGATTGGGGTATTGATTTCTCATTGTTTCCTCGGACTCCCATGTAGCCTCTTCTATTCCGTTCCTTTTCCATAGGACTTTCATTAGGGCTATGCTTTTATTTCTTAACTGCTTGATTTCACGGGCCAATATTTTAACCGGTTCTTCACCATAAGTCAAATCTGGTTGTATCTCTATCTCTGTTGGTTCTATAACATGTGAAGCGTCTGAACAGTATCGGCACAACATAGACACATGGAAGACATCATGAATCTTTTCTAACTCAGGCGGCAAAGCTAGCCGATAAGCTACCGGTCCTATCCTTTCGGTAACTTCATAAGGTCCAATAAAGTGCGGACTCAATTTGCCCTTCCGACCAAATCTGAGGACTTTTCCCCAAGGCGACACTTTCAAAAACACTTTATCACCCACTTCATATTCTATCTCTTTCCTCTTTAAATCTGAATAGGACTTCTGTTTGTCTGAGGCGGCTTTCAGACAGTTACAAATCACTTCTACTTTCTCTTCAGTTTCCTTAATAAAATCAACCTCGTGTATCTGTTTTTCTTTGAGTTCTGACCAATACAAAGGCATTTGACACTTACGTCCATACAATGCCTCATAATGCGCCATCTTCAAACTTGACTGAAAACTATTGTTGTAGATGAATTCCACCAATGGTAAGTATTTCTCCCAACTATCGTGGAATTCTAAAACACAACATCTAAGCATGTCTTCTAGTATCTGAACTGTTCTCTCTGACTGCCCATTGGTTTGGGGATGAAAGGCAGTACTGAAACTCAATTTTGTGCCCAAAGCTTCTTGTAGCTTTTTCCAAAATCGTGACATGAATCTCGGATCTCTATCTAAAATGATTGACAAAGGTATAATATGAAGTCTTACTATCTCAGACATGTACAAGTCTACCAATTTATTGAATGAGTAGTCGACTCGTACTGGTATAAAGTGGGTCGACTTAGTGAGTCTATCGACTACTACCTATACTGCATCTTTTTTTGGGAGTCAACGGTAAACCTGTCACGAAATCCATAGTAATACGGCTCTACTTCCACTCAGGAACCATAATAGGCTGAAGTAAACCCGGAGGTACTTGATGTTCGGCCTTCACTTGTTGACAAATCAGGCATTTTGATACAAATTCAGAAATATCTTTCTTTATACCCCGCCACCAGTACCATTTCATCAAATCTTGGTACATCTTTATGCTGCCTGGATGCACATTCAAACATCTGTTATGTGCTTCTTGCAAAATTTTGCGAATAAGCTCGTCATTCCTGGGTACAGAGACCCTATCTCGAAATGTTAGACATCCATCAGGATTTATTCGAAAGTCTGACTCAACGCTCGACTCACATAAAATTCTTTTGGCTTGCAAACTGCTATCATCCTTCTGAGCTTCGCAAATCTCTTGAAGGAGTAATGGTTCAGCCCTCAACTTGACTAATATGGATCCATCCTCTAACAAGGTCATCTGGGTGTTCATAGCTTTTAGTGCAAATAATGATTTTCTGCTCAAAGCATCGACAACTACATTTGCCTTTCCCGGATGGTAGTCAATTAATAGCTCATAATCTTTAATCAATTCTAACCATCTTTGTTCCCTCAAATTTAGTTCCTTCTGAGTCATCAAATATTTTAGGCTTTTGTGGTCAGTAAAAACCCGACACTTTTCACCGTATAAATGGTGCCTCCAAATTTTTAATGCAAACACGATTGCGGCCAACTCTAAATCATGAGTCGGGTAGTTCTTCTCGTACGGCTTCAACTTCCTAGAGGCATATGCAATCACTTTACCCTCTTGCATGAGTACACAGCCTAAGCGGTTCAAGGATGCGTCACTATAAACCACAAATTCTCTTCCCGACTCAGGTTGCACCAAAATAGGAGTCTCAGTCAACAATGTCTTCAATTTCTCGAAACTCTATTGACATTTTTTTGTCCAAACGAATTTCACATCTTTCTGCAGAAGTCTTGTCATTGGAGTGGCTATCATAGAAAGCCCCTTGACAAAACATCTGTAATAGCTAGCTAGGCCTAGAAAACTCCTTACTTCAGTTACATTCCTCGGCGGTTCCCACTTAACAATTACCAAAATTTTACTCGGGTCGACTCTTATCCCATCTCTCGAGACAATATGCCCAAAAATTCCACTTCCTTAAGCCAAAATTCTCTCTTACTGAATTTGGCATACAATTGTTTTTATCTCAAAACTTGTAGAACCATACTCAAATGTTCTGCATGATTATTCTCATCTTGAGAGTAAATTAATATGTCATCGATGAAGACCACAACAAATCTATCCAAATATGGTCGAAAAATGCGATTCATCAAATCCATGAAGATCACGGGGGCATTAGTTAGTCCAAAAGGCATGACCATAAACTCATAGTGGTCGTACCTAGTCCTAAACGTAATTTTCGGTATGTCCGAGTCCTTGACTCTCAACTGATAATACCCTGACCTTACATCTATCTTGGAAAATATTGTAGCTCCCTTCAATTGGTCAAATAGATCATCGATCCTTAGTAGCAGATACTTATTCTTCACTGTCGCCTTATTGAGTTGTTGATAATCTATACATAGTCTCATGGATTCATCTTTCTTCTTCACGAATAGAATGGGAGTGCCCTATGGAGAAAAACTTGTCCTCACGAAACCCTTATCCGTTAATTCTTGCAACTGTGCTTTTAGCTCTTCTAGTTCAGTTGGAGCCATTCTATCTGAACAATAGAAATAGGGCGATGCAAACTAGATCAATTCAATTCAATCTCTCTCTCTGGAGGTAGTCTTGGCAACTCTTCTGGAAAAACATCTAGGTATTCACATACTATGGGTACTAACTCAATTTTTGATCCGATTTCTTTAGTGTTCAGCATGAAGGCAAGATAAGCCTGATACCCCTTCCTTAGGTATCTCTGTGCTGACATGGTTGATATCATGGTTGGTGACCCATCCGGCTTATCTGATTCACCACAAATAAAATTACCATTTTCATCTCTCAACTCAAACTACTTCTTCCCACAATTCACAATTAATCCTTGGGTAACTAACCAGTCCATCCCAAGAATGAGGTCAAACTCGTCAAACGGTAATAACATAGATTAATCGGAAAGCAATGACCCTTAATCATCAAAGGGCACCCTTTGCAAACTCTATCAACCAACACACACTTGCTTAGGGGATTTGACACTCTTATAATGAACTCAATAAACTCTATAGGCATGCCCATGCTAGAGACTAATTTCATGCATAGGTATGAGTGGGTAGATCCCAGATCAATTAAAGCTATAACACGAGTATTATGAAGGGAAAAGATACCCGTGATTACATCGGGGGAAGATGCTTCTTCACGAGCACGAATGGCATATATCCTCACCGATGATCTACCCTCGACTCTAGTAGCTTGTTATTTAGAAGGATTCCTGCTTCCCATCTCAATTCCTGGGTTTCTCAAAGGTTTTCCTTTAGCGAACTTTCCGATCTTACACTTTGAAGCTTTTCTTTCCCGTCCACCTCGGGGCAATCTCTGATAAAGTGGTCTAAGGACCCACATCTGAAACAAGCTTTTTCATTAGCCTGACACTCACCAAAATGGCATCTGCCACACTGGGAACATTCTTGTCTACTTGGTCAAACATTGCCCACACTAGCAACTGATGTGGTTTGCCCTTTCGATCCTGAAAATTGCTTGCCTTTACTTCGATTTGAAAACCCCGTTGAAGTGACTGATTGAGTAATGAAATCCTTTGATTTCTTAAATGAGGATTGGTGAGACTTGTTCAGTTGTCTCTTCCTCGAGTCATGGGACTCGTACTCAGCTCTTCTCTTCTTTTTAGCCAACTCCTCGGCTTTACAGGCTCTATCCACCAACACTACAAACTCCCTTAATTCGAGAACTCCCACATATATGTAGATATCTTCGTTCAATCCATCCTCGAATCTCTTGTACATGATGGCCTCAGTAGACACACACTCTCTTGCATACTTGCTAAGCCTATGAACTCCCGTTCATAGTTGGTCACTGACATACGGCCTTGCTTCAATTCTAGGAACTCCTTTCTTTTGTGGTCGATGAACCTCTGGCTGATGTATTTCTTTCGGTATTCCTCTTGGAAGAATTCCCAACTAACTCTCTCCCTTGGCATCACTGACACCAAGGTATTCCACCATTGATAGGCTGAATCTCTCAGGAGAGACACCGTACACTTTAAACACTCTTCAGACGTGCAGGATAACTCATCGAATACCCGGATGGTATTCTCGAGCCAGAATTCTGCTTTCTCTGGGTCATCATCCTTATTTTCCCGAAATTCCTCGGCTCCAGTTTTCAGATCTTATCCACCGGAGGCCTTTCTCTTCTCACCACCTTAACCACTTGAGGGGCTACTAGAGTGGGTTGAGGTATAGGTGGGGGCGGAGGGGGCTGAGTGTTGGGATTTGCTCGAGTATACTCAGTATACCAATTGCTAATCAAGTGGAGAAAAGCTTTTCGAGCCTCATCTCCCTGATCCAAAGTCTCGGGTCTACTATTAACTGGCGCGATCCCTTGAGCGAGAGCCGGCGCATTACTAGCAGCATCATCAGCTGTAGTTCAGACTGGATCCGAATCCATCTACATAAAACACAATTTTATACGTCAGGAGTCATCACACTATCATTACTCAGACAGCCTTACATATGGCATGTATAGCTAGACTCATACTCACACTATGTTAGTCCTAGAATCGACTAAACCGTAGCTCTGATACCACTAAATGTAACACGCCACACCCAAGACCGATACTAGGTCTGGATACGAGGCATTACTATGCTTGAACTCACTAAAACATGTACTTAGGGGATATAAAATTTTGTTCCAACTTAAAAACTTCCCTTTCTTAGTCAACACATATAATAAGGGCCTACGAGGCCTTTAACTCATGTCAGAAAACTTTCAGAATTAAATCAAATAACTCATTTTTTTTGAAGCAGGGTTCACATGCCCGTGTGACTTGGAACATGCCCGTGTACCCTTAAGCATGCCCATGTCCAAACCGTGTGTATTACACGGCTTACACACACGACCGTGGGATTTGCCTGGGGCCTATTCTGAATAATAATACTAAGGTGCAGGGTTAACACGGCCTTGACACACGCCCGTGTGTCCAACCGTGCTGGCACTTAGGGGCTATTTACCAAGCCATTTTCCACCCTGAAATTAGGATCAATCCAATACATTTTTCATAAATAATAATACATACTACATTAACCTCAATAAACCCACATACATAGACAATTCTGGCCAGTCAAATAGTCAATGCAAAAGAATAATTAAAAGGGGCATACACCTCATTAGTATCATCTTTATTGCAAAAAGAAGAGTTTGCCAAACATTTTCTGAATCAAGAACCCATTACAAAATGATTTACCACCAACACTTTAACTAACAATTACAACTTGACAAAACACCCTAGTCCTATACATGCCATATTCAAAACAAGTCTAAAATTGTTATACCAAAGTGTTGTTGATAGTGTGATTTTCGAACCCCTGCGTCTATGATCTTTGAGTTATCTTGGCAATACTATAAGAAAGAAGGGCAATGAAAAAGGGGTAAGCAATAAGCTTAGTAACTTGCATGGAAATAATTAGAAATCGTAATCTTCATAAAAGAATAATTCATCCATAACATTAATTAATCGTATACAATCTAAGACTTCTCGATAATCCTTACTTACAATTGTCCATATCTAACATTTCTTTGTAACACATATAGAGTCAATTTCTCATGACCCATTCCTTAACACTTGTTTTCATTCATATCTCTACTTTTAAATTCATTTGTTCATCCCACCATACGCTGGAAATAATCAAATACATGCTTTTATAATCACTACGATAAGTATAAAGCCATTGTCACGCTCTCTGGGTGGTCTTACATGAAGTCTCCTCTAGGTACCGATGCCATGTTCCAAACATGGTCTTACACTGGCACACGTATCAACGCCGATGCCATGTTCCAAACATGGTCTTACACTGGCACACATATCAACGCCGATGCCATGTTCCAAACATGGTCTTACACTGGCACACATATCAACGCCGATGCTATGTTCCAAACATGGTCTTACACTGGCACACGTATCAATGCCGATGCCATGTTCCAAACATGGTCTTACACTGGCACACGTATCAACGCCGATGCCATGTTCCAAACATGGTCTTACACTGGCACACGTATCAACGCCGATGCCATGTTCCAAACATGTCCTGGTCCATTAGGACTTCGATATCACATTCACATAAGTTTCTTAATTCATTGAAGTATCATGCATCAATAAGACATTAAGCATTCTCACTTATGCTGATAAAATATTGCATTAAATTCACATACAACTTACCTTGTTTTCAAAATGAGTTTGTTTTTCGGTTTAGTCCACGACTTTATCCTTTCCACGATTGAGGTGAATTACCGTCTCCTCTTACTCTATAATAGCAAATTAGCTCATTTTAATAATTTTATTAATATAAGCATCTCAATAATCCTACTTAGGTAAAATTGCCATTTTACCCCTAGATTTTGGCAAAATCACCGTTTTGCCCCTAGGCTCAGAAATTAATTCTAATCACATTTTTATCTTCAACAAGCCTAGGCAAACATTTAATGCTCTTAAAGCTATCATCAACAATCAATATTTCACACACTTACTACCAAGTTCATAACCTTTTCATTAAGGTCCTATTTAATGTCCTCATGCTAACACCCTTTTTAAAAGTTGTTCATCTAACAACTAAGACTCAAGTTCTTCCTTAAAAATGCAACAAACAACTAAAGTAGCTCTCATGGTAAAACTCTAAACCTTTCATAACATTGCACAATAGTCCCCTCATTTGAAAGCTTAAGCTTTAGGGATCTCAAAAGTACAATTATTTTCAAGAAAAGTTCACTGGAACACTTACTTGAATGGATGAGAGTTTGTTGAAATTTTTGAAGGTTTCTACCCCTTATTTGCTGCAAATTTTCAGTGGAAGATGATAGGAGAAAAACATGATAACTTTTCTCTCCTTATTCTATTATTAAAAGTCAAATTAGTCCACCTACTACTACTAACTTTGACACTAATTGACAATTTTGTCTCCCATGCTCTCTTATGGCCGGCCAAGCCTCTTTCAAAGGCTAAATTGCCTTTTAAATACCCCCATTTAACAATACATAGCCATTTGGTACTCTTAGCATATAGAATGGAACTTTCGCACATTATGCGATTTAATCCTTTTTCGCAAATTAAACACGAAAATGTTAAAATTAAAATACCAAAATTTTTATGCTCATATGATATCATGCTCTAACTCATAATATATATCATGAAAATAATTTCTCCAATCTCAAAATAGTGATCCCGAGATCACTATTCCGACTAGCCCTTAAATCGGGCTATTACATAAGCTATGATAGCTTACTCTGTGTATGTATTTTTACTTCTATTTATAGATTTCGGAGACTAGTTGCAGGCTCGGGGATCGTCAATGAAATTTATCACACTATCAACTACTTTCAATATTTTTAAAAGTTGAATTAGAAATTTATGGCATTTATAGGCTATACTACTGCAACACCCAAACCCGGCCCAAGCGTTAAGGCCAGATCTGACATGTCACATGTGAAAAACCTTTAAGTCTTTCAAAAATCAAGTAAAATAGATTACAAAATTTAGGCGAAGTATTAAAATTAGATTTGATTGATAAATCGACAATTTGAGATGCAAAATCTTATAAATTGAAATTTTGAAAATATCGTCAATAGCTCGAGAAAATTTTAAAAGAAATTAAAGATATTTTTCGCAAAGAATTGATGAAAATCTTAAGAGTAATATTTGAGTTAAAAATATGAAAAATTTTATGAAATCCTTTTGTATATTCATTTTGAATAAAATGATTAATTAAGTTTTAGAAATTAAAATCTCAATTAAAATACTTTAAGCAGTTTATAAATTCATCAAACAATAAACAAAACCAAAAATTAATCCAGAGGCCTTATTACAACCTTAATTCAAATAGCCAAATAATTAAAAGTATTAAAAGAAATCCAAAATTCCAAATTTAACCGTTTTGAAATATGGCCTCCACCAAGATATCTATGGCCCAAGTCTCCATCATTGATCATTACGAAAGGGGTAAGTAAAACGGGGTGAGTTACTAGAACTCAATGTGTAACCCACTTACCGTTGTCCACTGGGCCAAATCTCATTAAGCAATTATTTGGGCCATAGCCCATTTACAATAATATAAATGTATCATATATATAATATGCATATGATATGCAATTCCCAAACCAAACCTAGTTTCCATCCGCTACACACCACCCTACCAACCAACACATCTGTGGGTGATCTTCAGTCAACCCACCCCGCCAACACACCAAACGTAGGCATTAAGCCATTTATATCAAATTTGTGGACTAGCCACCAGATTAACAGAATTTACATGGCATTGCAATTTTTCAAATTTGTGGCAGAGCCACCAGATTTATGTCGCAGAGCTACCAGAACTTCTCTTCATCATTATCCCATCCCATACAAATCATGTATATAATGCATAACAATTCAAAACAATGTATTAAGATATTTCTTACAAATTTTATGGCCCATTATAACAATTTATTAACTTGGCCCATTAAGCAGAATATTATCTTGGCCCATTTTGCATATTTTCAGATCGGCCCATTTAGCAAATATATCGATTTGGCCCACATAGAAAAATATATCGTTTTGGCCCATATAGCAATCTTATCGATTTGGCCCACATAGCAAAAGATATCGATTTTATCAATTTTATCAAATAATAAGGTCTAAACCATTTTTCTCAGTTTCACCTTAATACGATTTTAATCGAACGGTTTAATATCAATATGACATTAATCTCTAACCCAAAGAATATGGTGTGAGATTACACACCTGATTACGGTAAGCACTACGCTCTCTCGATCGTCAACACCTAAAATTTTATCACACTCGATTAGTCAACGCACGCGATTTAATAAATCTACTTTAAAACAAACGATCTAAGATTTTACCCTCGGGATCGTGAACAACTACGATTTGTCGATTTTCCCCGGTTAACGGTTCACAACTTGGTGGAAAATCCTGAATCGCTGATGCCTCAGAATAGCAAACGACCTCGAATAGTTGATTCTCACTGAATAAGGGTCCACAACCCGGAGGAAAGTCTCGAATCGCTGATACAGCCCTTCGCTTGAATTTAGGAGTAGGGATAGTTAACCCACCCCTTTTGAGATCTCCACTTGGCTTTCCTTTCGAATCGTTACTACAAGCCTCCAATCGTTAGATCTTATGTAGATAGATATTACGACAAAATATGGACTTATCAAAATGGTAAAAATCGGCTTACCACGAAATTCTGAATGATCAACGAATAAATCCCTATAATATAATCGGTTAATCCTTTCCATACTAATAATCATCTTAACGAACAAAAATTTTATGAAATCCGTGAAGAACTCTTACCTTAAAGATTTTAGAACCGAATCCTAGCGTTAATGCGATGACTTCGGAAGAATGAAGGTTCGGCCTTCCACTATATCTCTACGAAGAAGAAAGGGATCTTGTTTAAGAGAGAAAATAAGTGATGATTTCGGTCAAAAGACCTTCCCAAGCCAACATATAGATTCAGCAATAGAAGGAAGAAAGTAAAAAGAATTGAAAAGAAAACTTACCGATCATTCAAGAGGTGGGTAACAACTCGAATGAAAAAGAAAGATCAATGAAAGGATGGAAGGTCCGGGTATAGAGAAATAGTGGACTCAATATTCGGCTATGGTGAATAATATTAGAGTGGAAGTGATGCTTGAAGGATTTTGCTAAAAGAAAAGAAGAAGAGGAATGATGGATTAGTTTTGGTTTTCAATAATGATGAGTGAACAAAGAAATGGTCTCAAAGTTTGTATACAATCGGCAAGAAGAAAGAAGAAATGGAGTATGCCTCCTCAAGGTTGTGTAGATTCAGCAAAGAGGAGAAAAGGAGTTTGGAGAGAAAAGAGAAATAATACCAAAGTTGCCAATAGGGAATTGGCCAAAACAACCAAAATTTTACCAATTGCCAATGACCAAATTCAGCTAGGAGAATAGGAGTTTTGAGAGGAAAAACACAATTGATGATATTGGTATTTTGACCAAAAATAACACTTTAGTCTCACCAAAACATCAAGCACAATTTGGCTATCACCCTAGCCCCAAACCGTCCACATTCATCCCCCTAGGATAAAAGTTTGGCCACTCAAACTTTCCAAAACACTATCTACGAAATAAGCCTCTTATTCCCCTTACTTACCTATTTCTTTTGATTTCTTTCCCCAACCTCAACCTTGCCTTATTTCCTTTAGCCACCTTACCAAAAATAAAGAAGTCCACCTTACCATAAATACTCCTTGGCCAACACTTTAAGGAATGAATGCAAAAATAAAAGTCAAAAATGCACACAAAGGGATTTGAACTTCTTCCCTCAAGGTAATACATGTGGTGCCATAACCCCTTTACTAATAGCTCATTTATGCTAGCAATTTACTCATTTATTTCCATATGCTTTAAGGTCACTTACTCCATCTCTTTAAAGTGGTAAATGCCAAAATTGTTTACTAGGTCCAAATAAATCCCGAGCCTTCTCAGGACTTCCTAAACATACACAATTAATAATCTAACTAGCTTAGCACCAAAATATGCAACACATAAAATTCAAATTCTAGGATGTTACAACTACTTTTCGAATATGGTTGAAGTTGTATATATATGTATAAGCCATGCGAAAATGGTTTGTCCATCTTGTTAATCTTGGAATTTATATTTTGGCTTGATGATTATGTTTGTTTGTGGTTTTGGTTGATTTGGTTTTGGTATATATAAGTATGGTTATATTTGATATTTTACTCATGAATTTATTGATTCGAATATGTCTTGTATTTGGTTTTATTGAGCTAATAATTTGGTTTTGTAACACCCCAAACCCGACCTAGACGTTACGACCAGATCTGGCATGTCACATGAAAAGGTTCTTTAAAAATTGCATGCTCGTTAAAAACTTCGTATTCTTTTTGAAACTCCGCGCTTCGTTGTTTGTGAAATTCAGGTTTGTTTTTATGGTTTTCTTGTAAAAGCGTTGTTATTGCTATTAGCAAAAACTTTGTTTATAGCAGAAATTAGGTTGAATGAATTGCAAAGATGTGATATTTGCAAACAGTTATTGTCGTTTTAAGAAAACTCAATATCCAAACATGTAACAAGTTAAAAGCGATCGATACGAAATTTTAAAAGGAAAATTAAAAACCAATGGCCTTATTACATAAAATTAAACCCAAATCAGAATAAAACTCAAACAGAAATTTACTAAGGTCACGATGTATAGCCACCGCAGAGTCCTCCTCAGCTCCAAATCCTCAATGCTGCGGATCACCTGCAAGGTTAAAGTAAAGGGGTGAGTTACGAGAACTCAGTGTGTAATCCCCTAAACGGTCTTCAACTGGGCGTAAGCCCATACGGAAGCAACCTAGGCTGAAGCCCATACAAAAATAGACTGGGCCTTAGCCCTATTAGCATGGTAAAACAGATAATGTATGCAGCCCAACCTAATAATCCATCCGCTACACACCACCCGTACCGGCCCAACACACCTGTGGGTATTTCCAAATCGACCCGTCCATCCGCTACACACCTCGATGGTAGTCAAGCTGCTCATCGCAGAATTTGTGGCGAAGCCACCAGAATAACAGAATATACGTGGCAGAGCCACTTATACAGATTGTGGCAGAGCCACCAGGTTACACTTTCTCCGATCATCAAAACCCAACCCAATGCATGTTTTCATGACATAAATATCTCGTGTATACAGTATGTCACAATTATAATCGGTCATATAAATATCACACACATATCACTAAAACTACCACTAGGGGTATAGCGGTCATTTACCCTCCAGAGGTATTTCAGTAATTTTACCATCTAACGGCCTTTCCTGAAGGCCTATTGTCGCTTCGAGTGACACGAGACCCTTTCTGGGTCTCTTCGGAGCTGTTGGGCCTAAAATCCATTTTAAGCCCAAACGGGCCCACACGTTCGTGTAGCCCAAAATGTAAGGTTTCGATTCTAGATTCGTAGATTTCACATTCAGATCTATCTTTTGCTAGTTTTCCAATAGTTTGGCCCAAATGGGCTAGATAGCCCATTGGGCCCATTTGACCTGTTTAGGCCCGATTGGGCCCGTTATTGCCTTAGTATCGTGAGAGTGATCACAGCACCTCAACAACTAAACGTCACGATTTGTATCTCGATTTACCTCTACGAGCGCTCACATGCTCGAGTGATGACAGTTGTAGGCTTTTCGGCTTTTTGGCCGTTTCACAGAACATCACAAGCGCTTATCGGAATGGGTGTGAGATTACACACCTGTTTACGATTTGCGATACTCGGTACTATTTCTAGAATACCTGAGATCCATATTGGATAACAGTTAGTCTTAATACAATATCTTCCAAACATTGCGATTGACAAAACACTCTACGTCACTTACCCAAAAATCTGAGAATTCCACGGCAAGGGAAGATTGTATAAACGTTCTTTGGTTTACCCCCGTCGAGCCCCTTGCAATGTTGCAAACCAAGAAGAAGTGTTAACCATTAAAACTAACATCCAACCTAAAAAGATGGGAGCCTTTCGGCTTGAATAAGAATTAACCAAAGAGCACCAATATTCGGCCTTAGACCCACTTACCAACCAACCTCCGAAACCAAGACTAGCAAAGTATAAGAGGTATGCTAGCGCTCCAACAGATTCAGCCTCAGGTCAGAGATGAGTTGCAAGAGAAGAAAAGATTCGGCCTTGCCAATAAGAATGGGAGTTTCGACTTTAGAGAGAAGAGAAAAGAAAGAAATGATGAAAAAGAAATAAGAGAAAAGATACTACCTTTCGAACACAGACGAACCGAATAAACCAGATAATTTCGACGATCAAGAGGTCACCAAGCTTCAGACTAACCACTATTCGGCTAATGGCAAAAGAAAGAGAAGTTGATTCAAATGGGATAACAAAGGAGGTTTGGCTTTTGGAGAAATTCCTGAGAGAAAAGATGAGAGGAGAGTAGAAAGAAAAGAGTGAATAAGAAAGCTTGCCACGTTCGGCCTAAGGAAAATCAAGGAGGGTTGGTCTTACCAAATCGGCACCTAGCAGAAAAGAGTGTATGGGGAAGAAAAGAGATGGAAAACAAGAAGTTGATTAAAGTTAGAATTGCAGAGGAAAAAGACCCGAAATGTTCTTTTGGAGAAAAAAATGCCAAAATGCCAAAATGCTAATAGATATTAGAGAAATTTCGGCAATACTCTACACTAGCCGAAAATGCCCATACACCACCCCCTTAGCCATTTTTCCTTTCCATCAATACTCCCACATTAGGCCAAACACTCCCAACACCATCCACTTCCCTAATTTTCTCATACATTTGCTCCCCAACTTCCTCTCCATCACCCATTCAAACAATTTGACCAAGTCCTCCCTCTCTCTTGCAGAGTTTGGTCTCCACCCAGCTACCTCCCTATCCTGAGCACAAAAAAAACTCCCCACATGCTACTTGTGGGATTCAAACACCACTCCCCTTGCTTCCATGTTGACACCACCACCATTCCACCACAGGCTCACTTGTGTTAACAAGGTACAACCAATTAAACTTAAGTCCTGCCTTCACTAGCTCACGCCACTAAAGTCCCAAAAACCAAACTTTCACCAAGGCCTAGGCTCGAACCCAAGCCTTCCCAGGACCCCCAAACACACCTAAATAACAAGCTAAGTGAGCTAAATGCATGCAACAGTGCAAAAATGCCAGACCCCAATTTTTAGGATGTTACAGGTTTTATAATGATAGGTATAAAATTTGATTCATAGTGTACTTTTATTGAATAGCCGAATATAAAATGACTTAATATAGTCTTGCGATTTGGAAAAAGTATAATTCCTATATGTATTTTAAAGCATATGAATTTAACTTGTTTATATTCGGCAATTGTATTTGGGTTTTGACCATTTGAATAGTAAATTTGGATGCTTTGTTGTGTGTTTTCAAATTATGTTAGTTTGATAATAATTATTCTTGCGTAAGAGATATATGTTTAAGACATGATGTTTATATATAATGGATGTGTTAGCTTATTACAATTCTTTCATCAAATAAAGAAATGGTTAAGAATTATGTTGGTAAATAAATCACGATTTGGTATTTATATATATATTTTCATATAAGTATATGAAGTGATAGGTTGATTTATATATAATTGTATGTGCTTAGTTGAATATGTATTTTTTTAATTTGGTCTTGTATATGAAGTTTGTTATATTGCAAATACGTAGTTGTATTATTCTTAATGTGATATAAAAATTTTGGATAATGTTTGGAATTAGTTCTATGTAAGAATATACGCTTGTAAAGGGATTTAGTAAGTTAAAAGTGGACATTGAAATATGCATTACTATATTAATTTGAGGTTTTGTAAAGTTACTAAATGAATAGTACTTTAAGTTATAAGGAATTAAGTTTGTTATTTTCTAAATAGTGCCAAATGGAACTTGCCAAAAAAAAAGATGTGTTTGAATATCTTTATTTATTATATCTTATATATGTGTTTATATATTGTAGTACTATATTATATTTATGGTATAAACAAATGCAATGTGATAAAATGACATGTTAGGTGCTTATTGCTTATGAATTATAAATCTGATTATGTATTTAGAAAGTACCGCCATATGATTTGCAAAGAGATTAATTTAGTTTTATTTATATTAATAATTATCTATTTTAAGAGTTTCAATAAAATTATGCATATGATTATATATTTGGAAGTTATGTTTCGTCTGGTAATACCTCGTAACCCCTTTCCGGTGACAGATAAGGGTTAGGGGTGTTACATATTCTCCATTTCTTTCAACAAGTATTGAAACTCAAATGCTGAAAACTTGTCTCGAGACATGATTATTTACTGAAAAAAATGTTAAAAAGAACAAAAAAAAATAGAAAATTAAATACCCCACTACAAATTCTCACAAGGTCACTCGGAAAGAAAATAAGAATGTATCACTATCGCTCGTGTTTGCACTCTCTTTTTAAGGCTTTTTCTACACTCTAATAAACTCTCCACTCTCTTGCCTTTTTCCACATGACCTCATCTCACAATTTCGTATTTCGTTTCAAAAGACCTATTGGCTTGCTTCGGGGTCAATTTCAAATTTGTTTCAAAAGGATGAGATGGGTGTAGGTAGGTTGAACAAAAAAGAAAATCGGGTTGGAGGGTGGCGTTGGGGTGGGGAAAGTGATGGTAGATTGAGAAATCTGATGGGAGTAAAAGGGATGAAAAACAAAGCAAGAACTTTCAAAACTTCACACTTCTTTTTTTTTTGTACTCGAATTTTTTTATATTTCGTATTTCTTTTTTTCAATTTGAATACGATATGCTGAATACAAATTGAATACAACTTTGATTTTTTTTTAAATTTGGAAATTTTTTTGCTTTTTTCAATAGAACCTACTCGGGATCTTCATGAACGTCGACGATCCTCGTTTTGAAGCTCTGATACCAAATGATATGAACTTGCCTCGGCTTAGTGAGTTGAGTCACTTTCGTTGCCTGATCGTCGACAAGGAGAATGTTCGTTGCGTTGAAAATGTGAATTTGGCTAAGTGTTGCGGAAGCTAACAAGATGGTTTTGAAATAGAAAGGGGTTTTAGTAAGAATGTAGCAGGCTCAATTTAACAAAGAAAATGAAAATAGATAGTTTTGGATAAGTGGTGGAGATGGAATATCGGACTTAAACTAAGATCAATTCAACATTATATAGTAGTGTCACCCCAGTTCTTATACGGTTAAGGTGGTTGGGTGGAAAATAGAATAGGTGAACGCCACACCAAGAGTTGGTGATAAGTTCAAACAAGTTCGGAGATGCCATTAGCAATGCTAGATAAGTCACTCGAGACTCGTACGAAATAGGAGTTGAGAAAAACCTCACAGAAACAAAGTTTCAATTTAAAATTTGCCAAAAAATCCTTTACAAAAGAAAATGAACAACTATTTATAACCTAAGCATGGCTAGCCGAATGGGCAACTTAAGGGCTAAGAATTCAGCCATGAAAATGCTAGAAAATTTTAGAAGAAAAATCATTAATTTGCTGCTGCTAGGTTCGGCTGAATGAAACTCCAAGGGTCAGCTTCTAGAATGAGCAAATGAACTTGAAAGATGAATGCATGGGGAGGCCAATGGCCATGTCCAAATTCAGCTACCTGGGATGCTAATGGTCAGAATGAGGAAGGAAACCAGCTGAATGTATTTGGAAAGCATTGGAGCTGAATGGGCATGTCTAGGTTCAGCCAAGGCTTTGAATGAGCTCAATCAATGTGCAACTTTTTGCTAAAAAATTACCAGCATTAAAATGAGTCTTTGAATAGCCAAATGATGTGAAAAGTCAGCTTTGAAAAATTCTTGAATGTGGACACTTTGGCCGAATGGTCACTTTGGGAAGGGAAATGAGCTGCTGACTTTTTAATTTCAGCTTAAGAACTCCCTTAAACGTCAGCCATGCACCTAGCCATCCAAAGTAATGAACCTGCACCAATTAATTCACAAAAATTAAGCTCCCCTTTGGACATATTAAATTCGGTAGCAAGACACTTAAAAACCTGCAAATTAAATTTAATTCAAGCAATTATGTTGTCTTAGATTAGGACATAATAAAGGGCTGTAGGAACTAATACAAATTAAATAAGGGCTTTTCTAGACACATTAAAAACATGCAATAAGCTTTGACATATTTATGAGTTGTAGTAAATTAAACTAAATTAACTTAATTATTTAATTGGTTCAAACACTAATTTAAATGAGTTGAAATAAATTTAATCCAAGCTCAAACGAGCTGAAATAAATTCATAGGAGCTAAACTAAGCTCATGTGAGCTAAACCGAGCTACATGGAGCACGAGGAGCTGAATTCAAGCTGAAATTAGCTTGCGTTAAGGCACGTAAAATCCTTGAATTGCTATCCCGAGCTTGTTTCCAAGTTATTTCGCACGGTCTCGTAAATTCCTTACTTGAGTTGAATAGTCCTCGACCGTGCTTGTATCACACCCATCTTATTAGCATGGCTTTTGTTTTCTTCTTCTTCATGATGTATTTCAGTGTTGAATGGTCCGTGTAAATGTAAACTAGGTTCGCTATTATATACAGTCTGAACCTTTCACAAACAAATATGACCACTAGCATTTCCTTTTCAATAATGGTATAATTACATTGAAGAGGATCTAGTGTCTTACTTGCATAATGGATTGCATGAAAGACTTTATCCTTGTCTTATCCTAACACCGCTTGTAACACCCCTAACCTGTATCCGTCACCGAAATAGGGTTGTAGAGCATTACCATAAAACTATAACACAAAAAACATACATTTCCAATCATTTCATTAAACATATCAAAATCCATTCGTACACATACATAGCGTCCCTTAATCAAGACTTTTAGGCTTTAGAAACACTTTAGAAACAGTTCGGGACTAAATCAAAAACTTTGAAACGTTGAGGAAAAATTTAGAAAAACTTAAACTGTAGGTGTCACACGGTCGTGTGGCCAAGCCGTGTGACTCACACAGCTGAGACACACACCTGTGTCTTAAGCCGTGTCACACTCAAAATAGGGACACACGGCCATGTCCCAGCCCGTGTCTGTGCCCATGTAACTCTCTGACTTGGGCCATATGGCCAAGCCACACGCTCGTGTGCCAGGCCATGTATCTTTCAAAAAGCAAACATTAGAAACTTATAAGGGACACACGGCTATGTCACATGGTCGTGTGTCACACACAGCTAATACACACGCCCATATCTTATGCCGTGTGGACAAGAAATAGGCCAATTTCAAGCCATTCCTTTCACCCATTTCAAGCTCACACCTACAAGACATTTGCATAAACAATAAAGCTTTCAAACATACCTAAAATATGCATAATAAGGCTAATTCAATATGGAATCTATCCATACAACAATTATGCCAAAAGGCACCTCAATCACAGCAATCAAATATACTTATACATATGCATAATTTAACCATTCATCAATCATACATTTATGACCTAATTCCATACCAAACTTACCATAATGACCATATGTCAAAATCACATAAAAATACACCAATTTGGTCATTCAAAACATAACTTCACTTGACCATTTCAACACATGCATCGAAACCATCAAAGTGACACGAAACTAGCCATTTCCAAATCGTTCCAACAACCAACATATATACTATAACACCTTATACCCGAGCCCGAAGCTAAGACTGGATGCGAGACATTACCATGTTTAAACTCACTTAAACATACACTTACGAGTAGTAAAATTTCGTTCCGACTTAAAAGCTTCTCTTTCTTAGTCTAATCATAATTTCATGGGCCTACGAGGCCTTAAACACATCTCTAAAAACTTTTGAAACTTAATCGAAAACCTTTCTTTGAAACAGGGGTCACACGCCCATGTGGCTTGGGACACGCCCGTGTACCCTTTGACATGCCCGTGTCTTCCACCCGTGGTCAACACTAACTAATTACACACGGCCTTGACACGCCCGTGGACATAAATCGAGTGCTAAACCTTGATATACTGACTTATTTCACATGGTCTAGGGCACACGCCCATGTTCTAACCGTGTATCGCACACAGCCTAACAAGCGGCTGTGGAATTTGCTTGTGGCCTATTCTGACTTAAAATACTAAGGTGCAGGGGACGCACGGCCTAGACACATAGGCTATTTACCAAGCCAATTGCCACCTGAAATTAAGACTAATTCAAGTTCAATTCAATACATTTCATAACCAATACTACATGCTTCATTTATTTCAATAAACATACATACTTAGTAAATTTTTGGCCAATCACTTTGCCATATACAAAAGAATAATAAACTTGATTGCCTATACAATGGCCTTTCTTAAAACATATTCTCAAAATGAATGCTTCCTATACATGCCTTACTTAGTAAAATAACTTGGCTATACCAAAATAGAGATTGATAGTGTGCTACGAGCTCCGACTCCAATGATCCACAAGTTAGCTTGGCAGGGCTACATAGAAAGAAAGGATTAAAGACGTAAGCATTTAGCTTAGTAAGTTTGCATGTAAAACACATATTAATAAACTTGCTTAATATAAACCATTTGACATAACAATGGTATCATAAATTTCAGCAATAAAGCTTACTTACTCATACTGATTCTTACATGTCTCATGATACTTACTATTTTCATACTTGTAAGGTAAACATGGTACCTGTATCACTTGATCACATTGATCAACATACTTTGATATAACAATCATGATCTCTAACTTGTCATTCATAACATAAATAATACTCAATTTTCAACTTGGTAATAGCTTTGCTTACTTAGCTTTCTTGTTATCTCATTTTAACTTTACTCATTTGCCTAATTAATTTCTGTGAATAACCGAGGATACTAAATCTCATCCCACATAACTTAATGCCAAAGACATATCTTAGATATGGTCTTACAAGGAATACCTCATCTTGGTTTCAAGGCTATGTCTTGACTTGGACTTATATGAAGTCTTTCTTATTCTCACCAATGCCATGCCTTAGCTTGGAATTACATGGGATCTCTTTATCTTGGTAGCTTTTAAATGCCAACCTTGCCTTGGACTTACATGATAACTATTCAATGCCAAGCTTGCCTTGGACTTACATGATAATTGTTCAATGCCAAGCTTGCCTTGGACTTATATGATAACTGTTCAATGCCAAGCTTGCCTTGGACTTACATGATATCTGTTCAATGCCAAGCTTGCCTTGGGCTTACATGATAACTGTGCTTGATTGCCGATGCCATGTCTTGGCTTGGTCTTATACGGACTTTCTTATATCACGTGATAGATCGAGTATCCTGGGAAATTCATCCTCATTCGGGACTTGTTCATACTTAATATCCTTAATTTCTTTGTTTAACATAGCATTAAGCATTCCTTGGAAATAATGTACATTATACTAAGCAATTCAATGATAAAAATCATAAAGCTTAGAAATCATACAAACTTACCTTAATATACAAAATGTATGTAAGTATGCAATTTAGTCCTCGACTTTGTTCTTGCCTCGATTTCCATTCGGGCTTCATTTTTATTGATCTATAATCATAAATAGATCATTTAATAATCACATTGACTAAATTGACCCTTAACACATACTTTAGCAAAATTACTATTTTGCCCCTAAACTTTCTTATATTTACACTTTAACCCCAAGGCTCGTAAAATGATTTTTATTGAACTTTCTTAAACTTCATGCTTAGCTGATTCATTTTCTATACTATAACAATCATCAATTCTCACTATTTCTAGTATGTATGGCCAATTTTCATAACTATTACAAATTAGTCCATACTATCATTTTTCATGAAATTCACTTAGAAAAAGATGTTTATCTAACATCAAACTCTCATAAACTTACATAAAACATCATTTAACATGCATGTCATTCATGGGTAAATTTTTGAACATGCATGCTAGCTCATTTTATAGCTAAAAATAGCTAATTCATAATACGAGAACTTCAAAAATACAAAGAATATTAAAAACAGGGCTAAAATGAACTTACTAGCAAGCTTGAAAAAAATGAAGAACCCTAGCTATGGAGTCTCCAAATTTTTGGCAATGTGAGGAAGAAGATGAATGGCTTTTTATTATCTTTTTCCTATTTTAATCATGTATTAGACAAATGACTAAAATGCCCTTCTCTTTAAAAATTTCTATTTTACTAACTCATGTCCAATTTTGTCCAAAAATTATAATTTGGGCAAATTACTACTTAAAGACTTCTAATTGGTATTCTAAAGCTATTTCATACAAAAAGCTTCTAGAAACTCATATTTTGCAACTTTTTCAATTTAGTCCTTTTGGACCATTCAACCTCAATTTAACAAAATTGCTTCATGAAACTTTCCCACTAGCATGCAAACATGACATAAACCTTAAAAACTCATAAATTCACCTCGAATTCGTGGCCTCGCACCACTATTCTGACTAGGCCCTAAATCGGGTTGTTACACTTCTCCTCCCTTAGGGATTTTCGTCCTCGAAAATCTTACCGGCAAATAAGTTCGGGTACTGGTTTCTCATGCTCTTTTCTAATTCCCATGTAGCTTCCTCTATCCCATGCCTTTGTCGCAATACTTTAACTAGAGCAATACTTTTATTTCTTAGCTGCTAGACTTCCCGAGCTAAAATCTTGATTGGTTTTTCATCATAAGTCATGTCGGGATGAATCTCTATCTCTGACGGGGTAATTACATGGGAAGGATCTGATCGGTAGCGTCTCAACATTGACACGTGAAACACATCATGTATCTTTTCTAACTCTGATGGCAAAGCCAATCTGTAAGCTACCGGCCCAACTTTCTCGGTAATCTCAAACGGTCCAATAAAACGTGGACTTAACTTGCCTTTCAGGCTAAATCTGAGAACTTTTCTCCAAGGTGACACTTGCAAGAAAACTTTATCCCTGACTTGATACTCTATCTCTCTTCTCTTAAGGTCCAAACAAGATTTCTATCTATTTGATGTAGCTTTTAAACATTCTCGTATCACTTTCACTTTCTCTTTAGCTTCTCTAACCAAATCAACCCCGTGAATTTGGTTTTCTTTGAGTTTAGTCCAAAATAAAGGTGTTCTGTATTTACGCCCATATAGAGCCTCATAAGGCGCCATATTTAAGCTCTACTGAAAACTATTATTGTAGGCGAACTCTACCAATGGGAGAAATTTTCCCAATTGCCTTGGAATTCTAGAACACAACATCGAAGCATAACCTCAAGTATCTGAATCAACCTTTCTGACTGACCGTCAGTTTGAGGATGAAAAGCTGTGCTAAAACTCAATTTTGTACCCAAGGCTTCTTGCAACTTCTTCATAAATCTGGAAGTGAATCTCGGATCTCCATTTGATATGATTGACAAGGGGACTTCATGAAGTCTTACTATTTTAGAAACATACAATTTGCCAGCTTGTCAAATGAGTAGTCAACTCGTACAGGTAGGAAATGAGCTGACTTTGTGAGTCTACCAACTACAACCCATATAGCATCTTTCTTGCTCGGTGATAGTGGCAATCTCGTTACAAAATCTATAGTGATAAGGTCCCATTTCCACTCGGGTATCATATGAAACACCCCAAACCCAGCCCACAAGCCCTGATCGGATCTGGTATGTTCTCGAGTAAAACTTCAATTAATTCTCATTTTGTTTTATAAGAAAATACAATGGTTTCATATATAATAGATCTACTTAGTGGTTGCGTTGTAAATGGTGTTTATATAGTTGGTGTCTCATTAAAACGTTATCTTTAAGAGAAAGATTTTAAGTTAAAAGAAAACCAAATTTAATGAAAAACTTATTATTATTGTAAAAACCATAGGTGTTTAGGTGTCAAAACAGTTTAAGTTATTTTTCGAAACCATTTAATTATTTAGTAAATAGTTGATCGTAGCAGATTAAAAATCTAAAACGTAAAAATTTAAACAGTTCATAGCGGCCTTATTACAAAAATAACATAGCCCAAAATAAATCCTAAATAATAAAAGAAAACGTAGCAAGTTTAATTAAAAGAAAATCCGATATACTGAGTTGAGCAATGGCCACCACGTAGTCCTCGCTGCCCTGATCTATCACGCTAAGCTTCACCTGAAAATATATCCCATAAAGGGTGAGTCAACAGACTCAATGTGTAATATTACACTAAAAGCCCAATCGATCATAGTCATTAAGCCCATTTAAAACATATTTAGCCATAAGCCCATTTTATAGCAAATCAGATAATAATCGATTAAATCACATGTACATATAAAAAATGAAATGAAATCCCGAGCCCACCTAAATATCCATCCGCTACACACCACCCGTGCCTACCAATCACACAGTGGGGATTACTAAATCGACCTTCCATCCGCTACACACCATCGAAGGGCGTCATTGCGATCAAGCGCACATCGCCCTTATAAATTGTGGCATAGCCACCGGATAATTGTGTGAGTCACGGATTTATAATATGTGACCGAAGTCACCGAATTCATATATGTGACCGAAGTCATCGGATTATGTAGTAAAACCACCGGAACATTTCCCCTTTATCAAAATCACCCATATGCCCATGCAATAAACATATTATTTTGATATTATGCGATATACCCCCAAAATCATAACAGAAATCATACACATTTCATATTTATGCTTATAGCATTATTAACAAAGTATTAAGGGGGTAAACATACCTGAATACCATGTACCACTGAATGGTACCCGCAACCATTTTCTTACATATTTTTCTTAATACATGTAAATCATTAATATTATCGATCTAATAGAAATTTAGTATAGTGTTACACACCTTATAACCGTGAGAACTATACTTTCCCGCTCGTCGATACCTAATATTTATCACACTTGATTAGAACACTAATACTTATAAAACTATACAATTGATGAATAATCTAATTCCTTACCCTCGGAATCTCGAACAATAATTATATGTGATTCATCTCCGATAGATGGTTCATAACCCAATGAAAAACCATGAACAAATAATGGTTCGGGTGTACGCACGACTTCAAATAATCGATCTTCGTTGGCAGAGGGCCCATAACCTGGTGGAAAGTCTCGGATCCCCGATACAGCCCTTCATTTGAAATTTGAGGGTATAACAGAACCACCATTCTTCCAAACACTCATTATCGCTCTTTTCGAACCCATTTTGTTTGCCCCAAAATCTTACGTTCACGGGAAAATAATCGAGCGATAGAGTCCCCTAAAACGAAATCGATTAGTAGTCTATCTAAAATGATATAACAAGTAATATAAAAATCTTTTACCTTGAATATTTAAATCCCGATGGATCTCTCCTTAATCGTTGGCTACAAAAAGGATCCCGAAATCCTCCTTCAAGGTTTCGTCCAAAGAGAATAAAAAGGATTAGATTCCTAAAATCGGCTAATCCCAAAAGAAAAAGAAAGAAAAATGATAGATAGTTAATCCTTACCACTAACGCTGAAATCGATTGCACCCTTACTTGATACTACAAAGAGATTCGGCTATATAGGAGAATGATTGACTTTGACGAAGAACGAGAAGAGAATGGGGTGTGATGCGATTCGGCTTGGTGACAAGAAGAAGATTCGGCCTTTTCAAAAGAGAATAGAGATGGAAGGTTTTAGGTGTTATGGTTATGGTGAAAATGGAGGATGGTTTCGGCTATTACAAGAGAAAGAAGAAGAAGTGAATGATGAAATGGTTGACTCTTAACAAAATAGAAAGAAAAGAAGAGAAAGGAAAAGTAAAAGAAAAGAAGAAATGATCAAAGAGGCTAAATGGTTTCGGTTATGGAAGAAATTGAACAAAGAAAAAGTTTTTGATAATGGTGCACAATCGGTCAAGTAAGAAAAAGAATGAAAGGAAAAATGCCTTCAAAAGTAGTCATATTTCAGTACCAAAAGAAAGAAAAACTTAAGAGGAAAAGAAGAAAAAGAGATACCAATATGGTCAAAGATGATAGCCAAAACAAAACAAAATTTTCACCTAATGCCAATGACAAATTCGGCTAAGGAGAAAGATTTTGGAGAAAAGGGAAAAGATGCACAAAATTCTAAGAGTTTGGACAACTATCCTCCCCCTAATCCCATACAACATTCGGCCAACTCACATCTCATCCCAAATCCCACCTTTTCCTCCTCATTTCCTCCTAATCTTCCCCCTAATCACTTTCACAATTAAGCCAACCCCCTTAGCCCCCTATGCCGTCTACAAGCATGGTCAAGTGGCCATAGAAAAACTTCCAAAACATCACCCATTCATCAAGCCTTATGTCCGCTTATCCTTCCATAACACCTTGATTCCATACCTTAACTAATAACTTGCCTTTTTCCTTTGGTCTACTATCCAAAAATGAAAGAAAATCCATCCATACCAAAAATAAAGCTTGACAGACACAATAGGAAAGAGAACAAAAATAAAAATCCTTCTAATTGTTAACCAAGGGATTCGAACCTCTCCCCTCATACATTCACCCATGCGCCAACACCACCTTACCAATTGACTTGTTGTGATTAAAACCTCATACCAATTTTTCTTAAAGCATGTCTTGCTTAGCTCCATCTTAAGACTTAAAAATTTAATATTTTTCTAAGGCATTCTCCTACATACTGAAGTTCCTAAAACTCCCAAACCACACTCAAACCACACATAGGCATGCTACCACATACAATTAAGTTAAAAATGCATAACCCCTATATTCTGGATATTACAGTTCTACCCCCTTAAAATAATTTTGACCTTTAAATTACCTGGCTAGAACAAGTGAGAGTATTGTTGTCGCATTGCTTCCATCCGGTTCCCACGAAACTTCTTCCGATCCATGATTACGCCATAACACTTTGACGAGAGGAACTGATTTTCTCTGTAACACCTTTACATCCCATTCTAGAATTTGAATTGGCTCCTCTTCGTAAGACAAATCTGGTCTTACTTCCACTTCCTCAACTGGCACTATATGAGATGGATCCAACCGGTAATGATGTAACATTGAAACACGGAACACATCGTGCATTTGCTTCAATTCCGTAGGCAACTCTAACTGATATGCCACTAGTCCAACCCACTTCAAAACCCGATAAGGTCCTATAAACCTGGGACTTAACTTTCCTTTGCGACCAAATCTCATCACCTTTTTCCAAGGTGAAACATTTAGGGACACTTGATCCCCCATAGCAAACTCTATTTCCTTCCGCTTAAGATCTGCGTACGACTTTTGCCTGTCAAAAGCTTCCTTTAACCGAGCCCAAATTACCTTAACCTTTTCTTTGGATTTCGCCACAATCTCTGGACCCAAAACAAGATGTTCCCCCAATTCTGTCCAACACGTAGGAGTGCGACACTTCCGTCCATACAGTGCTTCATACGATGCCATCCGAATACTTGCTTGATAACTGTTGTTGTACGTAAACTCGCTAAAGGTAAGAACTCCTCCCATCTTCCTCTAAAATCTATCACACATCCCCTTAACATATCCTCTAACACTTGGATTACTCGCTCAGACTGGCCGTCCGACTGAGGATGAAATGCCGTACTGAAGTCCAACTTGGTGCCTAAAGCCTGATGTAATGCTTTCCAAAATTGAGATGTAAACCTCGGATCCCTATCCGAAACAATCAACACCAGCACTCCATGCAACCTCACAATCTCAGCCACATACAACCGCCAATTTCGCAAAGAGTAATCAACCGTCTTTGGGATGAAATGTGCGATTTCATCAATCGATCCACTATCACCCATACCGAGTCTTTCTTAGTGGGCGTAAGAGGAAGCCCACTAACAAAGTCCATGGTAATTCTCTCCCACTTCCACTGCGGAATCTTTATCGGTTGAAGCAATCCTGAAGGTACTTGATGTTCAACCTTGACTTGCTGACACGTTAAGCACTTCCTTACAAACTCCATAACTTCTCGCTTAAGACCAGGCCACTAAAACTGATCTCGTAAATCTTGATATAACTTACTTCCTCCAGGATGCATAGCATAAGGGTTACGATACAACTCCTGAAGAATCCTTTGCCTCAGCTCCTTATCCTTCGGCATACAGACCTTACCCTTGAAACACAATATTCCATCGCTATTAACACCATAATCTTCCAACTTCCCACTCCATACTTGCTGTAGCTTAGCACTTAGATCATCATCTACCAACTATCTTTCTTTCACCTGACTCAACCACGTCGGCTTTACTTGTAATTCGCCAGCAAGCTTCCGTCGTCATAAAGACTAAGATGTGCAAACATCTCCCTTAGATCTGACACCACTTTCTGACTTAGAGCGTCTGCCACCACATTCGCCTTGCCCGGGTGGTACTCTATAGAAAAATCGTAGTCTTTCAACAACTCCACCCACCTTCGCTGTCTCAAATTTAGCTCCTTCTAAGTCAGCAGATATTTCAGGCTCTTGTGATCCGTATATATCACTGACTTTTCTCCATACAGATAATGCCTCCACACCTTAAGAGCAAAGACTACCACTGCTAACTCCAAGTCATGCGTCAGATAGTTAACCTCGTATGGTCTCAATTGCCGAGACGCACGCAACTACCTTCCCGTCTTGCATCAGAACACATCCTAATCCTGTGTGAGAAGCGTCACAATACACCACGAAATCCTTCCCTGCCTCAGGCTGAATCAAAAATGGAGCTTCAGTCAAAACCCTCTTAAGCTTCTCAAAGCTCTCATGCTGCTTATCTGCCCATACGAAAGGTACCTCCTTTTTCAACAACTTTGTCAAATGTGCCGCTATCGATGAGAATCCTTCGACGAACCTTCTATAGTAGCCCGCTAATCCTAAGAAACTGCGAACCTCAGTTACGGACTTAGGTGGTTTCCAATCTAACACTGCCTCAATCTTCCGAGGATCCACCCTTATCCCTTCTGCAAACACCACATGGCCTAAAAACGCAACTTCTTTCAGCCAAAATTCACACTTGCTGAATTTGGCATAAATCTTCTTCTCCCTTAACACTTGCAACACTATCCGAAGATGCTCATCATGGTCTATCTCTGACTTAGAATACACTAGGATGTTGTCTATGAACACCACGATGAACTGATCCAAGTAGGGTTGAAAAACCCGATTCATCATATCCATGAACGCAGCTGGGGCGTTCGTCAATCCGAACGGCATTACCAAAAACTCATAATGCCCATATCTTGTTCGGAAAGCTGTCTTATGGATATCTGCTTCCTTCACCTTAAGCTGATGATACCCCGAACTTAGATCTATCTTTGAGAATACCGCAGCTCCCTTAAGTTGATCGAACAAGTCGTCGATCCTCGGTAAAGGATATTTGTTCTTGATGGTCAGCTTATTCAACTGCCGATAATCTATACACATCCTCATCATTCCCTCCTTCATCTTTACAAACAAGACCGGTGCTCCCCATGGAGACACACTAGGTCGGATAAACCCACGATCAAGCAACTCTTAAATTTGAGCCTTAAGCTCAACCAACTCCGTTGGTGCCATTCTATACGGAGCGATAGATACTGTGCCGTTTCAGGCAATAAATCAATCCCAAATTCTACCTTCCGATCCGGAGGCAATCCTAAAAGTTCCTCCAGAAAAACATCCACAAATTCACTCACAGTCCTGACCTCTTCAATAGTTGCTTCTTTAACCTCCGAGGCACTAACCAACATCAAAAAAGCTACACATCCCTTTCTTACCAATTTTTTTGCCTTAAGAGCAGATACCACGTTTGATAAGTAGTTTCGTCTCTCACCCATTACCACAACTTCTTTGTCATCAATAGTTCTTAATGACATCCGCTTAGCAGCATAATCCACATTTGCACGGCACTTCACTAGCCAATCCATGCCTAAGATCAGGTCAAATTCCCGAATGGCAACTCCATTAAGTTAGCCGAAAACTGCGTCCCTTGAACTTCTAAAGGCACTTCCTTAAAGAGCTTATCTACTACTACAGTCTGTCCTAAAGGACTAAGTACAGTCATCTTCCTAGGTACAGTCTCAGAAGTCACATGCAGAGTTCCAGATACTTTACTAGAGATGTATGAATGAGTTGACCCTATATCTATCAAAGCAATAAAGGGCAACCCAGAAATCAAAAACGTACCCGTGATAACATCAGGTGCATCACTATCTTCCCTGCGATGAACTGCATATACCAGACCTGGCTGTCTCACCTCAGTGCTACCACTGCCTCTGGCTGGGGTCCTGCGACCTCTACCAGAACCATTACTTCTTCCATTCGGACCACGACCCTCATCATTTCTTGTCCACCTCTGTGATTCGATTATAACCACGACTTCTTTGAGCGGTTCTATCTGTATCCATCAGACAATCCTTAATCATATGGTCCTTGGACACGCATTTAAAACATCCCCTGTCTTTTTCCAACATTCCCCGGTGCATTTTTCCACACTGAGCACAATTACGATATTGTCCACCCAAAGTAACTTGCTGACCTCGCGGCCCATCAACTCTAGGTCTCTTTTGAAAGTTCCCAGATGAGCCTGAAGACCCATAGCTCCTCTTATTCTTATTCTGACCTCGATCCCGATTCTGTCTCTCAGTCCGCTTAACTTCTTCAACTATCCGTGCCCTATCCACTAAAGGCGCAAAGTCTCTTTCCAGTCTTGAGCAATCAACACTTCATGACTCATCTCTCGGTCCATCCTCGAATCGACACTCGCTCATAATCAGTAGCTACTATCCCTCTGGCATATCGACTAAGCCGCAAAAACTCTGCTTCATACTCAGCTACTGACTTATTTCCTTGTACTAAATTCAAAACGCCTTTCTTTGAGAGTTGATGTAGCTCGCTCCAATGTATTTCCCTTCAAACGTAACCTTAAAATACCTCCAATCCACTCGATCTGTAGGAATACTCTCCTTAACAGTGAGCCACCATTGGTAGGCCTCATCTCGAAGCAGCGAAACAGCACCTTTCAGCTTTTCTTCAGCAGTGCAGTCCAAATCATCCATGATCCTCTCGACTGCCTCTAACCAATACTCCGCTACATTCAGAGCTACCCCAGATACTCCCCTAAAAACCTCGGCTCCGTTTGATCTAAGTCTCTCAGATACTGACTTTCAAGACCCATTTCCCATACTAGCTCCTGCTACTCGCTCTAAAACTCGCAGCATAGCCTGCGATACTGCGTCATCTCCTCCAGTTTGCTCTTGAAATTCCACCCCAACAGCCGGTGGCGGTGCTTTATTTTTGAAACCCTGACCAGACCTAACTGGTTCCGACACAGCCATTCTACCTCTACCTCGTCCACGGCGACCACATCCCCTAGAACTCATGTCTACTTCGCGTCTTATCTATTTTTATGAAAAAGTTTTATTCATTAGAGTCTTTTCTCTTCTTGTTTAAAGAAAGTTTTATGCAACAGAGATTTATTCAGTGGTTTTTCCGTAGAAGTACACATACACCTAGGGTCCATGTCTCTAAAGTATAGTTTCCTTAGGCTTATCACTTAAAATATCATACATTCACATCAATTTATCAACAAAAGAACTTACCTAGTGGACCTGGGCCGAGAACTCGAGTGCCATGCTTCTATAAAACCATCTTAAGCAAAAATTTTCAAAAAGTCATTTGGGCTTAATTTTGAAAATGTTGTGGGCTTCAAAACCCAAGGCCGAGTGTTTAAAACTGGGCTCTGATACCAAGTTGAAACACCCCAAACCCGGCCCACAAGCCTTGATCGGATCTGGTATGTTTATCGAGTAAAACTTCAATTAATTCTCATTTTGTTTTATAAGAAAATACAATGGTTTCGTATATAATAGATCTACTTAGTGGTCGCGTTGTAAATGGTGTTTATATAGTTGGTGTCTCATTAAAACGTTATCTTTAAGAGAAAGATTTTAAGTTAAAAGAAAACCAAATTTAATGAAAAACTTATTATTATTGTAAAAACCATAGGTGTTTAGGTGTCAAAACAGTTTAAGTTATTTTTCGAAACCATTTAATTATTTAGTAAATATTTGATCGTAGCAGATTAAAAATCTAAAACGTAAAAATTTAAACAGTTCATAGCGGCCTTATTACAAAAATAACATAACCCAAAATAAATCCTAAATAATAAAAGAAAACGTAGCAAGTTTAATTAAAAGAAAATTCGATATACTAAGTTGAGCAATGGCCACCACGTAATCCTTGCTGACCCGATCCATCACGCTAAGCGTCACCTGAAAATATATCCCATAAAGGGTGAGTCAACAGACTCAATGTGTAACATTACACTAAAAGCCCAATCGATCATAGTCATTAAGCCCATTTAAAACATATTTAGCCATAAGCCCATTTTATAGCAAATCAGATAATAATCGATTAAATCACATGTACATATAAAAATGAAATGCAATCCAGAGCCCACCTAAATATCCATCCGCTACACACCACCGTACCTACCAATCACTGTGTGGGATTACTAAATCGACCCTCCATCGCTACACACCATCGAAAGGTCGCTACATGATCAATCGCACATCGCTACTTATAAATTGTGGCATAGCCATTGGATAATTGTGATGAGTCACCGATTTATAATATGTGACCAAGTCATGAATTCATATATGTGACCGAAGTCACGGATTATGTGGTAAAACCACCGGAACACTTCCCCTTTATCAAAATCACACATATGCCCATGCAATAAACATATTATTTCGATATTATGCGATATACCCCCAAAATCATAACAGAAATCATACACATTTCATATTTACGCTTATAGCATTATTAATAAAGTATTAAGGGGGTAAACATACCTGAATACCATGTACCACTGAATGGTACCCGCAACCATTTTCTTACATATTTTTCTTAATACATGTAAATCATTAATATTATCGATCTAATAGAAATTTAGTATAGTGTTACACACCTTATAACCGTGAGAACTATACTTTCCGCTTCGTCGATACCTAATATTTATCACACTTGATTAGAACACTAATACTTATAAAACTATACAATTGATGAATAATCTAATTCCTTACCCTCGGAATCTCGAACAACAATTATATGTGGTTTCTCTCCGATAGATGGTTCATAACCCGATGAAAAACCACGAACAAATAATGGTTCGTGTATGCATACGACTTCAAATAATCGATCTTCATTGGCAAAGGGTCCACAACCCGATGGAAAGTCTCGGATCCCCGTCTGACCCTTCGTTTGAAATTTGAGGTATAGCGAACCACCCTCTTCCAAACACTCCTTACCGCTTTTTGAACCTATTTTGTTTGCCCCAAAATCTTACGTTCACGGGAAAATAATCGGCGATAGAGTCCCTAAAGCGAAATCGATTAGTAGTCTATCTAAAATGATATAATAAGTAATATAAAAATCCTTTACCTTGAATATTTAAATCCGATGGATCTCTCCTTAATCATTGGCTACAAAAGGATCCCAAATCCTCCTTCAAGGTTTCGTCCAAAGAGAATAAAAGGATTAGATTCCTAAAATCGGCTAATCCCAAAAGAAAAGAAAGAAAATGATGAGCAGTTAATCCTTACCACTAATCTTTGAAATTGATTGCACCCTTACTTGATACTACAAAGTGATTCAGCTATATAGGAGAATGATTGACTTTGACAAAGAACGAGAAAAGAATGGGGTGTGATGCGATTCGGCTTGGTGACAAGAAGAAGATTTGGCCTTTTCAAAAGAGAATAGAGATGGAAGGTTTTAGGTGTTATGGTTATGGTGAAAATGGAGGATGGTTTCGGCTATTACAAGAGAAAGAAGAAGAAGTGAATGATGAAATGGTTCGGCTCTTAACAAAATAGAAAGAAAAGAAGAGAAAGGAAAAGTAAAAGAAAAGAAGAAATGATCAAAGAGGCTAAATGGTTTCGGTTGTGGAAGAAATTGAACAAAGAAAAAGTTTTTGATAATGGTGCACAATCGGTCAAGTAAGAAAAAGAATGAAAGGAAAAATGCCTTCAAAAGTAGTCATATTTTGGTACCAAAAGAAAGAAAAACTTGAGAGGAAAAGAAGAAAAAGAGATACCAATATGGTCAAAGATGATAGCCAAAACAAAATAAAATTTTCACCTAATGCCAATGACAAATTCGGCTAAGGAGAAAGATTTTGGAGAAAAGGGAAAAGATGCACAAAATACTAAGAGTTTGGACAACTATCCTCCCCCTAATCCCATACAACATTGACCAACTCACATCTCATCCCAAATCCCACCTTTTCCTCCTCATTTCCTCCTAATCTTCCCCCTAATCACTTTCACAATTAAGCCAACCCCCTTAGCCCCTTATGCCGTCTACATTCATGGTCAAATGGCCATATAAAAACTTCCAAAACATCACCCATTCATCAAGCCTTATGTCCCCTTATCCTTCCATAACACCTTGATTCCATACCTTAACTAATAACTTGCCTTTTTCCTTTGGTCTACCATCCAAAAATGAAACAAAATCCATCCATACCAAAAATAAAGCTTGACCGACACAATAGGAAAGAGAACAAAAATAAAAATCCTTCTAATTGCTAACCAAGGGATTCGAACCTCTCCCCTCATGCATTCAACCATGCGCCAACACCACCTTACCAATTGACTTGTTTTGATTAAAACCTCATACCAATTTTTCTTAAAGCCTATCTTGCTTAGCTCCATCTTAAGACTTAAAAATTTAATATTTTTCTAAGGCATTCTCCTACATACTGAAGTTCCTAAAACTCCCAAAGCACACTCAAACCATACATAGGCATGCTACCACATACAATTAAGTTAAAAATGCATAACCCCTAAATTTCAGATATTACATTATAATTGGTTGAAGCAAACCTGAAGGTACTTGGTGTTCAGCCTTTACTTGCTGACAAATCAAACATCTTGAAACGAACTCTAAAATATCTTTCTTCATTCTCGGCCACCAATACAATTGCTTCAAGTCATTATACATCTTGGTACTACCCGGATGAACAGATAAACATCCGTTATGTGCCTCAAACAAAATTCTCTGAATAAGCTCCTCTTTTCTCGGTACACATACTCTATCTTTAAACATCAAGTGTCCATCAGAATTAATCCAAAAGTCAGATTCAACATCTGACTCGCACTGAGTTCTCTTGGCTTGCAACTCTTTATATTCTTGTTGAGCTTCAGTAATCTCTTGAAGGAACATTGGTCTAGCTTTTAAATCAGCTAGAATAGAACCATCGTCAGACAAGGTCATTCGTGAATTCATTGCCCTTAATACAAAAAGGGACTTCCTGCTCAAAGCATCGGCAACAACATTCGCTTTTCCTAGATGGTAGTCAATGACCAACTCATAGTCCTTTATCAACTCTAACCATCTCCGTTGCCTTAAATTCAACTCTTTCTGTGTCATCAAGTACTTCAGACTTTTGTGATCAGTAAAAATCTGACATCTTTCACCATATAAATGGTGTCTCCAAATCTTCAAGGAGAAAACTATGGTAGCCAACTCTAAATCTTGTGTCAGATAATTCTTCTCATGAGGTTTCAACTGTCTTGAGGCGTAAGCAATAACCTTGCCTTCTTGCATAAGTACACAGCCTAATCCATTTAAAGATGCATCACTGTAAATCACAAATTCTTTCCCTGTCTCAGGTTGTACTAAAACTAAAGCTTCTGCTAACATTGCTTTCAATTTCTCAAAACTTTGTTGGCATCTTTCTATCCACTCAAACTTCACATTTTTCTATAACAATTTAGTCATCGGGGTTGCGATCATAGAAAATCCCTTGACAAATCATCGGTAATAGCCAGCTAGGCCTAAGAAACTCCTAATCTCAGAGATATTACTTGGTGGTTTCTAGTCCATTATAGCCAAAATCTTACTTGGATCCACTCAGACTCCATCTTTCAAGACAATATGTCCAAGAAATCCTACTTCCTTGAGCCAAAATTAGCTTTTACTAAATTTTGCATACAATTGATTTTCTCGAAGAATCTGTAGAGCTGTCCGTAGATGTTCATCATGCTCATTCTCATATCGGGAATAAATCAGTATGTCGTCAATAAAAATGACTACAAATTTTTTAAGGTATGGTCTAAAGATCGGTTCATTAAGTCCATGAACACCGCGGGAGCATTGGTCAACCCAAAGGGCATAACTAAAAATTCATAATGCCCATACCTTGTTTGAAATGTAGTCTTGGATACATCTGTATCCTTCACTCTCAGCTGGTAGTATCCTTATCTCAAGTCTATTTTGGAGAACACAGTGGCTCCTTTCAATTGATTGAACAAATCATCGATCTTAGGCAATGGGTACTTGTTCTTTACTGTCACTTTATTAAGTTGACGGTAATCTATGCACAATCTCATGGTGCCATCTTTCTTTTTCACAAATAAAACCGGAGCACTCCATGGTGAACAACTTGATCTTGCAAAGCCTTTGTCTGTTAACTCTTGCAATTGTGACTTTAGCTCTTTCAACTCTGTTGGAGCCATTCTGTAAGGAGCAATAGATATCGGTACAGTACCGGGAGTTAGTTCAATGCTAAACTCAACCTCTCTAACTAGTGGTAGTCTTGGCAATTCCTCGGGAAAACATCCACGTACTCATATACTGTCGGTACTAACTCAATCTTTAACTCTGTTTCTTTATCATTCACCACAAAGGCCAAATATGCCTCATACCCTTTTCTTATATATCTCTGTGCCATCATATGAGAGATCATTACCGACGATCATCCTTGTTCATCTGATTCTACATGAAGAGTATCCCCATCCTCACATCTCATTTCAATATATTTCTTCCCACAATTAATTATTACATCATGGATAGTCAACCAGTCCATGCCAAGAATGAGGTCGAACTCATCAAATGGTAGCAACATAAGATTTTCTTTAAAGCAATGACCTCTAATCATTAATGGACAATTTTACAAACTTTATCAACTAACACTGTAACAGCCCGATTGAGGGCCTAATCGGGATAGTGGTGAGAGGCCACGAACCTGAGGTGAAATTATGAGTTTTTCAGGTTTATGCCATGTTTGCATGCTAGTATGAAAGCTTTGTAAAGCAATTTTATTAAGTTGAGGTCAATTGGTCCAAAAAGGACTAAATTGAAAAAGTTACAAAATATGAGTTTCTAGAAGCTTTTTGCATGAAATACTTTATAATAATAATTGTGAGTCCTTAAGTAGCGATTTGCCTAAAATTTAATTTTTGGACAAAATTGGCCTTAAGAGACTATTATGGAAATTTTTAAGAGGAAGGGCATTTTGGTCATTTGGCCTAATTAGTGATTAAAATAGGATAAAGATGAGAAAAATTTACTCATCTTCTTCCTTGTGGCTGCCGAAAATTTGGAGACACCTTAGGTAGGGTTCTTCATTTTTTTTTCAAGCTCATAGTAAGTTCATCTTAGCCCCGTTTTTAATATTCTTCGTATTTTTAAAGTTCACGTATTATGAATTAGCTAATTTTAGCTATAAAATGAGTTAAGATGCATGTTCAAAAATCTACCCTTGAATGACATGCTTGTTAAATGATTTTTTATGGAAGTTTAAGAGAGTTTGATGTTAGATAAACATCTTTTCCTTAATGAATTTCATGAAAAATGTTAGTAGGGACCATTTTGTAACAATTATAAAATTGGTCATACCTCCTAAAATAGTGAGAATTAATGATTTTTATAGAAGAGAAAATGATTTAGTTGAGCATGAAGTTTAACAAAGTTGCATGAAAATCATTTTACGAGAATTGGGGCAAAAGTGCAAATATTAGAAAGTAAAGGGGTAAAATAGTAATTTTTCCAAAGTATGAGTTATGAGTCAATTTAGTCAATATGGTTATTAAATGATCTATTTATGATTATAGATCAAGAAAAATAAAGTTGGGATCGAAATCGAGGCAAGAACAAAGTCGAGGACTAAATTACACATCTACATACATTTTGTATATTAAGGTGAGTTTGTATGATTTCTAAGCTTTATGATTATTATCATTAATTTGCTTAGTATAATGTACAATAATTGTATGAAATGATCATGTTATGTTCAAGGAAGAAATCATGATAATATGTACAAGCAAGTCCCGATTGAAGATGAATTTCCCTAGGATACTCGATCTACCACACGAGTTATCATGTAAGTCCAAGGCAAGCTTGGCATTGATCAAGTTAGCAAGTAAATTATCATGTAAGTCCAAGGCAAGCTTGGCATTAATCAAGAAGTTATCATGTAAGTCCAAGGCAAGCTTGGCATTGATCAAGTTAGCAAGCAAGTTATCATGTAAGTCCAAGGCAAGCTTGGCACTGATCAAGTTAGCAAGCAAGTTATCGTGTAAGTCCAAGGCCAGCTTGGCATTGATCAAGTTAGCAGGCAAGTTATCATGTAAGTCTAAGGAAAGCTTGGCATTGATCAAGTTAGCAAGCAAGTTATCATGTAAGTCTAAGGCAAGCTTGGCATTGATCAAGTTAGCAAGTAAGTTATCATGTAAGTCCAAGGACTCAAGCTTGGCATTGAGTATGGTATCAAGAGCAAAACTTCATATAAGTCCATGTCAAGACATGGCCTTGAAACCAAGATGAGATAACCCATGTAAGACCATGTCTAGGATATGGCTTTGGCATCATATTATGTGGGAAGAAATTTAGTATCCTCGGTTATTCATAGAAATTTATCGGGCAAATGAGTAAGCTAAAAGAAGACAGTAAGAAAGCTAAGAAAGTAAAGTTAGTATCAAGATGAAGTTGGTTGAAGTTGAGTATTATTCATGTTATGAATGAGAAAATAGATATCATGATTATTGTTATTATAGTATATTGATCAATGTGATCAAGTGATACAGGTATCATGGTTAGCTTACAAGTATGATATTAATAAGTATCATGAGACATGTAAGAATCTATATGAGTAAGTAAGCTCTTTAGCTGAAATTCATGATACCATTGTTTATGTGAAATGGTTTATATTAAGCAATGATGATGCTATGAGTTGTTACATGCAAACTTACTAAGCTATATGCTTACGTTATGATTCTTTCTTTCTATGCAGTCCCTCCAAGCTAACTCGTGGATCATTAAAGTCGGAGCTTGCAACATACTATCAACTCTTATTTTGGTATAGCCAAGTTACTTTACTAAGTATGGCATGTATAGGAAACATTCATTTTGTGGACATGTTTTAAGAAGGGCCTTTGTAAAGGCTATCAAGTTTATTATTCTTTTGTATATGGCTAAGTTATTGGCCCAATTTGACTAAGCATGTATGTTTATTAAGATCAATGAAGCATGTAATAATATTCATAAAATTGGGTTGTTATTTCACCGTTGAATTATGTATGGATATGATCTTCATTTCAGGGTGGCTAACGGCTTGGTAAATAGCCTATAAGTGCCACGGGCATGTGTCAAGATCGTGTTAACCCTGCATCTTAGTATTATTAATCATAATAGGCCACAAGCAAATCCCACAGCCGTGTGTGTGTGTGCCGTGTAAGACACACGACTTGGACATGGGCGTGTTCCCAGACCGTGTTGAGTTAGTTAGTATATCAAGGATTAGCACACGGTCTAAGCCCACAGGCATGTCATGGCCGTGTGAAATTAGTTAGTAACCTCCCACGGTTGGTAGACACGAGCGTGTCTAAGCCGTGTTGAAATAGTCAGTAGCCCTACACAGTTTGAAGGCATAGGCGTGCTTAAGGATACACGGGCGTGTTCCAAGTTACACGAGCGTGTGAACCCTGCTTCAAAAATGAGTTATTTGATTTTAATTCTGAAAGTTTTCTGACATAAGTTAAAGGCCTCGTAGGCCCTTGTTATAAGTGTTGACTAAGAAAGTGAAGTTTTTAAGTTGGAACGAAATTTTATAGCACGTAAGTACATGTTTAAGTGAGTTCAAGCATAGTAATGTCTCGTATCCAGACCCAGTATCAGTCTTGGGTGTGGGGTGTTACATTTAGTGGTATCAGAGCTACAATTTAGTCGGTTCTAGGACTAACGTAGTACGAGCATGAGTCTAGCTATACATGCCATACGTAAGAATGTTTTTATAATGATAGTGTGACAATTCCTGACAACTTAAATTATTTTTATACATATAGTAAATGGATCCTGAAAGAGCTGAGGCAGATGATGTAGAAAGTAACGTACCAGTTCTCGCAGAAGGGACGGTGCCGTATGAGAATGAGAATAGACCCACTACGGTGAGTCAAGAAGAAGGATGAGAAGAGGCTAGAGAAGCCTTCCTCCGTATGATGGATGCCTAGTACACAGAGTTCATTCGAGCAAACCCGAATGCACAACCCCCTCAACCCCATCTGTTCCACAACCTACTCCAGTAGCCCCTCAAATAGTAGAGGTGGTAAGAGGTGATAAACCTCCAATTGATAGGATCAAGAAGCATAAGGCAGAATAATTTTGAGCTAGAAAAGATGATGATCCAGAAAGAACTGAGTTCTGGTTAGAAAATACCATCAGGGTATTTAAAGAGTTGTCCTACACCCATGATGAATGCATGAAGTGTGTAGTCTCTCTCTTAAGAGATTCTACTTACCAATGGTGGAACACCCTTGTGTCGGTGGTACCAAGGGAAAGGATCTCATGGGAATTCTTCCAAGAAGAGTTTAAGAAAAAGTATATCGGCCAGAGGTTTGTAGACCAGAAGAGGAGAGAATTTCTAGAGCTAAAGCAAGGCAAGATGTCGAATGGCGATTATGAGCGAGAGTTTATGCGACTCGGCAAATGCGCTTCATGAATGTGTGTCCACCGAGGCCATTATGAGTAAAAGGTTTGAAGATGGTTTAAATGAGGACATTAAGCTGGTTGTTGCTGTCCTCGAATTAAAAGAATTCATTGTGCTAGTGGAAAGGGCTTGCAAAGCCGAAGAACTAGTAAAAGAGAAGAAAAAATTTGAAATGGAGTCTCGTGATTCTAAAAAGAGACAGTGGACCAAGTCGTTCCAATCTTCATCCAAGAAGTCAAGAGATTTTCCAGCTCAATCAGCTACTTCCATTGGGTTTTCAAGAAAAGACAAGAGTAAGCAGTATTCGGGAAACAAAGCACAGACCATTTCAGTTGCAAGTGTTGGGAATTTTAGACCTGACAGACCAAAATGTTCACAATGTGGCAGATGCCATTTGGGAGAATGCCAAGCACACGAAAATGCATGTTTTAGATGTGGTTCCCAAGACCATTTCATAAAGGATTGTCCAGAGATGACTAAAGAAGAGAGAACTCAGAACCCGAGATCCAGGAGTATGGTCAGAGGGAGACCGCAGAGGAACTCGGGAAATGGGGCAAGTGGAAGAGGTAACCTCAGAGAGCAGGCCGCGAGACCTGAGGGTAGAGCACCTGCAAGGACTTATGCTATTCGTACTCGTGAAGAGGCATCTTCCCCTGATGTTATTACGGGTACTTTTTCTCTTTACAATACCAAAGTTATTGCTTTAATAGACCCCAGATCCACACACTCTTACATTTGTATGAAATTAGTACCCGGTTTGGGTGTGCCTATATATACCACAGAATTTGTGATTAAGGTGTCTAATCCTTTAGGCAAGAGTATGTTAGTTGACAGAGTTTATAAAGATTGTCCATTAATGATTAGAGGTCATTACTTTAAAGCAAATCTTATATTGTTACCATTTGATAAATTTGACCTCATTCTTGGTATGGACTGGTTGACTACTCATAATGTAATTGTAAATTGTGGGAAGAAATATATTGAGATAAAATGTGAGAATAGGGATACTCTTCATGTAGAATCAGGTGAGCAAGGTAGATCATCGGTAATAATTTCTCATATGATGGCTTAGAGATATCTAAGAAAAGGGTATGAGGCATTTTTGGCCTTTGTATTGAATGATAAAGAGATAGAGTTAAAGATTGAATCAGTGCCGATAGTATATGAGTATGTGGATGTTTTGCCTGAGGATTTACCAGGATTACCACCAGTCAGAGAAGTTGAGTTCAGCATTTAGCTAACTCCCGGTACTATACCAATACCCATTACTCCTTATAGAATGGCTCCAACAGAGTTGAAAGAGTTGAAGTTACAGTTGCAAGAGTTGACAGACAAAGGCTTTGCAAGATCAAGTTGTTCACCATGGGGCGCTCCGATTTTATTTGTGAAAAAGAAAGATGGCACCTTGAGATTGTGCATTGATTACCGTCAACTTAATAAAGTGACAGTAAAGAACAAGTACCCATTACCTAGGATTGACGATTTGTTTGATCAATTGAAAGGAGCGACTGTGTTCTCCAAAATAGACTTGAGATCAGGGTACTATCAACTGAGAGTGAAAGATTTAGATGTATCCAAGACTGCCTTTCGAACAAGATATAGGCATTATGAATTCTTAGTCATGCCCTTTGGGTTGACCAATGCTCCTGCGGTATTCATGGACTTAATGAACAACATTTTCAGACCATACCTTGACAAGTTTGTAGTCATTTTTATTGACGAGATACAGATTTATTCCCGAGATAAGAATAAACATGCTGATCATCTACGGATAGTTTTACAGACTCTTCGAGAAAATCAGTTGTATGCCAAATTCAGTAAAAGTGAATTTTGGCTCAAAAAGTGGGATTCTTGGGACATATTGTCTCGAGAGATGGAGTTCGAGTAGATCCAAGTAAGATCTCAGTTATAATAGAGTGAAACCACCAAAGAACATCACGAGATTAGAAGTTTTACGGACCTAATGGCTACTATAGGCGATTTGTCAAGGGTTTCCTATGATTGCAACCCCGATGACTAAATTATTCTGAAGAACGTGAAGTTTGAGTGGTCGGAAAGATGCCAACAAAGTTTTGAAAAGTTGAAAGCAATGCCGACAGAAGCTCCAGTCTTAGTACAACCCGAATCAGGGAAAGAATTCGTAGTCTACAGCGATGCATCCTTAAATGGATTGGGCTACGTACTCATGCAAGAAGGCAAAGTGATTGCTTATGCCTCAAGGCAGTTAAAACCTCATGAGACGAATTATCCGATGCATGACCTAGAATTGGCTGCCATAGTATTCGCATTGAAGATCTGGAGACACCACTTATACGGTGAACGATGTCGAATTTTCACCAATCAAAAAAGTTTGAAGTACTTGATGATGCAGAAAGAGTTGAACTAAAGACAACGAAGATGGTTAGAGTTGATAAAGGACTATGAGTTGGTCATCTACTACCATCCAGGAAAAGCAAATGTAGTCGCTAATGCTTTGAGCAGAAAGTCTCTGTTTATTTTAAGAGCATTGAATTCAAGGATATCCTTATCCGATGATGGTTCTATTTTAGCTGAGTTGAGAGCAAGACAAATTTTCCTTCAAGAGATCTTGGAGGCTCAGAAAGAAGATAGTGAATTGCAAGTTAAGAGAGCTCAATGTGAGTCAGCTGTCGAATCTGACTTTCAGATTAATTCTGATGGATACTTGATGTTCAGAGATAGAGTTTGTGTTCTGAGAAAAGAAGAGCTATAGAGAATTTTGTATAAAGCACATAACGGGTGTTTATCTATACATCCGGGTAGCACCAACATGTATAATGATCTAAAGCAACAGTATTGGTGGCCGAAAATGCTAAAAGACATTTTAGAATTTGTTATCAGTGCATAATTTGTCAGCAAGTAAAGGTTGAACACCAAGTACCTTCGGGTTTGCTTCAGCCCATCTTGGTCCCCGAGTGGAAATGGGACCGTATCACCATGGATTTCGTAATGGTTTTACCATTGTCTCTGAGCAAGAAAGATGCTGTTTGGGTAGTGGTTGATAGACTCACGAAGTTAGCCCACTTTATACCTGTACGAGTGGATTACTCCCTAGACAAGTTGGCAAACTTGTATGTTTTAGAAATAGTAAGACTTCACGGAGTTCCCTTATCGATCATATCGGATAGAGATCTGAGATTCACGTCTAAATTTTGGAAGAAGCTGCAAGAAGCTTTGGGTACAAAATTGAGTTTTAGCACAGCTTTTCACCCTCAGACTGGCGGTCAATCAGAAAGGTTAATTCAAGTACTTGAGGACATGTCAGATGTTGTGTTTTGGAATTCCAAGGCAATTGGGAAAAGTTTCTCCTATTGGTAGAATTTGCTATAATAATAGCTTTCAGTCGAGCTTGAAGATGGCGCCTTATGAGGCCCTATATGGGCGTAAGTGCCGAACTCTCTTATTTTGGACTGAACTCAAGGAGAACCAAATTCACGAGGTTGATTTTGTTAAAGAAGCTGAAGAGAAAGTGAAAGTAATTCGAGAATGTTTAAAAGCTACCTCGAATGCATGTAAATCCTATTTAGATTTAAAGAGAAAAGAGATCGAGTACCAAGTTGGGGATAAAGTCTTTTTGAAAGTATCACCATGGAGAAAAGTTCTCAGATTTGGCCGTAAAGGCAAATTAAGTCCATGTTTTACGAGATTACTGAGAGAGTTGGGCCGGTAGCTTATCGATTGGCTTTTCCATCAAAATTAGAAAAGATACATGATGTGTTTCACGTGTCAATATTACAATGCTACAGATCAGACCCTTCACATGTAATTACCCCTTCAGAAATAGAGATTCGCCACGATATAACTTATGGTGAAGAACCAGTCAAGATTTTGGCTCGGGAAGTCAAGCAACTGAGGAATAAGAGTATTGCCTTAGTAAAAGTATTGTGGCAAAGACATGGAATTGAAGAATCTACATGGGAGCCAGAAGAGAGTATAAGAAACCAGTACCCAAACCTTTTTGCTGGTAAGATTTTCAAGGTTGAAAATCCCTAAGAGGGGGAGAATTGTAACAGCTCGATTTAGGGCCTAGTCGGGATAGTGGTACGAGGCCACGAACCCTAGGTGAAATTATGAGTTTTTCAGGTTTATGCCATGTTTGCATGGTAGTATGAAAGTTTTGTAAAGCAATTTTATTAAGTTGAGGTTAATTGGTCCAAAAAGGACTAAATTGCAAAAGTTACAAAAATGAGTTCTAGAAGCTTTTTGCATGAAATAGCTTTATAATAATAATTGTAAGTCCTTAAGTAGCAATTTGCCTAAAATTTAATTTTTGGACAAAATTGTCCTTAAGAGACTATTATGGAAATTTTTAAGAGGAAGGGCATTTTGGTCATTTGGCCTAATTAGTGATTAAAATAGGATAAAGATGAGAAAAATTTACTCATCTTCTTCCTTATGGCTGCCGAAAATTTGGAGACACCATAGGTAGGGTTCTTCATTTTTTTTTCAAGCTCATAGTAAGTTCATCTTAGCCCCGTTTTTAATATTCTTCGTATTTTTGAAGTTCCCGTATTATGAATTAGCTAATTTTAGCTATAAAATGAGTTAAGATGCATGTTCAAAAATCTACCTTTGAATGACATGCTTGTTAAATGATGTTTTATGGAAGTTAAGAGAGTTTGATGTTAGATAAACATCTTTTCCTTAATGAATTTCATGAAAAATGTTAGTAGGGACCATTTTGTAATAGTTATAAAATTGGTCATACCTACTAGAAATAGTGAGAATTAATGATTTTTATAGAAGAGAAAATGATTCAGTTGAGCATGAAGTTTAAGAAAGTTGCATGAAAATCATTTTACGAGAATTGAGGCAAAAGTGCAAATATTAGAAAGTATAGGGGCAAAATAGTAATTTTGCCAAAGTATGAGTTATGAGTCAATTTAGTCAATATGGTTATTAAATGATCTATTTATGATTATAGATCAAGAAAAATGAAGCCCGAATCAAAACTGAGGCAAGAACAAAGTCGAGGACTAAATTGCATATCTACATACATTTTGTATATTAAGGTGAGTTTGTATAATTTCTAAGCTTTATGATTATTATCATTAATTTGCTTAGTATAATGTACAATAATTGTATGAAATGATCATGTTATGTTCAAGCAAGAAATCACGATAATATGTACAAGTAAGTCCCGATTGAAGATGAATTTCCTTGGGATACTCGATCTACTACACGAGTTATCATGTAAGTCCAAGGCAAGCTTGGCATTGATCAAGTTAGCAAGTAAATTATCATGTAAGTCCAAGGCAAGCTTAGCATTGATCAAGTTAGCAAGCAAGTTATCATGTAAGTCCAAGGCAAGCTTGGCATTGATCAAGTTAGCAAGTTATCTGTAAGTCCAAGGCAAGCTTGGCATTGATCAAGTTAGCAAGTAAATTATCGTGTAAGTCCAAGGCAAGCTTGGCATTGATCAAGTTAGCAAGCAAGTTATCGTGTAAGTCCAAGGCAAGCTTGGCATTGATCAAGTTAGCAAGCAAGTTATCATGTAAGTCCAAGGCAAGCTTGGCATTGATCAAGTTAGCAAGCAAGTTATCATGCAAGTCCAATGCAAGCTTGGCATTGATCAAGTTAGCAAGTAAGTTATCATGTAAGTCCAAGGACTCAAGCTTGGCATTGAGTATGTTATCATGAGAAAGACTTCATATAAGTCCATGTCAAGACATGGCCTTGAAACCAAGATGAGATAACCCATGTAAGACCATGTCTAGGATATGGCTTTGGCATCATATTATGTGGGAAGAGATTTAGTATCCTCGGTTATTCACAGAAATTCATCGGGAAAATGAGTAAGCTAAAAGAAGACAGTAAGAAAGCTAAAAAAGTAAAGTTAGTATCAAGATGAAGTTGGTTGAAGTTGAGTATTATTCATGTTGTGAATGAGAAAGTAGATATCATGATTATTGTTATTATAGTATATTGATCAATGTGATCAAGTGATACAGGTATCATTGTTAGCTTACAAGTATGATATTAATAAGTGTCATGAGACATGTAAGAATCTATATGAGTAAGTAAGCTCTTTAGCTGAAATTCATGATACCATTGTTTATGTGAAATGGTTTATATTAAGCAATGATGATGCTATGAGTTGTTACATGCAAACTTACTAAGCTATATGCTTATGTTATGATTCTTTCTTTCTATGCAATCCCTTAAGCTAACTCGTGGATCATTAAAGTCAGACTCGCAACACACTATCAACTCTTATTTTGGTATAGCCAAGTTACTTTACTAAGTATGGCATGTATAGGAAACATTCATTTTGTGGACATGTTTTAAGAAGGGCCTTTGTAAAGGCTATCAAGTTTATTATTCTTTTGTATATGGCTAAGTTATTGGCCCAATTTGACTAAGCATGTATGTTTATTGAGATCAATGAAGCATGTAGTATTATTCATAAAATTGGGTTGTTATTGAACCGTTGAATTATGTATGGATATGACCTTTATTTCAGGGTGGCTAATGGCATGGTAAATAGCCTATAAGTGCCCACATGGTTGGACACACGGGCATGTGTCAACACCGTGTTAACCCTGCACCTTAGTATTATTAATCATAATAGGCCACGGGCAAATCCCACGGCCGTGTGTGTGTGTGCCGTGTAAGACACATGGTTTGGACATGGGTGTGTTCCTAGACCGTGTTGATTTAGTCAGTATATCAAGGATTAGCACATGGTCTAAGCCCACGGGCGTGTTATGGCCGTGTGAAATTAGTCATGTAACACCCTTAACCCGTATCCGTCGCCGGATTAGGGTTACAGGCGTTACCAATAGCCAAATCTTTTTCAATTTATTAATTCATATCCTAAACAGATAAAGCACATGGGCATAATAAATATATATAAATATACTTAATATACAAGTTAAAACATATTCAATGTAATCATCCACAAATACAAAATGATCAAGCAATATACTTCTATCCTCATTATTAGCATATTTATCTATTTTATTCTATGATACCAACACCTAATTAGTACCACTCCTTTGTATACATTTCATGCAAACATGCCTCACGTACCATTTCGTTTTAAACCAAAACACACCGAACCTGGTAATTGGAACTAGTAATAAGCATCATTACGATTACATGCATACATCACTTGACCTTACACTTATGGACTAAGAGACAATACACTTGACATATATATCTATATACCTATATCCGAATATGCATAACCTTAGTTTTTAATGCATAACCCCAATATAACTTTGCATGTTATATGCATAGATCAAAGACCGAATGTACCAACTAAACTTCCATAATTCATGCAAAATATATTTGTACTACAATTGACCATACTTAAACATAGGTCTCAAAACCAACTTAACCTAAAAACACAAGCATATAAACCATGCCTTGACCGAACATTCATTACCAATTTTCCATAATTTATAACTACTTATACTTATCATTAACAATGAATCCAAAAGTTAACTTATACATATATATAATCATTTCTATACAACTACAATTAACTTCCAAGCATTATAAACATCGTCTTATACCAAAGTTTAAAGCAGACTATTATATCAAACATATAAACAATGCTTAAACTAAAAGTATGACCTTATTAGCAAGGCCATATATATACATTTACAAAATCGAACATCATTCATTACTTATCAAAATACAGCCTATACATGCCTTTGATTCAAAAAGTATACAAAACATATATATACCAAAGAGAGTGATAGTGTGGTCGACTTTCTTGATGATCCCCGAGCAGTAGTTGAATCAATGATCTATAAAATAGAAATACAAACACATACGAGTAAGCTCACTAGCTTAGTAAGTCTTAAGCAAAAGATAATTCACTAATCAAGCACTTTAACATTTTTAATCAATAAATGTAGAACATTGTATATGTATATTTTGGTATGCAATTGATACAAAACCGAATACTAGTGATGTATTAACTCAATTACTTATACTTCACTACCATCAACCTGCAACTCATCAAAGCACAAAGTACATATATTACATGTCGAGTACCAGCTCAAATTCACATAACACCATTCTTATCATAATATTTCAACTCAAATAACATTAATCACAACTTACCTTACTTCTGATGAATTCAATGGGACTTAACTTACCTGAGTTTTTAACTCAATAGTTTCACTATGTTACACCTCGATCAATTATGGTTTCTTCATTTAAAAGTATCACCGGCATTAAGCACGCTAGGCACGGCGAATATATATCCGGCACTAAGCTTGCTGAGCACGAAGCTTTGAATATGTCACCGGCACAAGGCCTACTAGGCACAAAGCCGAATATGTCACGGCACTAAGCACGCTGAAACACGAAGCCGAATATGTCATGGCACTAAGCTTGCTAGGCGAGAAGCTTGAATATGTCACAGGCACTAAGCACCGCTAGGCAATAAGCCGAAATAATTCATAAACCATCCATCAAATTTCATTCCTTAACACTATCATCATTAACTAAACATATACACAATTCACATTCACATATCACCACTAATGTACAAATTCTTATCATATATACAAAACACATCTAATCCATTTTAAAGCCTTTACATTCGGCTAACACATATATTCATACTCAAATTTATCAAATAATTTCATTGAACCTATTCATAAATAATTCTTTAACATACTTTAGCTTAAGGACTTACCTCATTGTCGACGGACAATTTAGGCCAATTATTCGAGAACTTTCGTCTTTCCCAGATCCAATTCCGTTTTCTTTGCTCTTGATCTAAAACACATTAAATTCATCTCATTCAAGTACATTTCAATTCAATTTAGTCCCAAAACACATAAACATGCAAATTACCATTTTACCCTAAGGTTTCACATTTTTACTATTTAGTCCTAATTGTACAAAACACAAAATACACACAATTTGCCAAGTTTATACAAGGGCGAATATTCCTAGGGACTTTATAAGCCCTCTAATTTCATTTATTTTACAATTAAGTCCTCTAAAATTTTTTTTTATAAAATAGCCCTAAATACAAAATTTCACCAAAATTTCTAATACAAAACTTGTAAATCTTTAACACATCTTTAATCTAAAACCATCAAATATCAAAACCATAAGAACACATCAATGGCCGAACCTCATATACACATGATTCTCAAAAATTCAAGCATGGGTTGGGTAATATACGAAGCAACGATCTCAAAAACGTAAAAATTATTAAAAATCGAGCTAACATTCATACCTAATTGAGCTTGATGATGGCCGAATGTTTCAAGTCTTTAAACCCCTTTTTCTTATCTAACTCACGGCAATGAAAGAAGAAAAACAACTAAAATGGCTTTTAATTTCATGCATTTTAACATATAATAATATTTTAATGATTTACCATTTTAACCTTTATTTAATAATAAAACAAAATATAATATAAGGTTAATCTTGTCATAAACCACCCACTAACTTAAAATGGGCTATTTACTCTTTTAATACCCCACTTTAAAAACCATCATCAAATAGGCACTTTTCACTATAGTTTGCTACTTTTTCCTTTTACGCGATTAAGTCCTTTTTCTAAATTAAACACACAAACGATAAAATTTTTCTCTGAGACTTTCACACACATTAATTCACATATAATAAACACAAAATATAATATTAAAATATTTCTCAGACTCAGATTCGTGGCCTCGAAACCCCTTGTTCGATTAGGGTCAAATTCGGTCTGTTACAAGTCAGTAACCTTCCAAGGTTGGTAGACACGAGCGTGTCTAAGCTGTGTGGAAATAGTCAGTAGCCCTACACAGTTTGAGGGCATAGGCGTGCTTAAGGGTACACGGGCGTGTTCCCAGTTGTACGGGCGTGTGAACCCTACTTCAAAAATGAGTTATTTGATTTTAATTCCGAAAATTTTCTGACATAAGTTAAAGGCCTCGTAGGCTCTTGTTATAAGTGTTGACTAAGAAAGTGAAGTTTTTAAGTTGGAACGAAATTTTATAGCCCGTAAGTACATGTTTAAGTGAGTTCAAGCATAGTAATGTCTCGTATCCAGACCTAGTATCGATCTTGGGTCCGGGGTGTTACAAACACACTCTTGCCTAAAGGATTAGACACCTTAATCATAAATTCTGTAGAATCTATAGGCATACTCAAACCGAATACTAATTTCATGCAAATGTAAGAGTGTGTAGATCTGGGATCTATTAAAGTAATAACTTTGACATAAAAAAGAGAAAAGGTACCCATAATAACATCATGAGAAGATGCCTCTTTGCGAGCGCGAATGACATAAGTCCTCAGCGCTCTACCCTTGGGTCTCGCGGCCTGCTCTCGAGGGTTACCTCTTCCACTTGCCCCACTTCCCGGGTTTCTTTACGGTCTGCCTTTGACCATACTCTCGGATCTTGGGTTATGAGTTCTTTCTTCTTTTGTCATCTCAGGGTAATCTTTTATATAGTGGTCTTGGGAACCACATCTAAAACATGCATTTTCATGCGCTCGGCATTCCCCAAGTTGACGTCTGTCACACTGTGGGCATTCAGGTCTGTCAGATCTAATATTCCCAACACTTGCAACTGAAGTACTCTGTGCTTTATTTCCTAAATACTGTTTGCTCTTGTCTTTCTTTGAAAACCCAGTGGAAGTAGCCGACTGGCTAGAGAAATCCATTGACTTCTTGGATGAAGATTGGAATGACTTATTCCATTGTCTCTTTCTAGAGTCACGAGACTCCATTTCAGATTTTCTCTTCTCTTTTATTAATTTTTTGGCCTTACAAGCCCTTTCTACTAACACCACAAATTCTTTTAGTTCAAGGACAGCAACAAATAACTTGATATCATCATTTAGTCCATCTTCAAACCTCTTACTCATGATGGCTTTAGTGGACACGCATTCTCGAGCGTATTTGCTGAGTCGCACAAACTCTCGCTCATAATTAGTCACTAATATCTTGCCTTGTTTCAGTTCTAGGAATTCCTTCCTTTTCTAGTCCACGAATCTTTGACTGATATACTTTTTCTTGAACTCTTCTTGGAAAAATTCACATGTGACATTTTCCCTCGGTACTACTGACACAAAGGTGTTCCACCACTGATAGGCAACATCTCTTAAAAGAGAAACTGCACACTTTATACATTCCTTAGGGATGCATGACAACTTATTAAATACCCTGATAGTATTTTCTATCCAGAACTCAGCCTTTTTCGGATCATCATCTTTTCTAGCTCAGAATTCTTCTGCCTCGTGTTTCTTGATCCTATCAATCGGAGGTTTGTCTCCTCTTACCACCTCTACTAGTTGAGGGACTGCGGGGATAGGTTGTGGAATAGGCGGGGGTGGAGGGGGTTGTACATTCAGGTTCGTACGAACGAATTCCATGTACCACGTATTCATCATATGGAGGAAGGCTTCTCTAGCCTCTTCTCCTCATCCTTGACTCACCGTAGTGGGTCTATTCTCATTCTCATTAGGCACCGTCCCTTCAGTAGGAGCCGGTGCGTTACTTTCTGCATCATCCACCTCAGGTCTTTCGGGATCCATTTACAATATGTATAAACATAATTTAAGTCATCAGGAGTCGTCACACTATCATTATAAAAACATTCTTATGTATGGCATGTATAGCTAGACTCGTGCTCGTGCTATGTTAGTCCTAGAACCAACTAAATTGTAGCTCTGATACCACTAAATGTAACACCCCATACTCGAGCCCAAAGCTAAGACTGGATACGAGACATTACCATGCTTGAACTCACTTAAACATACACTTACGGGCTGTAAAATTTTGTTCTGACTTAAATGCTTCTCTTTCTTAGTCTAATCATACATTTCATGGGTCTACGAGGCCTTAAACACATCTCTAAAAACTTTCAGAACTTAATCGAAAACCTTTCTTTGAAGTAGGTGTCACACGCCCATGTGGCTTAGGACACGCCCGTGTACCCCTTGACATGCCCGTGTCTTCCACCCGTGGTCGACACTGACTAATTATACACGACCTTGACACGCTCGTGGACATAAGCCGTGTACTAAACCTTGATATACTGACTTATTTCATATGGTCTAGGGCACATGCCCATGTTCTAACTGTGTATCACACACGGCCTAAACAAACGGCAGTGGAATTTTCCCGTGGCCTATTCTGACTTAAAATACTAAGGTGCAGGGACACAGGGCCTAGACACACGCCCGTGGGTCTAACCGTGTGGGCACTAATAGGCTATTTACCAAGTCAATCGCCACCTGAAATTAAGACTAATTCAAGCTCAATTCAATATATTTCATAACCAACACTACATGCTTCATTTATCTCAATAAACATACATACTTAGCCAATTTTTGGCCAATCACTTTACCATAGACAAAAGAATAATAAACTTGATTGCCTATACAATGGTCTTTCTTAAAACATATTCTCAAAATGAATGCTTCCTATACATGCCATACTTAATAAAATAACTTGGCTATACCAAAATAGAGATTGATAGTGTGCTACGAGCTCCGACTCCAACGATCCACAAGTTAGCTTGACGGGACTACATAGAAAGAAAGGATTAAAGACGTAAGCATTTAGCTTAGTAAGTTTGCATGTAAAACACATATTAATAAACTTGCTTAATATAAACCATTTGACATAACAATGCCATCATAAATTTCAGTTATAAAGCTTACTTACTCATACTGATTCTTACATGTCTCATGATACTTACTATTCTCATACTTGTAAGGTAAACATGGTACCTGTATCACTTGATCACATTAATCAACATACTTTAATATAATAATCATGATCTCTAACTTATCATTCATAACATAAATAATACTCAATTTTCAACTTGGTAATAGCTTTGCTTACTTAGAGCTTTCTTGTTATCTCATTTTAACTTTACTCATTTGCCCAATGAATTTCTGTGAATAACCGAGGATACTAAATCCCATCCCACGTAACTTGATTCCAAAGCCATATCTTAGATACGGTCTTACATGGAATACCTCATCTTGGTTTCAAGTCCATGTCTTAACATTGACTTATATGAAGTCTTTCTTATTCTCACCAATGTCATGCCTTGGCTTGGACTTACATGGGATCTCTTTCTCTTGGTAGCTTTTCAATGCCAAGCTTGCCTTGGACTTGCATGATAACTGTTCAATGCCAAGCTTTTATTGGACTTACATGATAACTATTCATATGCCAAGCTTGCCTTGGACTTACATGATAACTGTGCTTGATTGCCGATGCCATGTCTTGGCTTGGTCTTATACGGACTTTCTTATATCACGTGATAGATCGAGTATCCTGGGAAATTCATCCTCATTCGGGACTTGCTCATACTTAATCTCCTTGATTTCTTTGTTTAACATAGCATTAATCATTCCTTGGAAATAATGTACATTATACTAAGCAATTCAATGATAAAAATCACGAAGCTTAGAAATCATACAAACTTACATCAATATACAAAATGTATGTAGGTATGCAATTTAGTCCTCGACTTTGTTCTTGCCTCGATTTCGATCCGAGCTTCATTTTTCTTTATCTATAATCATAAATAGATCATTTAATAATCACATTGACTAAATTGACTCTTAACACATACTTTGGGAAAATTACTATTTTGCCCCTAAACTTTCTCATATTTTCACTTTTGCCCCAAGGCTCGTAAAATAATTTTCATTGAACTTTCTTAAACTTCATGCTTAGCTAATTCATTTTCAATACTATAACAATCATCAATTCTCACTATTTCTAGTATGTATGGCCAATTTTCATAACTATTACAAATTAGTCCATACTATCATTTTTCATGAAATTCGCTTAGAAAAAGATGTTTATCTAACATCAAACTCTCATAAACTTACATAAAACATCATTTAACATGCATGTCATTCATGGGTAAATTTTTGAACATGCATCCTTTATAGCTAAAAATAGCTAATTCATAATACGAGAACTTCAAAAATACGAAGAATATTAAAAACGGGGCTAAAATAAACTTACTAGCAAGCTTGAAAAAAATGAAGAACCCTAGCTATGGAGTCTCCAAATTTTTGACAATGTGAGGAAGAAGATGAATGAATTTTTATCATCTTTTTCCTATTTTAATCATGTATTAGACAAATGACTAAAATGCCCTTCTCTTTAAAAATTTCTATTTTACTAACTCATGTCCAATTTTGTCCAAAAATTATAATTTGGGCAAATTTCTACTTAAGGACTTCTAATTGGTATTCTAAAGCTATTTCATACAAAAAGCTTCTACAAACTCATATTTTGCAACTTTTGCAATTTAGTCCTTTTGGACCATTCAACCTCAATTTAACAAAATTGCTTCATGAAACTTTCCCAGTAGCATGCAAACATGACATAAACCTTAAAAACTCATAAATTCACCTTAGATTTGTGGCCTCGCACCACTATTCTGACTAGGCCCTAAATCGGGCTGTTACATATACAAACCATATTTCAATAATTCAAAACCTTTCAAAACCTTTCAAAACCATACCATAACTAGACCATATTGAGGTCAATTCATTACCTACCATTTTGGCCACTCAAACATGCAATAACATATTGTCAAAATGACACACATAAATAAGGCATCAAAAGCACCAAGGTTACATCAATCAAAATGACATATATATGCCAAACTCATCAACTAACATAACCCACAAGTCCACCTATACATGCCACTATAACCATGACCAAAATGTTAAAATCTACAGATATAATCATTGGATAGTGTGATAGATCTTCGACTAGCTTCCAACCTGTAACACCCCAAACCTGTATCCGACACCAGAATAGGGTTATGGAGCATTACCAAACTAATAACTCAAACAATCATACAATTCACGTTCATTTCTTATTGTAAACAAAATCCATTCAAATTAAATCATATAGTCCCTAATACAAGCCATTGAGGCCCTAAATAGACATTAAATGTGGTTCGGGACATATGTTTGGTGAATTGAACAAGCTTTATTTATATACTAGTCGAATTAATAGTAGGGAAGGATTTTGTTAGTCTAGTATACTAAAAGTTGATAATTGATATATTTAACTGTGCCGAGTTATGATATGTGCAGTAATGCCTCATAACCCTAATCTGGCAACGGATACGGGTTATGGGTGTTACAGGCCAGGCCGTGTCTCACACGACCAAGAGACACGCCTGTGTCTCAAGTCGTGTGAGCATTCAAAATGGGATCATATTGCCGTGTCCCAGCCCATGTCCGACCTCGTGTAACTCATTGAATTGGGTCACACGGCCAACCACACACCTGTGTGTCAAGCCGTGTACCCTTCGAAATGGCCTCACATGCCCGTATGCTAGGTCGTGTGAAAACTGGAGAGTATACTGACTTGTGCCACACGGCCAAGCCACAAGCCGATGCGCTAGGGCATGTGAAGCTACTGACTTGATTTCTATAGAAGTATTAGGGGACACACGGCCGTGTCACCAGGCCGTGTGTCACACACGGCTAAGACACACGCTCATGTCTCTGCCCGTGTAGACAAAAATAGGCCATTTTCCTTACCCACATTGATACCAACCTATACACATCAATTTGCATAGAACCAAGGCATAATTAGGCACTTAAAACCAACCAAAATCAAGTTTATAACATGTACTTTCACACATACAACATGATATCCATAAACACATTCAAATGATCACCTTAAAACATACCAAATATACTTCCAAAGTATACCTAAATAGTCAACCTCACCTATGAGATCTAGTGCCTAAATTCAACATGCATACCACATTTTAACTTCAACCATTTGGTACCCAAAATACCAATTCTTCATAAGGCATACACATAGCAACTATATACCACATACCAAGGTCATTTATACATATTTACATAACCAAACATATACCATTTTCAAGCCAAATTAATTGGCCAAACACAACAAAACATATAGTGAAACACCCCAAACCCGACCCACGAGCCTTGATCGGATCTGGTATGTTCCCCGGTGTAAATCATTTCAAATTCTTTTGTTACTTAGGAAAAACTTGTGTGTTTTGGAAGAAAGATTGTTTTGGGTTGGGCTTGAGTTGAAAACTGGTTTATTTCGTTGTTAAAAATCCTTTTCATTTAGGTGACAAAACGTTTGGGCTTTGAATTAAATTAAATTTACTTAATCTTTTAATAAATATAAAGATTGTATGCTCAATAAATAAAAGTAAGGCAATCGCTACTACGGCCTTATTACATCAAATAATTTCCCAAAATTAAAACCAAAATAAACTTTAAATTACTTAAATAAAATAAAAGTCCAAGTCGTAAATTTCTTGTTGTGCATGGCCATCCCTAGCTTTTACCAAACTGGTCCATCACCGATCGTCACACGAGACATGTTCCCTAGCAGGGTGAGTCAAGCAGACTCAATGTGTACACAAACACTAAGTCTTAACTAATTCGGGCATAACAAATCATATTCATCGTATCATATTTTAACATTTAATGATCCAAAATAATGATGCAATCCGAACCCAAACCTATATACCATCCGCTACACTCCACCCGTACCATCACACTGCAAGTAGGGACTACTAAGTCAACCCTCCATCCGCTACACACCATCGAAGGCGGTCATTGCGATCGGCGTGCTCATCGCCCATATAAAATTCGTGGCATAGCCACCAGATAATTGTGTCATGAGACACCACATTCAGATAATGTAACCGAAGTTACCACATTCAGATAATGTGACCGAAGTCACCAAATTCAGATAATGTGACCAAGTCACCACATTCGAGATAGTGAGGTGAAGTCATCACATTCACTTCCCTTTATCAAATAACCCGAATGCCCCATATTATTCATATCATGCATATCATACTTAAATTCACATTCATGTCACTTTTCACATGTTAAGTATAACATATTTCGTAATCCTAGTAGGAGTAGGAAAAGCGTGCTGAGTACTTTGTACCATAACATGGTACTTTAGCCACATTCTTACACTTTCATATTAACACATATATCAAGTTTAAGCCATAAATCTATTAAGATTAATGTAGAATACACACGGTACCTTAGCCATATTCTTACACTTTCATATTAACACATATAATGAATTAAATCAGTAAATCTATCAAGATTTAGTGTAGGGTACACACTGATTAAACAACGATTTCACTTGAAATCCCGATATCCGATCTCTACCTTAGATTTTTAATGCCTACATTAAGCCAACATGGTAATATTTAGCAAAGGCCTATTCGGCCATAAAACCAAATTCTAGTAGGATTTGTGTACTTACCTTAATCCGATTGAATAAAAATCAAATCCAAAACTTGTATTCTTCCCCTTTGAAATCGGCTACTCATTAGATCCCTTGAATCGGTTAGTTTTCACTTAAAACACATAATAATAGATCTACTACAAAAATAGGGTCTTGGTGAATATTCATAGTCACTTACCTTAAGGATCTTAAATCCCAAATTCACATAGAATAACTAGGGAACACGCTGACCTATGGTGTACCTTCGGAAAAGAACTTCTCCTTCCATGATTGGCCAAGATTAATAATCGAAATTAGTCCCTAAATTTGAGAAGTCTAAAATATAAAAGAATGGAAACTAAACTTGGATCTTACATTTATTTGAAGGAATAGATTGCACCTTCACTTCAACCTTGAGAGATTGGCTATGGCTAAATGATGCTCTCACAACTTTCGACTTTTGGAGGGATTAGAAAGAAAAGATAAGGAAGAATAAAGCTGTAGGAATTTCGACAGAGAGAGGAGAATCTGCTTAAGAAATTTGGCAAAGGAAGAGTGAATGAATGAATGAATGGCCTTCTTTCCCTTTTATAGCCGAAATTACTAGGCTAGAGTCCCCTACTTGGCCACCACTCATCCTATGTGATAATTATCACTTTATCAAAAGAATTAATCCAACAATTATCTCCTCATTAGTCGAAATTCTAAAGGAAATAAAACTCCTCTTTTATGAGCCCACATGCCGTCCACCTCTCTGCTCTTTGTAGCAAAATAAAACTTCTTTTATTTGCTTCCTAAGTGACTCGATCCTGGCCCAAATACACTTGCATGTGGCGCCATTTCAGAGGCCCTAAGTGGCATCTTGAGCCACTTTTCCAAGCTTTGTTGTGTGTCAAATTTCATATACTTTTCTCTTAAGGCCACCTTGCCTTAATTTCCTCTTTTAAACTTTAAAACTTGACATTTCTAAGTCATTTCTAAGTTTCCAAAAATTTTGTTTGGCTCTTTAAACTTGACATTTCCTAGGTTTCCAAAATGCTCACTTTCCTCTTTTAACTTAGGTTTCCAAAATGTTCACTTTCCTATTTTACTTAGGTTTCCAAAATGTTAACTTTCCTCTTTTTGAAACTTAATATTTCTAAATCATTTCCAAGTTTCCTTACATTTCCTTACATTTCCTTACATTTCCATACATTTTCATACATTTCCATACATTTCCATATATTTCCATACATTTCCTTACATTTCCTTTCATTTCCTTACATTTTCATACATTTCCATACATTTCCATACATTTCATTACATTTCCATACATTTCCTTACATTTCCATACATTTCCTTACATTTCCATACATTTCCAAGGTTCTAAAAATGCACACCACATATCACAGTAAACATGCTATTTCATAAAATTAAGCAAAAATGCACACAATGGGATTCGAACCTCTTCCCTCAAAGTACTTCACTTGATGCCATAACCCTTGCACCTTAGGTGGCGTCCCTTGCCACTTTTCCACATCACTTCTTGTTTTTAACTTAAAAACCAATAATTGTCCAAAGCTTTCTCTTCCATCCTAGGATTTTAAAAACCCTTAATTCACTTCCAAATCTTTGCCAAAACCTACTACTCATGAATTATGCACAAACGCATAACCCCTAATCTAGGATGTTACAGTTCTACCCTCCTTAAAAATAATTTCGTCCTCGAAATTACTTACTAATGATCATACAATCCTTCTCAGCACTATTATGCTTCTGCAAGACTCGATCTTAATAGAACCATCATACTTTCCGGGCATAATCTCTAAGTTCACGTCCCTTAGAACTTATTTCTAACGTCGCGATTTAATCTGATTAAGAAGTTTTATGTATTAAAAAAAATTTTGTTTCACTGATTAACCGCGAAGAAGTTTTATGAAAAGAATTTTTAGAAGTGGTTCTTATGTATTCATACATGCACAGAGTCTTTACATTCATACATCCATCAATCAATTATGAACCTTCGTTCATTCGGGGAATGTTGTAGTTTTCATTATTGTTGTTTTTCCACTACCCAGGGGTGTTTACGTAATTTGTCCTATAGGGGTATTTTCGTAATTTGTCAAATAGGGTTCCTTGGTAATTTTGTCAAAAAGTATTTTAGAAATTTTAAAGTCCAGGGGTTCTTTGGTAAATTTAGAAATTCCAGGGGTATTTCGGTAATTTTGAATTTCGGGGCATTTTGGTAATTAACAGGGTAAATTTGTAAAGTTTAATAATTCAGGGATATTTCAAAATTTGCAAAACTTTGAGGGTTCTTTTTGAGAAATTTATTTTCCAAAACGATGAAATTGCAAAAATTTTAGAAATCGAGGTCATTTTGGATATTTTGGTAAGTTAGGGGCAATTTTGTAATTTTCCAAATATCAAGGCATTTTTGATAATTTGCAAATAAGGGTTTTTGGACATGTTATAAAATAATGATAATGTTGATTAAAACTGTGGGTATTTTAGACATTTTTATAAACCAAAGGCATTTTTGTAATTTTACCACTAGGGGTATTTTTGTAATTTTATAAATCAAAAATTTTTTGAAAAATTGTGTGGAAAAATAGTTTTCACAAATTAAAGAAAAATGATTTTAAGAGTTTTAAAATTAGGGTTCTTAAAAAAAACATGGCTAGTTCCCTTTCGGGTTTTAGTCATTGGGTTTAGCCTATGACCGAGTCTTCTTGGTCAGGGTGAACCAAAGCTACGCACCAGGTAGGATTCGAGTGGAGAGGAGGTGAGTCACACGAACTGCTTAAATACCAAGCTCCCACTGAAACCATTCCTAGGCATGCGCACAGGGGTTGCCACACCCACTAAGTCCTCTGGGTTAGGGTGAACCGAAGCTACGCACCAGTTAGGATTCCTGCGAAGAGGAGGTGAGTCACTAGGACTGCTTAAATACCAGGCTCTTCCGGATCCAATCCTAGACATGCGTACAGTGGTTACCACACCCTAACTCGGTTGACTTAGCCGTAGGTTTGTTTAGTGCATTAAGTCTTATGTATTTGTGTTTGAGTAGACTAATCCTATGGTTCAAGTTCCTATCATGCTATTCTACGTTCCATTCCTTTTCTACCCTTCTATAATTCACATAATCACACAGATAGTTCGGTACTTACGGTGGATCATGGTCGGAGACTTAGGTACCATGCCGAAAAACACGCTTATTTCATAAGATACTTTATAAAGCTTATTTGGGCTCGATTTGAAAACGTTTTGAGCCTTAGCCCACAGGCCGAGAGTTTAAAACTGGGCTCTGATACCAAATTGAAACACCCCAAACCTGACCCACGAGCCTTGATCGGATCTGGTATGTTCCCCGGTGTAAACCGTTTCAAATTCTTTTGTTACTTAGGGAAAACTTGTGTGTTTGGAAGAAAGATTGTTTTGGGTTGGGCTTGAGTTGAAAACTGGTTTATTTCGTTATTAAAAATCCTTTTCATTTAGGTGACAAAACGATTGGGCTTTGAATTAAATTAAATTTACTTAATCTTTTAATAAATATAAAGATTGTATGCTCAATAAATAAAAGTAAGGTAATCATTACTACGGCCTTATTACATCAAATAATTTCCCAAAATTAAAACCAAAATAAACTTTAAATTACTTAAATAAAATAAAAGTCCAAGTCATAAATTTCTTGCTAAAAGTCCAAGTCATAAATTTCTTGCTGTGCATGGCCATCCCTAAGCTTCTGCCAAACCCGGTCCATCACTGATCGTCACCTGAGACATGTTCCCACAACGGGGTGAGTCAAACAGACTCAATGTGTACACAAACACTAAGTCTTAACTAATTTAGGCATAACAAATCATATTCATACGTATCATATTTTCACATTTAATGATTCAAAATAATGATGCAATCCCGAACCCAAACCTATATGCCATCCGCTACACTCTACCCGTACCATCCTGCACATCGTGGGGACTACTAAGTCAACCCTCCATCCGCTACACACCATCGAAGGCGTCATTTGTAGTCGACGTGCTCATCGCCTATATAAAATTCGTGGCATAGCCACCAGATAATTGTGTCATGATACACCACATTGGATAATGTAACCGGAAGTTACCACATTCGGATAATGTGACCAAGTCACCAAATTGAGATAATGTGACCAAGTCACCACATTCGAGATAGTGAGACCAAGTCATCACATTCACTTCCCTTTCTCAAATAACCCGAATGCCCCATATTATTCATATCATGCATATCATACTTAAATTCACATTCATGTCACTTTTCACATGTTAAGTATAACATATTTCGTAATCCTAGTAGGAGTAGGAAAAGCGTGCTTGAGTACTTTGTACCATAACATGGTACTTTAGCCACATTATTACACTTTCATATTAACACATATATCAAGTTTAAGCCATAAATCTATTAAGATTAGTGTGGGTACACACGGTACCTTAGCCATATTCTTACACTTTCATATTAACACATATAATGAATTAAAGCGTAAATCTATCAAGATTTAGTGTAGGTACAACTGATTCTCTTAATGATTTCACTTGAAATCCAAACCGATCTACTACCTTAGATTTTAATACCTACATTCGCCAACATGGTAATATTTAGCAAAGGCCTATTCGGCCAAAAACCAAATCCTAGTAGGATTTGTGTACTTACCTTAATGCCGATTGAATAAAAATCAAATCCCAAAACTTGTATTCTTTCCCTTTGAAATCGGCTACTCATTAGATCCCTTGAATCGGTTAGTTTTCACTTAAAACACATAATAATAGATCTACTACAAAAATAGGGTCTTGGTAGAATATTCATAGTCACTTACCTTAAGGATCTTAAATCCCAAAATTCACCGAATAACTAGGAACACGCTGCCTATGGTGTACCTTGGAAAAGAACTTCTCCTTCCATGATTCGCCAAGATTAATAATCGAAATTAGTCCCTAAATTTGAGAAGTCTAAAATATAAAAGAATGGAAACTAAACTTGGATCTTACCCTTATTTGAAGGAATCGATTGCACCTTCACTTCAACCTTTAGAGATTCGGCTATGGCTAAATGATGCTCTCACAACTTTCGGCTTTTAGAGGATTAGAAAGAAAAGATAAGGAAGAATAAAGCTGAGGAATTTTGGAGAGAGGAGAATCTGCTTAAGAAATTCGGCAAAGGAAGAGTGAATGAATGAATGAATGGCCTTCTTTCCCTTTTATAGCCGAAATTACTAGGCTAGAGTCCCCTACTTGGCCACCACTCTTCCTATGTGATAATTATCACTTTATCAAAAGAATTAATCCAACAATTATCTCCTAATTAGCCAAAATTCTAAAGGAAATAAAACTCCTCTTTTAAGAGCCCACATGCCGTCCACCTCTCTTCTCTTTGTAGCAAAATAAAACTTCTTTTATTTGCTTCCTAAATGACTCGATCCCTGGCCGAAATACACTTGCATGTGGCGCCATTTCCAGAGGCCCTAAGTGGCATCTTCAGGCCACTTTTCCAAGCCTGTTTGTGTGTCAAATTTCACATACTTTTTCTCTTAAGGCCACCTTGCCTTAATTTCCTCTTTTACACTTTAAAACTCGACATTTCTAAGTCATTTCTAAGTTTCTAAAAAAAAATTTTTGGCTCTTTAAACTTGACATTTCCTAGGTTTCCAAAATGTTCACTTTCCTCTTTTAACTTAGGTTTCCAAAATGTTCACTTTCCTATTTTACTTAGGTTTCCAAAATGTTAACTTTCCTCTTTTTGAAACTTAACATTTCTAAATCATTTCCAAGTTTCCTTACATTTCCTTACATTTCCTTACATTTCCATACATTTCCATACATTTCCATACATTTCCATATATTTCCATACATTTCCTTACATTTCCATACATTTCCTTACATTTTCATACATTTCCATACATTTCCATACATTTCATTACATTTCCATACATTTCCTTACATTTCCATACATTTCTTTACATTTCCATACATTTCAAGGTTCTAAAATGCACACCACATATCACAATAAACATGCTATTTCATAAAATTAAGCAAAATGCACACAATGGGATTGAACCTCTTCCTCAAAGTACTTCACTTGATGCCATAACCCTTGCACCTTAGGTGGCGTCCCTTGCCACTTTTCGCATCACTTCTTGTTTTTAACTTAAAACCAATAATTGTCCAAAGCTTTCTCTTCCATACTAGGATTTTAAAAACCCTTAATTCACTTCTAAACACTGCCAAAACCTACTACTCATGAATTATGCACAAACGCATAACCCCTAATCTAGGATGTTACATATAGGCTACATTACGAAACACCTATACATGCCATTTAACCCCAAAATATAAAGTCCAAAGTACCAAAATAAGAGATAGTGCAACGCGATCTCCGGTAACTTCCAAATCGAGCGAGCTTCTGAACCACTATAAAACACGAAAATTAAAACAGAGTAAGCATTAAGCTTAGTAAGTTCGTAAAAACATAGAATTAAACTTACCATATAACCTTAAATTTAGGTAAGTAATTCAAAGCATAACTCATTTCAATTTGACCATAGCCTATCACATAACCATTCATCAAGTTAGTCATATGTACGTATAAAATCCGAGAATCATGTATGAATTTAACAATTATTAAAATTTCATGTACATGTAACATTTATATCGTATATCTGAATCTCATATATATAAACCATCTCCATGTAAATACCTATAATAGTTCATATCGAACTTGTATAATCTCGTAATAACACTATGACCATTGAACCACTTAGAATCTCGTTAGATACACGGGTAGTACAAACGAGGTGTACTGAACTGTAATATGTCAATTCCTATACATGTAGGCTCATACGAGCGATAAACGGTAAGCTCCTCCGAGTTGAGTATCGATAAGCTCATATAAGCTGCAAATTGATAAGCTCATATGAGTTGTGGTGAGTCCACAACACATGCAGGACCTCAACCAAAACGGTAACCCTAATGACATGTCATTTGTATCCTACGAATTCCTATAGTTCAAACGAGGCTTGGTGGTTATGCTTTTGATAATTATACACCGTAATTACACAATCCAAATACATATATTTCAATTAAATTATATAAATACACAAAGTAATTACACGAACTTACCTCAGACTCGAACGGAGAATACGATCGTTTAGTCCAAGACTTTATCTTTTCCCCGATTTAGTTCTGAATGTTGCTTTTCTTGATCTCTATAATCAAATTTAACTCATTTAATCATATTTCTAATCAATTCCATCAAAATTTCATGTTATGGCAAAATTATTATTTTGCCCCATATACTTTGACCTTTTTTACAAATTAGTCCCTAGGCTCGTAAAATGCAATTCATGCAATTTCATCCACAACCAAGCCTAGTTGAATTATATATAAACCTATATCAGCCCATAAAATTCAAAATTTCACACATTTAACACACAATTTTCACATTTCTTAATTTAGCCCCTTTTTGACAATTTTATTAAAATTCTCTTAACAAAAGTTGTTTAACTAACAACAAAGATTCATTTTCTTCCATTAAACATCAAAACCCTATTATACTCATCAATGGAAAATCTCAAACTATTCAATATTTTTGCAAATTAGTCCCTAGTCAACAAGGTTAAGCTACAACGATCCCAAAAACATAAAAATCGACAAAAACGGGACAAGAATTCACTTACATGCAAGAGATTTTTGTGGATGAATTTTTCAAGCTCTCAAAGCCTTTAGTTGCTGAAATTTTTGGTTGACAATGAAAGAGGAAGATGACCATTTTGTGTTATTTTACTTAATTTAGCTTTTATTAAATAATTACTATTTTACCGTTACCTAACTTTGAAAATTACTCAATTACCAAGCCATACACATCCACTATCACTTTTAATGGTCTAATTACCATATAAGGACATCCCCTTTAAATTTCTATAGCTATTTAACACCTTTATCTATTAGAACACAACTTTCACACTTTACGTGATTTAGTCCTTTTTCACAAATTGAGCATACAAACGGTAAAATTTCTTAACGAAATTTTTATACTATCATATTATCATGCTATAGATATTAAAATAATATTAAAATAAATTTTTTGACTTCAAATTTGTGGTCCCAAAACCACTGTTCTGATTTCACTAAAAACGGGTTGTTACAAACCCGATCGAGTTTCTGATAATTTGTAGAGTAAAGGAAAATAACTATGTAAGCAATGAATGCTTAGTAAGTTCATAAAAACTTGAAACATAACTTATCACTTCAATACTATCATACATAGATTAAACATGGTTCAAGACCAATACTTTAAACTTAGTATAAACCTATTAAACACCATTCAGCTCACAATTAAGTATATTTATAAAAATCATATACACCTTTCATTCATAACATAATAAAGTCTCATAGGTTGACTTACATAATTATCAACATTTCCTTAAAATGATGAACCATTACTTACTTACCATTTCATTCACTTAGTATAAACTTAGATAACATCATCATTTCACTAATTATTATATTCATTTATGAATTAAGTAACTTCATCCATAGCATACGTAAGTTTCTCATTTAAGTACATCATTGAACTCATCAATCCCTTTTTCATCGTATTACAATTCAACTATGAACTTACCATTTCATTACCTTTCCTCATCCGTTTCATATGCATAACATACAAGACATACACGTAACATTAACCATAGCCACAAGCTAGTGCATTTAAGCATAACTCTTTTAGAATCAACTACACAATAAACCATTTCATGAGAAATTACATACTTTAATTCTTACCACTCTTTCATGCACATAATTATCTTTCCATTTGGTCACTTACCATTTTAAAGCATATCTTTAAAACTAACATAATACAATCCAACCAATAGCTTGGCACAAACCTAAGCATCATCAACAACACATGTTAGTGCATCAATTCATAATTCACTTGAATTAACATAAGATAAGTCATTAAACATGAATAACCTCATTTGAATCATCAATTTCATGAACATAGACATACTTTCATTTAACATTTCCTTTTCATTCCTTTTCATTGTAACACCCCAAACCCAGCCTAGAAGTTAGGCCCAAATCCAGAATGTCACATTAAAGGCACAATTCAAAACGGTTTTGCTAATTAAGAAATTAAGGCCCAAAAGCCCAAAATCTAATAGACTTATTAATTAAAGATAAAAAACCCATTTTATTATTTTAAGTATTTCGAAAACCAAGTTTGAACATAAGAGCTTACTTAGGCTTAATAATTAAATAAACAATTGATCTCAAAACCCAAAATAAATCAAGTCAAAGCGAGTACAAGGCCTTATTACATCCAAGAAAATTAAGTAAATAAAACATGTACTTTGAAACAAATAAATGATAATTCAAGCCTCTTATAGTGTGGCCATCTCCGAGTCCTCTCCCACGTCGAGTCGTCTATTCGGGATTACTTGAAACATTAAATTAGAGGGGTGTGAGTTTTGAAACTCAGTGTGCACAACCCTTGGAAAACAAATCACTTACAAATATCCACATTGGGCCTAAGCCCTATCAAAATCGGTGGTCATGGGACTTATCCCACAATGACCTCATATCATATCATATCGTATCATTCATAAACAAATAATGCAAAACCCACCCCAAAAATCCATCCGCTACACACACCATTTCCCTTCCAACCTTATGACTCCTATGGGGAACTCTAGCTCGACCCACCCCTCCGCTACACACCAAGGGTAGCCCGGTTGAGGTACTACCGAACGTTGCAGGAAAGCTGCTAATCAAATATTGGGCTTAAAGCCTCCAGTGGATCCATACCATACGGCCATGTGATCCTAGATCCATACCATACGGCCATGCGATCCTCAAATATTGACACAGAGTCATCAATATATATATATTAGGCACATAGCCACAGTAAATATGATTGGCACAAAGCCATAATAATAGCACAAAGCCTTCGGTATTGGCACAAAGCCCATAATTACGACACGAAGCCCATATCAATGGCACACAGCTCTCGGTAACATTATCGGTGCAGCATCGCTGCTCGGTGGCTAAAAGCCTGCGGTGGATCCATACCATACGGCTATGCGATCCTGGATCCATACCATACGACCATGCGATCCTCAAATCTTCCTCCGTACCATAATTCCCACCCATATGCATCCTAAGTAGAATATCATATGAATGCATCAAACACAAAAGTAACATCCACAAACTCATATTTGTCACATAGTGTTATTTTCATCATTTCACTACCCAAGGGTATTTTGTAATTCTACCCTACAGGGGTATTTTGGTAATTTTGCAAATCAGGGGTATTTCAGTAATTTCACAAATTGAGGGTATTTTGGTAATTTCACAAATCGGGGTATTTCGATAATTTCACAAATCGGAGGTATTTTGGTAATTTTACAAATCAGGGGTATTTTGGTAATTTCACAAGTCTGGGGTATTTCGGTAATTTTGCAAAATTGGGGGTATTTTGGTATTTTCACAAACTGGGGGTATTTTGGTAATTTCACAAATCGGGGGTATTTCGGTCCCTTTCGGGTTTTAGCTATGAACTTTGGCCCATCAATAAGTCTTCGCTGCTAAAGTGAACAGACACTACGCACCAGGAAGGATTCCAGAAAAGAGGAGGTGGGCCACTAGGGCCGCTTAAATACCAAGCTCTCCCTAGATCCAATCTTAGACATGCGTATGCCCGTTGCCACACCCTAACCCAGCGACTTGTTCACATGTTTAATTAGAAAAATTAAGTCTTATGGAATTTAAGAGTTGTTCAAACTAGACCTAAGGTCCATAAACCCTAACATACATGTCTACGTCCTCATAAGCCCAAATCACTCCCTTACGGCCCATTAGGCCCAAATCTCATCATATGGCCTATTAGGCCCAAAACAAATCCAATTCATGTATCATGCATGACTAATTCAATTCAGTATAACCAACCAAACCATTTCATCAAACTTAGCCTCGGGGCCCCCAGGCCGATTTAACCACTTTCGCTTTCTTGGATTTTGTGTGTAGTGTTTGTACACACCTGGTAACCACGCGCGTTACAAACCCCTTAGTCACGAACCTACAATCGACATCACCTACCAATTAATCATAACTTAATATACACTTATCGAAAACCAAAACCTCACCGTAACTTTACCGTGTGCCTTACGTTCTAGTAGCCCTTCCTTCGCTACTATTGGCGATTATCCTCTAAGTCTGCACCCAAACGCCCACCAAGGTATATTACCTCTCCTCATAGAATGCTCTATATATAGCTAGCTCCTCACTTTCCTTCTTTGTATCTTTCTGATGTGGGATCCCTCCATCAGCAGAGTTTAAATCCAACTCAAACTCTTCTCGTCCAATCACAAAATAAATACTCCCTTACTTGTCATGAGATTCGAACCTAAGCTCCTTTGCACCCTTAATGACGCCTTGCCACTAGACCACTCACTTTCTTGTGTCTAAAATCATGCGCAACTAAATATAACCTTATGGCAAAATTCTAGAGTCCATTTAAAAAGAAATACAAAATGCAAGAGCCAAGACTTGAACCTTGGACCTCCTTCCTTCCTTGTGGCGTCACCCGATTGTCTCTTATGTGGCGTCACTTTGCCACTACACCACACACTCCACTTGTCATTTTTCTCCACATTTTATTCTTAAAGCCTACTACTAACTCTCAGGGTTTTATTCACCTAAAACCAAAATTTTCCTAAAGCCAAAGTTTGAACCCGGGACTTCATAGAAACCCTTTAACCTTCCAAAATCACTCACCTAATAGGTCCAACTAGCTCTAAAGTCGTTCTCTTATTCTCAAAAATTTTAAATGCTCCCGTGCCCAAGGCCCAATGGGCCCAATTCTTCTAGGCCCAAATTCGGGATGTTACATTCATAGTTTTTATTATATAAGTCATTTGAATACTTACTGTTCCTTCCCTTTTCATGCCTATTGAACCACTTAGAATAATATCGAATACGTTGGAAAGCTCACACAAAGTGTGCTAAACATATGGTCGAAACCATTCCTTTTCCTTTTCTTTTTTCTTTTCATAGATGCTCATATGAGCCATAAATGGGTCTGCTCACACAAGCTATCGGTCGGAACGTAGCTACACGGTACTGCTCACACAAGTTGTCAAGTATCCGCAACAAATGCTGAAACTTAGCCACTGGTAGGACATTCAAGACCAACAACAGAAATATGGTAACCCTAATGACATGTCATTTGTATCCTATACATTCTTAGGGTTCAAACGGAGCTTGATAGTCGTCGAAACGTCGTTGGATTTCCATCGTTTCATCACAAGATAAATTGCATAATAACATATATATTGATTCAATTACAGTAGAATCACATATTAACATTCAATTTAATTAACATTATACAGATAACAGTTCATACGAACTTACCTGGCTAAATTGCAGAAATAACAAAGCATAGGGGCTTTTTGGTAATTTTCCATTCTCCTCAATTTTTCACTCGATCTTGATCTAAATTAATAATTTCATTAAATTTATTAAATTATATATTAAAACAATTTATTTTATGCAATTTAGTCCTTTTTTACATTTTTATGCAATTACCCCTAACATTTTACTTTTATTCAATTTAGTCTTTAAGCCTAAAACATACAAATTAACCATTTTTACCCAAATTTAAGCTTATCCGAATGTTCATAGCTTCCAATACAGCCGATATTTACAAAAATTTCACATCAAATCCTTGTCATTTTATTAATTCAACAATTTAGTCCTTAATCGGTAAATTCATTAAAAATCACTTAACAAAATACTTTTACATAACAACTAATATCTCAAATTCATCATTTAACATCAAAAATCAAAAGATTCATCAATGGCAACATTCAAAATCTTTAACAATTTCAAAATTAAAGGTACGTGCTAGCTGGACCTAGTTGCAACGATCTCAAAAGCATAAAAATTATTAGAAACGAGACCAAAATGACATACCATGCAACTTCAAAGAGAAAGCCAAAAGCTCAAGCTATTCCATGGCTTCATTCTTCCTAAATTTCAACCAAACATAAAAAAGAGGAAGATGATGTCTTTTATTTTATTTTATTACCTTTTTAATTAGTTTTATTTTAACTAATAACACACACACACACACACACACACACACACACACACACACACACACACACACACACACATATTCATAATAAAACAAAGCCAACCGCCCACTCATTTATATTATGGTATATTTACCATATTAGTCCATGAATTTACTTTTTATAGCTATTTAACATCATTAGCTAGTAGAATTCAATTTTCACATTTTCTATGATTTAGTCCTTTTTGCTTAATTAACTATTGAAACATTAAAATTTCTTAACGAAAATTTACTACCACCTTAATGACACTCTGTAATATTTATAAAAATATTTACAGCCCGGTTTATAGAAATGAGGTCCTGGTACCTCATTTTCTAAAACCACTTGACTTTAGGGTCTTACCACTTGAACTTAATTAATCATTCGAATAACATAAATTACCATAAAAAACCCTTTTAAAACCATAATTGACTCGTAAATTTTTATAAATAATATTTATGAACTTACTCATCAGATTTGTGACCCTAAAATCACTATTTTTGACACCACTGAAAATGGATTGTTACATCGCTCTAACAGTGTAGTCACTTGCATCACACATAATTACAAAAGGCTTTGTCCAATCTGAGCTAACAATAATAGGTGCCAAGGTTAACTTCTGCTTGAGTACCTCAAAAGCCTGCATGCATTTTTCATCGAACATAAAAGGTGTTTCTTTTTCTAGCAGTTGACTTAAGGGCTTTGAAAAAGACCTTTATAAATCTTTGTTAAAAACTTCCATGCCCTAAGAAATTCCGCACTGATTGAACTATTGTAGGATGTAGTAGTTTTTTAATTACCTCAATTTTGGCCTCATCTACTTCTAACTCCTTTTTAGAAATTTGATGACCTAGAACAATTCCTTCTTTCACCATTAAGTGACATTTTCCCAATTAAGGACCAAATCGGTGTCTTCGCACCTTTCTAACACTTGCCATAAATTGCCCTAACATTCTGCAAATGAATCTTTGTATATTGAGAAGTCATCCATAAAGATATCCAAACCTTCTTTCAGCATGTCAGCAAAGATCGCGGTCACACATCTCATGAAAGTAAAGGGAGTGTTGCATAATCCAAATAGCATTCATCAAAATGTGTACATCCCGAATGAGCATGTAAATGTTGTCTTTTCCTGATCATTTAGGTGTATCGGGATTTGATGATATCTTAAGTACCCATCAAGGAAATAGTAGTACTCTTTTCTTGCCAGCCTGTTGACCATTTGATCAATGAATGGGAGTGGGAAATTATCCTTTTTTCATTGCGTTGTTCAATTTTTTTTATAATCGATACACACTCGACATCCTATTATAGTTCGAGATGGGATTAACTTGTTTTTATCATTTGCAATGATCGTTAAGCCACCTTTCTTAAAAACAAATTGTGTTGGGCTTACCCATTCACTATTGGATATAGGGTAAACAATTCCTGCATCAAGTCATTTCAAAAGTTCCTTTTTCACCACTTCCTTCATGGTAGGGTTAAGACGTCTCTGGGCATCTACAATCGACTTCTTTCCCTCCTCTTGTCGAATGTTATGTTGGCACAACACAGGACTAATTCCTTTAATATCAATAATGTCTATCCAATTGCCTTTTTGTGCCTTCTGTAACACCCTTTACCCGTATTCGACAACTGAACCGAGTATGATACCGTACTTAACTTGCTTAATCATACAACATAGACTCATAAGATTTCATTTCAAAATAAAAACTTTTCATTCAAGACCTTAATGTCATTATTATAGGTCCACGAGACCCTAAACTTACACTCGAAATAATTTGGGACCAAAGCAAAAACTTTTGAACACTTAGACAAATTTGACATAAAACAGGGCCACACGCCTGTGTGAAGGTAGGAACACGCCCGTGTGGCACATACATGCCCATGTTCCCCACCCGTCTGGATTTATTTTCACTTCGAACCTACAGGGGTTTTCACACAGCCTGACACATGCCCGTGTCCATAGCCCGTATCCCTCACACGGCCATGACACGCCCATGTTGTAACACCCCTAACCCATATCCATCGTCGGATTAGGGTTACGGGTATTACTAAACCTTATATCAATCAATATGCTTTATGAGACCGATTACTATAACTAATGAATACCAAATTCTATAGTCACAACTATCATGTATATCTCATCTTATAACGTTTCATTTACTATTTGTAAATCACAAATTATATCATTTGCAAATAAGAATTACTAACTATAATCATATGGCAAAATACCATTGGTTAATCCGATCATGACATAAATTGAACACACGTCTATTGCTTAGACATATATTTCCTTTATTATAGCATACATTCGAGCATAAAACATTTCAAAAGAAAACTTGTTTTACTAAGCTTTTCCTTATCACATTCGGTGATAATCCTTACGCATATATAAATATATGACATTACAAGTATACCTTATTTTACTACCATAACAATGAACTAATTTTATTATCACATATAAAAAATAATAGTATTATCACTCAAAGATGAAATATTCAATGATCAAAATAATTATGCCCTAATCGAATGTCCACAACCAAGTTCACATTTGATAACTCTTTAATATATATATCACCTTAATGCTTTCAAACAAAAGGGTCGAGACAAACAATCACCTAATCCTCATCTATACATATATCTATATATGTATATACATGTATGTCATATTCATTTCATATCTAGAAAATCAAGCTAACATAAACCTAACGTGAATTAGTCTTTTTAATATGTAAATATACCAAAATAATCAAATAGCACTTCATAAGTTAAATAAGCTCAACCTAACTTAACTCATGAAACATATACGAACAAAATTAAGCCAAAAAGGAGTAAGCCATTTTCGCATGGCATACAACCATATACATATCATTCGAACCCCACTAAGAGTCTTAAACTATACATGCCTTAAGCTCAAAAGAGATACAACTTATGAAATACCAAAATTAAGTGATAATGTGATCGACTCTGATGGAGATCCTCGAGCACGAGCTTGCCTTCAAAGATCTATAAAATAGTCAATTCAATGCAAATGGTAAGCTATCTTAGCTTAGTAAGTAATAAGCAATGGTATACATGTATATCTAAATTTTTATAAAATTAAATCAACTTACTCTCAATTCCTACCTAACACATAACCGCACATTTATATATATGTATATGTCATGTCTCAAGGTTTAACATTGATCACATTCAAATAATCTCAAACCATTTATCCAAACCGAACAAAACCAAAACTAATAATCTTATCCTATTACAAAAGTTCACAAATTCGAAATGACTTACTTCATTTGCTCTAAGCATTCAACAATCATAATTCACTTTCCTGTACATCATCTCTCGATTACCTTCAATCGATTGTTTAGGTCTCTAGCAAGTTTGACCACCCTCACACATAGTGCAAAGATTAAAGTAACGTATCACACACTTAGTGCTGTTACTTGCAATGTATCGCACACTTAGTGCCATTGCGTATTTTTTGCACCTTTAGTGCCAATCAACCGATTTCGCACACACAGTGCTCGGTGATAAAACTCGCCTACATAGTGCCCTTAGCCGAATATTCCCTCAATCATATAAACACACATAATTTTCCCTATCAACATTCTCTACACTCAATTAAGAAGAAATACAAGTTATTCATAATTCCTTCATCCATCTCTACCATCAAATTCGGTAAACTTTACTACAATACATACATAGCCATTCATTCAACTACAGTCATTTACCTCAACCTATATAAATATATAGGTTCATCCAAAACAAAGATCAAAGCTTGTATCAATGCATATTCAACCCAATGTCAAATCAACCAATCCATATTAAAATTCATTAAGCATTCGGAAAAATGAAATAAAATTCACTTAATAATATTTGACATATGAATGTCAATATAAACTAAATTTCAATTCTTTCCAATTGCTTAAAACTTACTCGGTAGTCGATGAATTTGAGTTTCCCGGCTATTCGTTCAATTTTGCTTTCCCCCGATCCAATCCTGTTTCCTTTTGTTCTTGATCTAAATAATTCCAATTTAAACTCAATAAATTTATATCCATTCAATTTGATTCATAAACACTTAATTTAGCAATTTACAAATTTACCCCTAACTTTTACAATCTATACAATTTAGTCCTTAATACAATACTCATGAATTACTCAAAATTGACCCAACTTCCTTTAGAGCCGAATTATCCTAAGGACTATATAAGTCCATATACTTCAATATTTTCTCAATTTGGCCCTTCCATGGTAATATTTTCACAATCAAATTTTTAATTAGCTACATTCACCTAAGACTCAAGAGCAAAAAATTTTCATCAAGCTCAAATCTCCAATTTACTACTAAAAACCATCCTAAAACTCAAGTTGTCATCAATGGCATAACCAACATACAAGACCATTTCACAAAATTAACACATGGGCTTTATAATAGAATGAATATTCATCTCAAAAATGCAAAAATCATTGAAAACCCAAAGCTAAAACTTACTTAATTAAAGTGGATGAGTGCCGAACCCTTGTTGAATTTCTCCTTTCTTTTTCTTTTACTAGTTTCGACTATGGGAGAGAAAGTGATGAACATGCATGGCTTTCTTCATTATTTTATGTTTTATCCCACTATGTTAATTTAATATAATATAATATTAATATAATACATACATTTAACTTAACAAACACACAAACACATGATTTAATATCAATCTTGTCGTCCACTACAAGAAGAATTAGGGAAATTGCAACATAAAACCCATTAATTTAAAAGACACTTTATTTTAATCCTCCCAATCAAGCAAATGGCAAATTTTACCACTCTTGCAATTCAATCCTTTTTCTTAAATTAAGCATATAAACAATCAAATTATCTCAATATATTTTAGCACATGCTCACACATATATCAAACATATTAAATAAAATATAAAAATCATTTTTCTAACTCGAATTTGTGGTCCCGAAACCACCATTCTGATTAGGGTCGAAATTGGGTTGTTACACGTGTCTTCGCCCGTGTGTGAAAACCTTAACATTCTGTTTATGATGTCATCATCTCAATAAAGTCACACGGCCAAGGCACACGCCCGTGTCCTTAGACCGTGTGTCGAATTAAATTTCTAATTTCAGGTGCAGACTTTACACGGCCTGCGCACATGCTCGTGTGTTTACTACTGAGCATACTGACTTGCCAACCTAGCATGCATGGGGACACACGGCCAATCAACACATCCATGGGGCTGACCGTGCATCACAGATGGCCTAGACACACGCTCGTGTGTCTATCCATGTGGACATTTGAAAGGCTATCTACCAAGCCAAATGCCACCCCACAAAGCAACTATACATATACCAATTCAATTCAACATATATTATGACCATAAAGAACTTCTAAGAATTTGAAATCAAAACATCCACACAAGCATGCACTTCATGAATTTCATCATATTTGAATATAAGAACTTGTCAAGTATTGGTCAATTTCTAATGACCATTTACAAAATGAATTGAACGACATGAATAGCCCACACTCTGGCTAACAAATATGGCATAACAAAAAGATCAAGTCCTATACATACCATACTCAAAATGAATCTAGCTTTGATATACCAAAGAGAAGTTGATAGTGTGATTTTTGAACTCCGACGTTCCACGAATTCTCGAGCTAGCTTGGCAATACTACAAGGAAAAGGGAAATGAGAGGGGTAAGCATAAAGCTTAGTAAGTTTGCATGAAATAAATAGCAACATAAAGGCTCATAATGCCATCCATCCATTGCATTGAATAAGAACACAAAGTCTCAAGCACATTGCTATAACTTACTCATGCTTACTCTTAACAATTACATATTATATCACATATCTCATACATTTCTTGTGAATTATTCACATGTACCTGTATCACTTCATCACCTAACTTTAGTACTAATCTCATCTCTATATAAGCTTAACTATTTATCTTAATGAATCACTCGGAATACCCGAGGATACACAATCGTCAATATACACATAAACATGAAACCAAAGCCATATCCCAAATATGGTCTTACATGGGGTCACATCTCGATGCCAATGTCATATCCCAGATATGGTCTTATACAGGATCTCGTATCAATGTCGATGCCATATCCCAGGTATGGTCTTATACGATTTTCATTTTCAATGCTGATGCCACATCCCAAATATGGTCTGATACGGGATCTCAATTCGGTGCCGAGGCCATGTCTCAGAAATGGTCTTATACGAGACCTTACCAATCTTGCGTCTCGATGATGATATCCTTTCACATCTTAAAGTTCAACCAGGACTTCGACATCATAAATTTTCGTCATTTTCTCATTCAACATCATTGTTCAATTTCATGGAAATGATATACATCTTAAATAATATCAACATTTTAGAATTCAATAACATGATGTTGAATTTATTACACACAAACTTACCTCGATTTCAAAATAGGCCAAATTGCCAATCTAGTCTGGTACCTTGCCTTTTCCTCGGTCAAGGTTAATTCCTTGTTCCCTTTGATCTATAATAGAAAATTAGATAATTTAATTATCACATTAATCAACATAATTCAAAACTCATACTTTGGAAAAATTACCATTTTGCCCTTATACTTTCACAAAATGACTATTTTACCTCTAGGCTCGTAAATCGATTCTAATCGAATTTCCTCCTTTTACAAGCCTAGATGAACATTTATTACTCTTATGAAAACCCTCAATACTCATTATTTCACACACTTAGCACATATTTTATAACATTTACAAAAATGTCCTTTTAGGTGTTTTCATAGTAACACCTTTCACAAAAGTTGTTTATCTAATAATTAAGACTCATTTTCTTTCATAAAAATACAGCAAACAACATAAATGCTCACATGGAAAAACTCAAAACTTTCAACCATTTTGCAAAATAGTCCCCTCTTTAGCTAGCTTAAGCTTTAGGGTTCCAAAAATACAAATATTATCAAGAAAGACCACTAAAATCACTTACTTCTGAGGAGAAAAGCTTGCTGAAATTTTTGAGCTTTCAAACCCCTATTTTGCTGCTAATTTTAGGTGGAGAAGAAGGGAAGAAAATATGATAGTTTTCTTTTCTTTATTTTATTATAAAACATTAATTTAGTCCACCTAATTTCAACAACTTTGACCAATTTGACATTGTTTGTCCCCTATGGCTGGCCACCCTCTTTCTAGGGGTCTAATTGCACTTTAAGGACCTCAAATTAATGTCCTATGGCTTTTAGACACCTTTAGCTTGTAAAATGGAACTTTTGCACTTTATGCGATTTAGTCCTTTTTCACAATTAAACATGAAATCGCTAAAATTGAAACACCAAAATTTTCATGCACCTATATAATCATGCTATAACTCATAAAATAATATAAAAATAATTTTCTCTGACCTTGGATTAGTGGTTCCAAAACCACTATTCTAACTAGCCCCTAAATCAGGCTGTTACACCTTCTCTTGATCAATTGGTAGATCAACCGCAATAATCATGGGTAAAGTATTATCATCGCCCAAATATCCATACTTCAAATGTATTGGTAGTGATTTCAGGTCCAATGTGGATGGTTTGATGATCGATGGAACCATGTTTGTTAGGGATTTTTTCGATTGACTTAATGGTTCTCTATTTTACTTTTCCCTATCTAGCTGATAACTTTGTTACAACCGATCTCTCACTAAGTCCTCAGGAAATTCTTCTTCCATCATTGTGTCCAAATTAGAGATGTCAAACTCACCATCACTTGATAGCTCCTCAATTCGTTTCGTGTTGTCTTCTTCCACTATTGATTCTTTCGATTTTCATTTGTATTGAACTGTAATAATCTAATATATTATACATCATGTTTAAAACTCAAAATTATACATATTTTGATTTTTGTGGATTGATTGTTTGAGTCACTTTGGTAATAAGGACCAAACTAAATATGAGGGTTAAGAATGATAAAGTAAACAATAATCGCAGAATAGTGAAAGGATGGAGATGATGATGTGGATGGTGCATGCCAATAATGCAGTCGACATTGAACTCGGTAGGCAACTAGAATCGAGTGGGAACTTGGCTTCACAACTTGAGGGAAATTGCATTCCAATAGGGGGGACATGCTGCAAACCCCTAATCATAACAATCGAAGGGTTGTAATTCAAACTTCTCCCATATTCATTTTGAAGGATGAAAGTGATGGGTTGAATGTAGTTAGCATGGTTGTTGCTAATCTGGGCGAATATGAGACAGGTAATGAAGACCAAGGCTAATTAGCAATGGGTAATTTGGAATGCAATAAGGTTGTATAAACCCATTTGTTGATAACCAAGTGAGTTGAATGGCACTTCCTATGACTGATGATGATCTCATAATTTTATTAAACCCTAATGCCATTTAAAGAGTCTTAATGGAGAAAAAATGTCGAATATGGGCCAAATGAGATAAGGTGCTGAAATTTTTGCATGATAATAGTCATGGTGTGGATGGTAGCTGTGTAATTTTTGCTATTGTTATTTCATCTTTGATAAATAAAATATTTAGAATTTTATTGTAATTGATTAGGATTTTATAGTTATTAATAATGTATAATTTGAAATGATAGTTGTTGAAACCATTTTAAAATCGAGTTTAGAAAAATGGGGATTGACTTTAAAATGAAAATGGGAGTCGCCACCAATCCCTTTTTCTTAGGTGTGATTGGATCACCTTGTAAAATGTTTTATTTTAAAACATTTAATTTTAGTCCGTGAAAAACAAGAAAGTGGGTTCGGGAGTCGGTTACGTATGAGGAAGGGTTAGCACCCTCATAACGCCCAAAATTGGTACGTAATTGATAAAATCATGTCCAAATGTTTGAGATTTAAAAAAGTTAAAAAAGTGATCTTTTTTATTTGAAGGTAAACTAAGACTACCTATCTCCAAGAAATAAGAATACTACACTCAATAAGTTAGGATACAGTATCTCATCACTTCGAAGCTAGATACATCTTTTTAGAAAATTCTTACCTTGAGATACAAAATATCACACCCAATAAGTTAGGATGCAACGCTTTGAATTCTCGAGAATAAGTTTTTATGATTTAAAACTTGAGATTTTCTTGTTCCAAAGGAATATAAACATCACATCCAACATGTTAGGACATGATATTTTAAAACCTTTATGATCAAAATCGTCTCACGATTTATAAAACTTGTTAAAAGGATATTTAGTTATTTAGTCAAACGGAAAATCGCAACCCAACACGTTAAGGCACTATTTCCCGAATTTCTAAATACCAAAACATTGCCTTATTTTAAAAACCTTTAGAAAATATAATAGTTTTGCAAAAATGGCTTTTTATATTTTAAACAATAACTATGTGACAACATTGCATTTATATATTATCAAACACGAATATTAAAGGCAATTATAACATTTAAGATAAGCAATAAAGAAATAATAATATAGAACATGCACAATAATAATTCATACATTAAAAATACATGAAGAAATATAAACAAATATAATAAATAATAAAACAAATATGAACATGTTTATGCAAGCTTAAATAATAGATAAAAAGACATATATATGATAGAGACAATATAAACAATGTATAAAATAAAATAGTATATAGTGATTGTAAAAAACAATATAAATAGAATATATTATATAACGTAAATAAATTTTAGCTAAAAATAATATATGATATAATTTTACATAATATACAATTTAAAAACATATAATATATATAAAAATAATATCTAATGAAAATAATTTTGAGCTAAATAAAAGTAATAAATAATAATTATAAAATACATATATATTTATACCATTAATATATTAATATATAAATAATAAATAATATGGACAATTTGATATAATATAAAATAATAAAATAAAAGGATAAAAATAAAATAAAACAAAGAAAACAGGGGGTCAAATAGCAATTAAAAAGAACATAAAGGATTAAAATAAAACACGAATTAAATGATAGGGGTTAAAGTGTAAATTATGCCAAATTTTAAAACGGTATCGTTTTGAATTAAGCCGTTGAAGAACCCGAAGGATCGAATTGAAATGAAATATGAGTTTTAGGGACAAATTAAAAATAAAAAGAATTTAAATCAAATGGAATTAAAAATAATAAAACGAGGAATGACTGAAATAGTAATTAGACCACTTAACAAAAACACGGATCGCCTTTGAATTCGGGTCAAAGCTGGTCAGCCCTCTTAAACGGCGTCGTTTTATAATATTATATAAACTAATATTTAGGTAAAAAATCATTTGATGGTCTATTAAAAAGAAAAGAAAAAATTCAAAATGCTCTCAAGAGCTTTTCATTCTTTGACAGAGTTCAAACGTCGGTGAGGTCCTCCATCTCCAGCGCTACTGCGCGCCTACGCGCCGTCGCCACGGCTTTCTTCAGGTATGAAATCTCCCCCTCTTCTTTTATTTCAAAAAAGTTTTTATATAAAAAGAAACATGCACGAAACTTAAAGAAATAATAATAATAAAAAGAATCTGAATCACCTTTGTAAACAAAAAGAAAATTTTTATTTTTTTTAACTATTTGTGTATTTGTTCTCTGTATTCTCCCTGAAAAATCTCGGTGTAACCGTGTTCTCTTCCCCCTTTTATTACAAGTTTGATCTAGGGTTTTTATACCCAAAAAAAATGAAATAAATAAAAAAGGAAAAGATATCCTTAGTATCTTTTCATTTTGTGCCTTTTCTTCATTGCGATTTGTTTCCTTTTACCGCTTCGGTGTTTTCCTTTTTTGTAGGTTGAGAATCTCGCGACGATGAGCATGAATCATGGCACAATTGAAGGGGCGCTACAAAGGTGCGACGATCAGACTCCTGCTACGACGATCCGGCTCCAGATATTGCGGCACGACTGTTGGGTTAGCCTCTGCTTGTGGCGCGAAGAAACCTAGGGTTCCAGAAACCCTTGGTTTCTGATTTGGAGTTGGGCCTTTTTGGGCCACAAGTGTTTTGGGTTCTGCTTGGGTAGTCTATTAGGTCTGGGTTAATGGGTATTTCGTTGGGGTATTTGGTCTGAATCTGTAATGGGTTTGTAAAAGGGACATTGGTTTTTATTATTGTTTTTGGTTTTTTATCCAGGGTTTATGGGCCGGGCAAAATGGGCTATTACAGCTGCCCCTCTTTGCTCATTGTCGTGAAACAAGAATAGAGCAAAAACTATAAAAAGGACCAATTTTGCCCGATCTTGGCGGAGCCTTGGCTATTTGTTCTTCTTCAAATGGCTTCAACTTCACTGCAACTCCAGAGAGATAAAGCTAAAAGTGCTTTTGATCTGCTTCCTACAACTTCAGAAAGATAAGATCTTCTGTCTTTAGTCTACTCCGCTACAACTTTAGGGAGATAAGACTAAAAATGCCTTTTGATCTGCTTCCTGCAACTTCAGGAAGATAAGATCTTCTTTCTTTTGATTTGCTCCACTGCGACTTCAGGGAGATAAAATCTTCTATCTTTAGTCTACTCCGCTGCAACTTCAGGGAGATAAGACTAAAACATCTTTGATCTGCTTCCTATAACTTTAGGAAGATAAGATCTTCTATGGTCGATTTACTTCACTACAACTTCAGAGAGATAAAATCTTCTGTCTTTAATCTACTCCACTGTAACTTCAGGGAGATAAGACTAAAACATCTTTGATTTGCTTCCTACAACTTTAGGAAGATAAGATCTTTTGTGATCGATTTGCTCCACCGCAACTTCAAGGAGATAAAATCTTCTGTTTTTAGTCTGCTCCACTGCAACTTCAGGGAGATAAGACTAAAACGTCTTCGATCTGCTTCCTACAACCTTAGGACGATAAGATCTTCCGTTTTTGATTTTTTCCACTGCAACTTCAGGGAGATAAAATCTTCTATTTTTAGTCTGCTCCACTGCAACTTCAGGGAGATAAGACTAAAACGTCTTCGATCTGCTTTCTACAACCTTAGGAAGTTAAGATCTTCTATTTTCGATTTGCTCCACTGCAACTTCAGGGAGATAAAATCTTCTGTCTTTAGTCTATTCCACTGTAACTTCAGGGAGATAAGACTAAAACGTCTTCGATCTGCTTTCTACAACTTTAGGAAGATAAGATCTTCTGTGGTCGATTTGCTCCACTGCAACTTCAGGGAGATAAAATTTTCTATTTTTAGTTTGCTCCACCACAACTTCAGGGAGATAAGACTAAAACGTCTTCGATCTGCTTCTACAACCTTAAAAAGATAAGATCTTCTATTTTTGATGAAACACCCCACACCCGGCCCACGAGAATGGACCGGATTTGGTATGTTCCTCGAAGTAACCCGGTTCAAAATTCATTCGAATACTTTGAAAACTGTGTGTTTTGAAAGATAGTTTGTTGTGGGTTGGGCTCGAGTTGAAAACAAATTTATCTTATAACAAAAACCCATTTGTTTCGGTGACAAAATATTTAAACTTATTTTAAATTAAATGGGCTTTTTCTTTGTAAAGCCCTAAATTCATAACATAGTAATTAAAGCGTAAATAAAATGTCACGATGGCCTTATTACATAAAATGAAACCCAAAATAAAATTGTACAAGACTTAAAATAAAATAAAGATTCAAATAAAATTAAACTTCAAGTGAACATGGCCACCCCAAGTTCTGTAGTCGATCCATTATTTCTCATCACCAAACATGTTCCCACAACGGGGTGAGTCGATAGACTCAATGTGTAACCAACACCAAAACATAATAGAAATAGGCACACCATACATATCATATTCATATAAAAATTCAAGATAATGATGCAAACCCGAACCCAAACCTATAAAGCCATCCGTTACACACCACCCGTACCTGCCAGTCACACCATGGGGACTACTAAGTCAACCCTCCATCCGCTACACACCATCGAAGGCAGTCGCTGCAGTCGACGTGCTCATCGCCCATATAATTTGTGTCATTAGACACCAGATTCAAATAATGTAACCGAAGTTACCAAATTCAAATATTTGTGACCGTGGTCACCATATAACGTTGGTGAGACCGAAGTCAACACCTTCATATAACGTTGGTGAGACCGAAGTCAACACCTTCATATAACGTTGGTGAGACCAAAGTCAACACCTTCTTCCCCTTTCACATAAATCCCGAATGCCCCAAAAATATATATCATGCATAACATACTTAATTTCATAATCATATACATATATTCACATGTTATAAAATAACATATTTCATAATCCTATCAGAAGTAGGAAACGTACCTGAGTACTTTTGTACCACATTAGGGTACTTAGCCATATTCATATTCTTACGTATAATCACATAATAAAATAATTGCCATATGGAATATTGAAAGTTAGTGTGCGTACACACGGTACCTTAGCCATATTCTTACACTTTTATATTAGCACATATAATAAAATTAAAGCCGTAAATCTATCAAGATTTAGTGTGGGGTACACACCTGATTTGCTTATCAATTCCTTGAAATCCCGAAAACCCTATCTATTGCTTTAGATCTCAATTCCTACATTTGATTAATCACTTACTACTTTAATTAAAAAAAACATTTGACCATAAATTCAAAATCCTAGTAGGATTAGTATTCTTAAAACTTACCTTGTTGCCGATTTCAATACTAATCAAATCCCAAAATCTATGCTATGCTCCTCCTTGTATTCACCAAGCACTAAATCTCATCGGGGTTAGTTTCGCTTTTAAACAAACAAGAATTAGATCTAATTATCAAAATAGGCCTTAGCCGAAAGCTATAGACACTTACCTTGTGGATTTTAAATCCCGAAACTCACCGAATAACTAGGGAACACGCGGCCTATGGTGTACCTTCGGGAAAAGAACTTCTCCTTCCTTGTAGCCTACACTTAGTAAATCCGAAAGATCTCTTCAAAGTTTGACAACCAGAACATTAATGGGATTAGCCCTAGATTTCGATAAGTCTAAAATATAAAAGAATGGAAACCAAACTTGGATCTTACCCTTATTTGAAGGAATCGATTGTACCTTCACTTCAACCTTCAGAGATTCGGCTTAGAGACTTGATGAACAATCGGCTATGATTCCCTTATGTATTCGGTTTCAAAGATGAAAGAAGAGAGGAATAATAGGCTTAGAAGAAATCGGCTAGGAGGCTAAAAGAAAAGAATGGAGGCTCAAGAAGAATATTCGGCAGAGAGAAAGAGAGAGGGAGAATGAATAATGAATGGCCCTAGTCTCATCCTTTTATAGCCGAAATTACTAGGCCAAGAATCCTTAACTTGGCCACCACTCTTCCTTATTTTCCTAATTAAAGAATAATTCTTCATTTATCCACCTATTTAGCCGAATTTTAAAGAGAGTGAAACTCCTCTTGTGCAAGCCTTGTCTGTCCACCTCTTGGGCTTCTAGAAGCAAAATAAAACTTATTTTATTTGCTTCTTATGTGACTCGAACTCAAGCCCAACACCCTTGCATGTGGGCTATTTTTGAGGCCTTAAGTGGCATCTTCAGCCACTTTTCCAAGTCCGTTAATGGGTCAAATTTCACATACTTTATATCTTAGGGTCACTGCCCTACGTTCCCCTTTGAACTTTAAAATTGACATTTCGGGGTCATTTTTAAGTTTCCAAAAATTTTCGCGCGGCTCTGTAAACTTGACATTTCCTAGGTTTCCAAAATGTTTAGTTTCCTCTTTTAGCTTAGGTTTCCAAAATGTTCACTTTCCTCTTTTAACTAATCGTTCCATACATTTCCATACATTTCCATACATTTCCTTACATTTCCATTCATTTCCTTACATCTCCGTACATTTCCATACATTTCCATACATTTCCTTACATTTCCATACATTTCCTTTCATTTCCTTTCATTTCCTTACATTTCCTTATATTTCCTTACATCTCCTTTCATTTCCTTTCATTTCCTTACATTTCCTTTCATCTTAGGGTTCTTGAAACTCTTCAGAACACATCCAACACACCCACTGATCCCATTATCTCATGAATTACGCACGAACGCATAACCCCTAATCTAGGATGTTACAGTTCTACCCCTCTTAAAATAATTTCGTCCTCGAAATTACTTACTAACGAAAAATCGTACATCTTAACTTGTCGCTACACTTATGCTACGCACTCTGATCTTAATAGAGTCATCATACTTTCTAGGCACATTCTCTAAGTTCACAATCAAGGTTCCATACACTTCATAGGAACGAACTGATCTTATAGCGAGCAAAGTAATGGAGGATAATCCAGAAATAAGAAACTTACCCGCGAAGAAATTTTATGAAAAGGAATTTAGGAGTGGTTCTTTCGTATTCATACATGCACACAGTCTTTTCATTCATTCATACATCCATCAAACAATTATGAACCTTAGTTCATTCAGAGAAACGTTGTAGTTTTTCATTTGTTGTTGTTTTTCCACTACCCGGGGGTATTTTTATAATTTGTCCTACAGGGGTATTTTCGTGATTTGTCAAAATAAGGTTCCTTGGTGATTTTGTCACAAAGTATTTTTGGTATTTTTAAGTTCTCGGGGTATTTTGGAAAATTTTTAAAATCCGAGGGTATTTCAGAAATTTTGGACTTTGGGGGTATTTTGGTAATTTTTCCACAAACCGGGATAAATTGTAAAATTTTAATAAATCGGGGATATTTTAGAAGTTACAAAATTTTGAGGGTTCTTTTTGAGGAATTTATTTTCCAAAACGATGAAGTTGCAAAAATTTTGGAAGTTAGGGTCATTTTGGTAATTTTAGTAAGTTAGGGGTAATTTTGTAATTTTCAAAAAATCAAGGTATTTTTTTCTGATAGTTTGCAAATTAGGTTTTTTGAACATTTATGAAATAATGAAATTTTGGCAAAACTGTTGAGTAGTTGGGCATTTTATAAACCAAGGGCATTTTGTAATTTTACCACTAGGGGTATTTTGTAAATCAAAAATTTTTCAAAAATTTGTGTAATAATTTTCGTGAATTAAAGAGAGAACAAATGATTTTAAGAATTTTTAATATTAGGGTTCTAAAAAATGGCTAGTTCCTTTTCGGGTTTTAGTTATTGGGTTTAGCCTATGACCGAGCCTCCTTGGTCAGGGCGAACCAAAGCTACGCACCAGGCAGGATTCGAGTGGAGAGGAGGTGAGTCACGCGGACTGCTTAAGTACCAAGCTCCCACTGAAACCATTCCTAGACATGCGCACCCTGGTTGCCACACCCTAACTCGGCGACTTAACCACAGGTTTGTTCGATTAGGCATTTAAGTCTTATGTAATTGTTGGGGTACACTAGTCCTAGGGTTCAAATACTTATCAGACTAATCTACGTTGCCATAAAAGCCCATACATTTCACATATTCAAATCACTTCAGAAGTCAGAAGTACTTACCTGGTGGACTGCGGGTCGGAGACTTAGTGGGCCATGCCAGAAAAACCTGAAAATTTTTCAGAAAATTCCTTTTGGGCTTACTTTGGAAAACGTTTTGGGCCTTAAACCCAAGGCCGAGAGTTTAAAACTGGGCTCTGATACCAAACTGAAACACCCCACACCCGGCCCACGAGAATGGACCGGATCTGGTATGTTCCTCGAAGTAACCCGGTTCAAAATTCATTCGAATACTTTGAAAACTGTGTGTTTTGAAAGATAGTTTGTTGTGGGTTGGGCTCGAGTTGAAAACAAATTTATCTTATAACAAAAACCCATTTGTTTCAGGTGACAAAATATTTAAACTTATTTTAAATTAAATGGGCTTTTTCTTTGTAAAGCCCTAAATTCATAACATAGTAATTAAAGCAGAAATAAAATGTCACGATGGCCTTATTACATAAAATGAAACCCAAAATAAAATTGTACAGTACTTAAAATAAAATAAAGATTCAAATAAAATTAAACTTCAATTTGAACATGGCCACCCCAAGTTCGCCAGTCGATCCATTATTTCTCATCACCAAACATGTTCCCACAACGGGTGAGTCGATAGACTCAATGTGTAACCAACACCAAAACATAATAGAAATAGGCACACCATACATATCATATTCATATAAAAATTCAAGATAATGATGCAAACCCGAACCCAAACCTATAAAGCCATCCGCTACACACCACCCGTACCTGCCAGTCACACCATGGGGACTACTAAGTCAACCCTCCATTCGCTACACACCATCGAAGGCGTCATTGCAATCGACGTGCTCATCACCCATATAATTTGTGTCATTAGACACCAGATTCAAATAATGTAACCAAAGTTACCAAATTCAAATATTTGTGACCGTGGTCACCATATAACGTTGGTGAGACCGAAGTCAACACCTTCATATAACGTTGGTGAGACCAAAGTCAACACCTTCTTCCCTTTCACATAAATCCGAATGCCCCAAAAATATATATCATGCATAACATACTTAATTTCATAATCATATACATATATTCACATGTTATAAAATAACATATTTCATAATCCTATCGAGTAGGAAACGTGCACGAGTACTTTTGTACCACATTAGGGTACTTAGCCATATTCATATTCTTACGTATAATCACATAATAAAATAATTGCCATATGGAATATCGAAGTTAGTGTGTACACACGGTACCTTAGCCATATTATTACACTTTTATATTAGCACATATAATAAAATTAAAGCCGTAAATCTATCAAGATTTAGTGTGGGGTACACACCTGATTTGCTTATCAATTCCTTGAAATCCCGAAAGCCCTATCTATTGCTTTAGATCTCAATTCCTACATTTGATTAATCACTTACTACTTTAATTAAAAAAACATTTGACCATAAATTCAAAATCCTAGTAGGATTAGTATTCTTAAAACTTACCTTGTTGCCGATTTCAATACTAATCAAATCCCAAAATCTATGCTATGCTCCTCCTTGTATTCGGCCAAGCACTAAATCTCATCAGGGGTTAGTTTTGGCTTTTTAAACAAACAAGAATTAGATCTAATTATCAAAATAGACCTTAGCGAAAGCTATAGACACTTACCTTGTGGATTTTAAATCCCAAAACTCACCGAATAACTAGGGAACACGCGCCTATGGTGTACCTTCGGAAAAGAACTTCTCCTTCCTTGTAGCCTACACTTAGTAAATCCCAAAGATCTCTTCAAAGTTTGCAACCAGGAACATTAATGGGATTAGCCCTAGATTTCGATAAGTCTAAAATATAAAAGAATGGAAACCAAACTTGGATCTTACCCTTATTTGAAGGAATCAATTGTACCTTCACTTCAACCTTCGAGATTGACTTAGAGACTTGATGAACAATCGGCTATGATTCCCTTATGTATTCGGTTTCAAAGATGAAAGAAGAGAGGAATAATAGGTTTAGAAGAAATCGGCTAGGAGGCTAAAAGAAAAGAATGGAGGCTCAAGAAGAATATTCGGCAAAGAGAAAGAGAGAGGGAGAATGAATAATGAATGGCCCTAGTCTCATCCTTTTATAGCCGAAATTACTAGGCCAAGAATCCTTAACTTGGCCACCACTCTTCCTTATTTTCCTAATTAAAGAATAATTCTTCATTTATCCACCTATTTAGCCGAATTTTAAAGAGAGTGAAACTCCTCTTGTGCAAGCCTTGTGCCGTCCACCTCTTGGGCTTCTAGAAGCAAAATAAAACTTATTTTATTTGCTTCTTATGTGACTCGAACTCAAGCCCAACACCCTTGCATGTGGGCTATTTTTTGAGGCCTTAAGTGGCATCTTCAGGCCACTTTTCCAAGTCCGTTAATGGGTCAAATTTCACATACTTTATATTTTAGGGTCACTTGGCCCTACGTTCCCCTTTGAACTTTAAAATTCGACATTTCGGGGTCATTTTTAAGTTTCCAAAAATTTTCGCGCGGCTCTATAAACTTGACATTTCCTAGGTTTCCAAAATGTTTAGTTTCCTCTTTTAGCTTAGGTTTCCAAAATGTTCACTTTCCTCTTTTAATTAATCGTTCCATACATTTCCATACATTTCCATACATTTCCATACATTTCCTTACATTTCCATTCATTTCCTTACATCTCCATAGATTTCCATACATTTCCATACATTTCCATACATTTCCTTACATTTCCATACATTTCCTTTCATTTCCTTTCATTTCCTTACATTTCCTTATATTTCCTTACATCTCCTTTCATTTCCTTACATTTCCTTTCATCTTAGGGTTCTTGAAACTCTTCAGAACACATCCAACACACCCACTGATCCCATTATCTCATGAATTACGCACGAACGCATAACCCCTAATCTAGGATGTTACATTTGATTTGCTCCACTGCAACTTCAGGGAGATAAAATCTTCTATTTTTAGTCTACTCCACTGCAACTTCAGGGAGATAAGACTAAAACGTCTTCAATCTACTTCTTACAACCTTAGGAAGATAAGATTTTCTATTTTCGATTTGCTCCACTGTAACTTCAGGCAGATAAAATCTTCTGTCTTTAGTCTACTCCACTGTAACTTCAAGGAGATAAGACTAAAACATCTTTGATATGTTTCCTATAACTTTAGGAATATAAGATCTTCTGTTTTCGATTTACTCCACTGCAACTTCAGGGAGATAAAATCTTCTGTTTTTAGTCTGCTTCACTGCAACTTCAAGGAGATAAGACTAAAACATCTTCGATCTGCTTCCTACAACCTTAGGAAGATAAGATCTTCTGTTTTCGATTTCCTCCACTGCAACTTCAAGGAGATAAAATCTTCTGTCTTTAGTCTACTCCACTGCAACTTTAGGGAGATAAGACTAAAACATCTTTGATCTGCTTCCTACAACTTTAGGAAGATAAGATTTTCTGCTTTCTTCAATCTGTTCTACTGCAACTTCAGAGAGATAAGACTGAAAGTGTCTTTTGATCCGCTTCCTGCAACTTCAGGAAGATAAGATCTGAAACTTTACTGATATCGCTACACCGTCTACTGAATGACATATCTTGTAGGCTCAATTTCATGTGTTATGAGTGACATGAATGCAACATGTCATAAAAATGATTAGGATTAGAATGCAATGATTGGAATGAATCAAATGCACCTAATGAAATTTGTTATGATACAAAAGTGTTATGAGTATAATTCCTACTCTAGGTGTCACCACTCATTTGTTCTTCATTTTTGTTCATTAATCTCATTTTGCTTGGCCAGCTTGCCCCAATGTAATTTCTGAGTCAGCCCCCCTTGGATCTTGAGATATGAAGTTGGTATCTCCCACTGCAACTTCAGAAGAATGACATTTGGTTTCTTTTATATTTCTGTTACCACTCAAAGGTACAGAACTTGTATCACTTTCAATCTATTACACCATTCCCTGGGTGTAATGACCAGATATATGTGTCTGAATGGGTGTAAGGTATCCTGACAATGATCCCCTTTTACACTCGGATTGACCTTGTTTGTCATTTGCCTGATGTGGTACCACCAACGAAATTGTCTTATCCAATAAGAATCTGAAGAGATAATCATTTTCAATGTTTCCAGCCCTTAAGCTTGGTGAGTTCTGAACAATAGCCATGTTTCAGATTCCTCATATTATTCAGAAGCTTCTAGAGTAATATGCAAAACTCCTTTTATGAAAGTGTTATTAGTCCATAGATCTTTATTTCAATATAAATGCTTGAAAAAGAACACAAAAATGGACGAGAAAGAAATTAATCGGGAGCATTGCTCAAACAAATAAGCTAATCAAAGATAACCAACGCAATAAATGAAAATTGATTGGTGTATCTTAAAAAGAATAAAGTAAGCAAAAATAGCAAAGGCTATAAAAGAAAATTGATTAAGGTGTTTCTTTGAAAAGAATAAAGTAATCAAAGATGGAAAATTTAAAAGGAGTAAGATGGGAAACTAGGTGTCCCAGATATCGCAGTCTGAGCTTCTCTGTTTCGATTTCTTGAGGACCATTTTAAACTCAATACGTGTTCAGGGGATCTGGAGTACTCTGTCGATGCCCCAAGACGTAACATACTTCTTCATTGTTAATTCAAATGTAGAAGACCACTGTATGCCCCACTTTTGATCAAAGTTTGAGCCACCTTTTCGGTTTTCAACTCAAATCCCCTTTGGTCTCAAAGCGCCCTTTGTGGGTTTTCGCCTTGGCCTCTCCTCTTTTTTTCTTTTTTTTCAAATTGGACTTAAGGTGCCCTTTGCAGGTTTTCACCTTGACCTTTTTCTTTTCAGGTAAAATCTTTTTGATCGAATTTGAATTCTCCGAATTGGACAAGTCTTTGGCATCCATCTCGATCAATATCAATGCTCCTCTAGAATAGGCCCTATATAAGTCTTTCTCAGTTTGGCATATGCTTTCCTCTAAAATCATCTTGTAGAAGAAAAATCTGTTTCAACATTAGGTTCCTTGTAGAATTCTCTAGGATGAACCTTCTTATTGTAAGCTCGCATCATCCAACCGTGATGGATAACTTTTAACCTTTTCTTCGATTAGATTCAATTGGCAAAAACGCTTCAATTCCATAATGGGCAAGATGTTGCCCCAGTGAAGGTTCCGGCCTACATTCAATGGGACAGAAGGTAAAAGATAGCTTCTTATGTCAATCCTTACAAGTCTAAGTCACCCTTTTATTTTTGCAACTTTTGCTATACAGTGATACGCTGCTTGATCTTTGGACAAACTGTAAACTCTGACTTTGTATAGTTATGCATTCTTTGCTAGCATCTGATCTTCTTTAATGACCTCGACCTTGTAACATTGGCATATGAATCTACTTCCACCCTCTTAGGGAAGTAAATGACGACCATGACAATGAATCGATATTGGTTAAAAGCTTTTGACGAGATTAGCCCCATCACATCCATACCTCACATATGGAAAATTTATGAAGAACTGGAGTAGGCGTATGAATCTTGTCTACTTAAATTCGACATAGCTGATACCACCCCTTTCTATGTATATCGGTAGTGCTTGATTCTCATGTTTAGCCCGCATCTTAGTAGCTAAGGCATGTCCTGATACAATTGTGTGAAAATATCTTTGAATTCTTGAAAACAACTCAATGATGTCTTGCCTTATTTTGGTGGTGAGTTAGGCTTTGATCTTTACCCCTTCCTAAGCTCGCAATATCCATTGACCCTTTGTTGAGTAAGGTCTGTTTTTCATCTTGTTAAACCATTCTTAACAAGTCAGAAGATATGTCACAATCTCTGTAATCTTCAAAGTCTTGAAATCCCCTAGACCCATATCTCGTTCAAAAAGAGAGTCAGTAACAACGTCGCTCATGACATTGATATCTGGGTACCTAGGTACGAAGGCAAACAAATCCAAAGAATAAATGATTCTAAGGATGATTATTGTTATAGTCATGAATAAAGAATAAAAGAATATTCTAAAAACAAAAGAATGTACAGTATAAAATAGAAAGAATGAAAGAATATGTGCTCAAACAAAAGCATTTTATTGAAATAAAATTTTGAACATAAGCCTATTTCACATAAGGGTTTTTGTTGCCTCTAGGCTCAAGACAACAAGCATGTTTTAAACATTACTCTAGATTAGCCCTAAAAATACAAGAATTTCTTCCATAATCTTATTATTCAAAACCCTCCCAAGTACGCAAGAGCTTGGAAACTTTGTTCTCTGATTTCCTCTTCATCTTCAAGGAGTAGCAACTTCTTTGTCTCCTCCTTCAATCACTGCTTTCACTACCTCATTAAAGTGATCAGGTTTTGACGGATCGTCGAACTTCACAACCCCTATTTTAATAAACCTTTCGACCAACTTTTTAAACGTATTGCAGTTTTCGATTGAGTGGCCCTTTTATTCCCGCGTGGTACTCACATTGGGTATTCTCATTATACCATTTTGGGAACGGAGGTTGCAATGGTTTCGAATAAAATGGGAACACCACATATGCGTCAAACAAACTTTGATATAGCTTGTTATACGTCATAGGGATTGGCGTAAATTGGAGCCTTTAGAGTTTTACCTTGGGGAAACCTAATTGCTGGTAACTACCGTCCTTAACTGATTTACTGTAAATGCCTCTTAATGGCTCTTGTTCTATCTACCGACACTGTTCGTTTCCTTTCCCTTCTTCTTCAGGGCTTTCGAGGTCTCTTCTCCTCATTTCTTCGTTTTTACCAGAGCAAATGGTTTGGCTTCATCATTGCTTGGGTTAACACCCATTGGAGAGTAAACGATGTCTTCCTCATCCTCCTCATTATTGTCCACTGAGCCACTCCTTCTTCCAAGTCCTCCGGCTAGTAACTGGGTTACCTAGCAGATCACATTCCTTTGGAATTCTCATATTTCTTGTTGAATCTCGGTCAATTGCCTCTGCATTTGTTTTTGCATTTGTTCTATTCTTTCCAACCTTTGCTCCATGTTTTCCAAGTTACTCTGAAATATTTTTACCTAATTAGGATTCTCTTGTAAAACTCTAATGCAAATGATGCAATGTAATGCAAATTTTGCAATATGATGCAAATGTATGAATGCATTCTGATCAACTTCATGGTAGAAAACTTTATTAGACAACAAATTCTTTTACATAAAATTGACTACTATTTGCTTTCGCCCTAAATCCTAAAGTTTTGATTTTCCAAAGCAATGGAGCTAGCTCTCGACTACGATCAGACTGTAGCTCATACTTCATGCTCAACGCATCAACCTGTGATGCCCAAAACGTCTAGATGATCAGCTACCTCTCAAATTTGAATTATCGTTTCACCCAGAAGGTAATCTCGACTCTTAACTTGATCATAAGAATGTTGAAGCTCTTCCTGCCAACGTCATTCTCTTATTTCAAGAAGCTCAAATTATGGCTTTGATAGTGATGAATATATCAAATGGAGGATCAATACGAATTCCTTTCATTTTTCTACAACGAGTCAAATCCCTTGCAATGTTGTTTAGATCGCAACGAGGAGCCGAGAAGTTCACAATAGCCCATCCTTCAGTCCTAGATGGCTCGACTAATTTTTTATTGTTAAAATTCCAACGCCCATTCCACCATTGCTCACTCTTATCCTTAGCAGAATACGTCCATCTACTTGGGTGAGTATCTCCATATGAAAAAGAAACATTGTAATGGTAGAAGTGTCCATCCGTACTTCCCACACTCACTTTGAAGTAATTGGTAAGTATAGTTACCTTCTGTCCTTTAGTTCCAACACCACTCTTTGTCATAGGGTGTCGTACAATCTTCTTCGCATTCGATTCTGGAATGACATCAGGAGGCACAAGTGGCAGAAAAGATAGAGATTCCAGTGCTGCCCCATTTCTCTCTTACTCAAACAAATCTATACCTTGAAATCTTCTTTCTAATTGGTTTTACTCTAACCATATACGAATGATTGCATTGCCTTCCACTTTATCAAGGAACCCGTTCTCTATAACCACTTTCTAACTTAAAACTGATCGTGAATCGACACCTCTTAATGTATGAAATGGTGTGCACAAATAAAACACAAAAAATTATCACCGTAGAATAAGATATAAAGTAAGTAAAATATGATGTTATGTAATGCATGAATGTAGAGAAAGAGAGGTGTTGATTCTGAATTCAGTTACATTAGAAAAACTTTTCTAGAAAACAAATTTCTTTACATAAAAAGGATCGGATACACGACCTTGTCCTCCTAGTCCAAGTGAAAACATGAATCCCTTCTTCGCAAAAGTCAAGTCTTGCAAACTTCTAATAGATGCCTCCTCTAGCTCCTTTTTGCTTGATCTGGGACGCGACTCACTGCTCCTATAATACTCGTTAGCTTCTTCAAGAAGGTTGAGACGTGGTGATTTCTGATTTGTCTTTGTCAGCTTGTATGCTTGGGTAATAATGTCTTGTATTCCTTCACCGGCTATCAATCTTCTTTTATTGTGTTTACTTGGACTATATTCGGACGAGACCGTATTATAATCCACTTTATCAAAAAACCCATCTTCTTATGACAAACTTTTCTATTTAGCAATCAAATTAGAAATCAATGCCTCTTTTCTATGATATGAATGAAATGCAATTAAAACAAAAGAAAACACATTAGCATAGGAAAAATAAATAACATAGAACCTATCAAGGTGACCACTAGGGTTTGACATGGTTCTACCTAGAGTAGGCCCTTAGGTTTTCTACATGTGGTTTAGCTCTAAAGTTCCAAACTAGCAGATTCCTCGATCCTCACCCATTATAGGCTCATATGGATCGAGTTCGATTCAGGGGAATACATTTCCCTATGGCCATGCGAAAGTGAAAACTTCACGAAAACATAGGTACGGATGTACTTCGGAAGCAATCAACTAGCCCATGCGAGGTGAAAACCTCACGAAGGCATAGTTTCTCACTCCCACTTAAGGGTGTGACCACAACGGTCATGCAGTGCAATGCAGAGCAATATATTTAAAACCATATGCAATAAAAGGATCATATTTTTAAAATCAAAATTTTAAATTCGAACAAAAGGACATGAAATTATCAATTTTACGGCCTGACTCTCTAATTCCCCAGCGGAGTCGCCAAGCTGTCGAAACCATTTTAAAATCGAGTTTAGAAAAATGGGGATCAACTTTAAAATGAAGATGGGAGTCGCCACCAATCCCTTTTTCTTAGGTGTGATTGGATCACCTTGTAAAACGTTTTATTTTAAAACATTTAATTTTAGTCCGCGAAAAACAAGAAAGTGGGTTCGGGAGTCGGTTACATATGAGGAAGGGTTAGCACCCTCATAACGCCCAAAATTGGTACCTAATTGATAAAATCATGTCCAAATGTTTGAGATTTAAAAAAGTTAAAAAAGTGATCTTTTTATTTGAAGGTAAACTAAGACTACCTATCTCAAAGAAATAAGAATACTATACCCAATAAGTTAGGATACAGTATCTCATCACTTCGAAGCTAGATATATCTTTTTAGAAAATTCTTACCTTGAGATACAAAATATCACACCCAATAAGTTAGGATGCAACGCTTTGAATTCTCGAGAATAAGTTTTTATGATTTAAAACTTGAGATTTTCTTGTTCCAAAGGAATATAAACATCACATCTAACATGTTAGGACATGATATTTTAAAACCTTTGTGATCAAAATCGTCTCACGATTTATAAAACTTGTTAAAAGGACATTTAGTTATTTAGTCAAATGGAAAATTGCAACCCAACACGTTAAGGCATTATTTCCCGAATTTCTAAATACCAAAACATTGCCTTATTTTAAAAACCTTTAGAAAATACAATAGTTTTGCAAAAATGACTTTTATATTTTAAACAATAACCATGTGAGAACATTGCATTTATATATTATCAAACACGAATATTAAAGCCAATATAACATTTAAGATAAGCAATAAAGAAATAATAATGTAGAACATGCACAATAATAATTCATACATTAAAAATACATGATGAAATATAAACAAATATAATAAATAACAAAACAAATATGAACATGTTTATGCAAGCTTAAATAATAGATAAAAAGACATATATATAATAGAGACAATATAAACAATGTATAAATAAAATAGTATATAGTGATTTTAAAAAACAATATAAATAGAATATATTATATAACATAAATAAATTTTAGCTAAAAATAATATACGATATAATTTTACATAATATACAATTTAAAAACATATAATATATATAAAAATAATATCTAATGAAAATAATTTGAGCTAAATAAAAGTAATAAATAATAATTATAAAAATATATATATTTATACCATTAATATATTAATATATAAATAATAAATAATATGGACAATTTGATATAATATAAAATAATAAAATAAAAGGATAAAAATAAAATAAAACAAAGAAAACAAGGGGTCAAATAGCAATTAAAATGAGCAGAAAGGATTAAAATAAAACATGAATTAAATGATAGGGGTTAAAGTGGAAATTATGCCAAATTTTAAAATGGTATCGTTTTGAATTAAACCGTTGAAGAACCCGAAGGATCGAATTGAAATGAAATATGAGTTTTAGGGACAAATTAAAAATAAAAAGAATTTAAATCAAACGGAATTAAAAATAATAAAATGAGGAAGGACTGAAATAGTAATTAGACCACTTAACAAAAACACGCGGATCCTGCCTTCGGGTCGGGTCAAAGCGCGGGTCTGACCCTCTTAAACGGCGTCGTTTTTATAATATTATATAAACTAATATTTAGGTAAAAAAATCATTTGATGGTCTGATAAAAAAGAAAAGAAAAAAATTCAAAATGCTCTCAAGAGCTTTCATTCTTTTGATGAGTTCGAACGTCAGTGAGGTCCTCCATCTCCAGCGCTACACGCGCCACGCCGTCGCCACGGCTTCCTTCGTGTATGAAATCTCCCTCTTCTTTTATTTCGAAATAGTTTTTATATAAAAAGAAACATGCACGAAACTTAAAGAAATAATAATAATAAGAAGAAGAATTTGAATCACCTTTGTAAACAAAAAGAAAATTTTTATTTCTTTTTAACTATTTGTGTATCTATTCTCTGTATTCTCCCTGAAAAATCCCCGTGTAACCGTGTTCTCTTCCCCCTTTTATTACAGGTTTGATCTAGGGTTTTTATACCAAAAAAAATAAAATAAATAAAAAAAGGGAAAAGATATCCTTCCGTATCTTTTCATTTCTGTGCCTTTTCTTCGCTGCGATTTGTTTCCTTTTCTGCTTCGGTGTTTTCCTTTTTTGCAGGTTGAGAATCTAGCGACGATGAGCATGAATCATGGCACAATAAAAGAGGCGCTGCAAAGGTGCGACGATCGGACTCCCGCTACGACGATCCGACTCCAAATGTTGCGGCACGACCGTTGGGTTAACCTCTACTTGCGGCGCGAAGAAACTAGAAACCCTTGGTTTCTGATTTGAAGTTGGGCCTTTTTGGGCCACAAGTGTTTTGGGTTTTGCTTGAGTAGTCTATTAGGTCTGGGTTAATGGATATTTCGTTGGGATATTTGGTCTGAATCTATAATGGGTTTGTAATAGGGACATTGGTTTTTATTATTGTTTTTGGTTTTTTATTCAGGGTTTATGGGCCGGGCAAAATGGACTATTACAATAGTGAATTGAATATATAAATTTTTTGAATTCTCCTAGAATATGTAAATTTATCTAAAAATTAAAATCCTTTTATTATCTACAAATTATTTCAGATAACTATTCAAATCTAAATTAAATACGGTTGTCCGATAGATATTGAAATCCGCAAAAAATATTGAATTCAAAATTTGCAGTTACTCGTATCTACTATTTTAAAATAAAATAAAATTAATTTTAACTAGAATTTATTCATACTTTTTTTATTACAATGTCTTCTTGCACCCTAAACCTCTCAACGTTAATGTGGAAAAACCATAATTGAACATATTTGAATACATTTCCTCCTTATTATTTAATGTGAACTAAAATAAGATTTGATGAATGAAATTTACTCATAGTTAACAATAAATAAGTGTAAAATAAATTAACAAGGATATTATCTTTCATTTCGTTAATCATTTACTTCTCATGATATTATAAGGTAAGCTATTAGATAATTTTACAATTTATTAATATAATATATTTTTTATTTTTTTATAATTTTGAACTTTTGAATTGTGAATGAGATCTCTTATTTCATTGTTGTTTTGATTTTTTTTCAACTTTTAATTATTATATTAGTATCTTTAGTGCGATTAAAATAATCAATATCAAATGCATTTTTCCTTACATTTTAATTAAGGTAAAGTTAATAAATAATTTTATAATTTATTAAGATAGTAAATCTTATTTTATTTTCTAAAAATTTTATAATTATACATGAACTTTGATTTGGTGCAATTATACACATGAAATTTTGATTGTGATTTAAATATATATATATATATATATTATATATAACTTTAATTTTGATTCAATCATACACGTCTAAATAAATAAATACACCAATTTATTTTTATATTGAATAAATATAATTATTTGTGCAGGCGATTGTGTTAATAATTTATGAGAATTGAATCAAATCAAAATTTCATGTATAAAATTCACAAAATCAAAGTTCATATATAAAATTATACATTAAACCAAAAATAATGTATAGTGTTGAGATTTATCCTTGAATTTTTAAAATAATACTTTTAAGAAAGTGTATCTTAATTAAAAGGCATAAATATCAAATTTAGTCCTTAATGTATACATTTTATCAAATTAAACCTTATTCTTCTTTTATTTGGTCCCAACCTTTTATATTTTAAAACACGAACTCAAAGATTGTAATTTTCCTTTCCTTCACCAATATTGTATTAATATTGTAATTCAAAAGAGATTATTCTAAAATTTTAGTTATTTATAGAATTTTTTTGAAAACTCATTTAAGAATTTTTAACTATCAAAGAGTTTTATTAAAATTTTAAAACTATAAATACGAGTTCAGAGTTTTTCTTTACAACTTTGTTAATAGACAAACTTTGTTAGAAACATGTAACTAATATTTTATTATTCTTTGGAGTTTTAATTATTTTTCACATTTGATTTAAATATTTCCATTTATTTATCTTATAATTTTAAAATGTAAAATATTAATATAAATCGATTTATTCATCTTATAATTTAAATAAAATTTTCCGTTTCATGCACATATAAAAACTAGTAAAAGTTATATGAGCATGAAGATCTAAACTCTTTTTACAAATATTTTTATTTTCTGAAAATTATCTTTTATAAGTTAATACTTTGGTTATGATCCGAAAGCTATCATTCAAATCATTAGGCAATTTTTGATAAAAAAAAATCATTCAGCAATTAAGTTTCAAACGAACATTAAATATAGGATTAGTAAATTTAAACTTTGATTACTCAATTATTAGTGAGTTTATAATTTGATCAATCAATCTTTACACCACTACCCTTACCCCAATAATCCAAACAATATCGACAACAATTCAAGCCCCATGTTTCACTTTTGACCCAACCAATTCAACAACCCTTCATTCTTGATTCACTCACCAATTCCCTTTTAACCAAAATCATAACCCAAGAAAATTAACAGTCGAACTATTCACACACTCTTTCCCTAAACAAACAACCAAATACCACCATAATCACAATCAAAAGCAAATAAAAAATACAATTAAAAAAATAATGAAATAGGACCTACAAAAGCAAATGGGCAGAAAAAAAAATTAGAGAAGAGAATCAAAATATATAAAAAAAGTTTAATGACAAAATCCGCCACTAATATTTTTATGTTTTGTCAAATGACCCTAATTGTATTTTTGAGGCTTTTTTGGCCATCGATCTTTATTTTTTTTAACTGATTTTTCTAATAGATTTAATGAAACTACCATTAAAAAATTAATGGGGATGATGTGAAATATTTTAATGAGATGTAATTTATTACTTAGTAACCCAATAAGATAGTTACATGTGAAAATAATAAAATAAATAAATCATACTTGAAATTTTTAAAATAACTCTTAATTTAAAGAAAATAAACATAACTATCTAAAAAGTTTCAAAATGAATGCATATGTTTGTTTACTAGGTGCATTCATTTTGAAACCTTTCGTAGATAATTGCGTTTATTTTCTTTAAATTAAGAGTTATTTTTAACTTCATGAATTATTTATTTTATTATTTTCCACATGTAATTATTTTATTAAGTTATCTAAGTAATAAATTATATCTCATTAAAACTATTCCACATCATCTCATTTTATTAGGTTATCTAAGTAATAAATTATATCTCATTAAAACTATTCCACATCATCTCATCAAATTTTTTAACAATGGTTTCATCAAATTTGTTAAAAAAAAGCAATTTGAAAAAAAATAAAGGTTGATGGCCAAAAAATGTTCAAAATTACAATTAGAACTATTTTGACAAAAACATATAAACGTTAGTGACCAAATTTGTTATTAAGCTAAAAAAAAAAAGAAGAGAGAGAGACTTAAAGATATTAGATTCAGACAAAATCTAGTTAGAGAGTTTCAAGCAACGAAAGTTCAATTCAAAAGGTAAGGGGAAAGTCTCATTAGGAAGAGAAACATATCGAAGCTAGGCAACCATCTAATGATGGTGGATGGAGATCAAAGAGCTTCTTTGTTGGGGTTTTAAATTTAAATCAATGGAGTGTCAGGTCATTTCAAAGAAAATTAAACTATAAAGTTGAAAAAGAAAGAAAAAAAAAAGCTTTGTTCAATGTGCTTTCTTGTTAGAGGAGGCTAAATGATGGCGAGATTCCTAGAATACAACTTTCAGATAGTTTAGTGATGAACTTATAATATTTTTGAAATTAATTGATCAAATTGTAAACTTATTAATATTTAGGTGATTTTGGATATAGTTTATCCTATAATGAGTTAGTGACCACATCAAATATCTTTTAGCAATTTAGGACCTTTTTAGATGGGAGGCGCATTTAACTACAGTTAGTATAAAAACAATGATATACCCTTCATGACTCTTTTAGGAATAACCAATTCATGGGGCGGTTGGAGTATTACAGGGGGGACTATAACAAATCCCGGTATTTGAAGTTACGAAGGTGTGGCTGGAGCACATATTGTGTTTTCTGGCTTGTGCTTCTTGGCGACTATCCGGCATTGGGTATATTGGGATCTAGAAATTTTTGTAATGAGCGCACGGAAAACCTTCTTTGGATTTGCCCAAGATTTTTGGAATTCATTTATTTCTCTCAAGATTGGCTTACTTTGGCTTTGGCGCATTTCATGTAACAGATTGTATGGTCCGGAATATGGGTGTCGGACCCTTATGGACTAACGGCAAGGTCCAACTGTAAATCCGAGTGTGGGCGTGGAAGGTTTTGATCCTTTTGTCCCGGAGGAATAGCCTCTCATCATATTGCAAAGAAGTGACATTGGGCATATTACGGACTTATTCCATCTTAGTGTCCGCCCCAACGTTTATACAAAGGATTACGATGGGAAATATTGAAACCATCCTTTCCAATAGTATAGTCGCTATCTTTTTGCGACTTTTGTTATTGCCGAAATTATGTGGTATGGTTCAAAGAACTACCCCATCGAATTATTTGGTCCTACTGTTATTAATGGGATCAAGGATACTTCCAAGAAGAAATATATCGAAGGGTTAGTCTTTGGGTTAGTAGAAAATCAAAGTTTATCGAAGCTTGGTCTAAAATTCACGAAAAATTAGCTTTTTATGATTACATTGGCAATAATCCAAGAAAAGGAGGATTATTCAGAGGCGGGTTCAATGGACAACGGGATGGAATAGCCGTTGGGTGGTTAAGGCACCCTATCTTTAGAGATAAAGACGAGCGTGAACTTTTTGTACGTCGATGCCTACTTTTTTGAAACATTTCGATTGTTTTGGTAGACGAAGACGGAATTGTTAGAGCGGATGTCCCTTTTAGAAGGGCAGAATTAAAGTATAGTATCGAACAAGTAGGTGTAACTGTTGAGTTCTATGGCGGCGAACTCAATGGAGTGAGTTATAGTGATTCTGCTACTGTGAAAAAATATGTTAAACTTGCTCAATTGAGTGAAAAATTTAAATTAGATTATAAATAAAATTAAATACAAAAACCTAAAAAAAGAAAATTAAACCCAATCGCACTTCAAATAAACACCCTTAAAAGTCGAGTAACTTTAGAAAGGATTTTTTTCAAATAATTTAATCAGCAATTTATAAATTTTTGATGTTGAGCGAGGAAAATTTAAATATGCTAATAATTGAGGGAAATTTGATCTGACCGCTCAAAATTCATCTGAGCGAAGGACGACTAAATCATTAAACGGGCATTAGGGTTTAAAAAAATCGCAAAACGAAAACCCTCTAGGGTTTTAGAAGCAGCTGTTTTTGGTTTTCAGTATTTTCTCCCATCAAGAAGAAATGGGTTTCTGGGGTCAGTTCTTTTATCATCTTAACCGAAACCCTTTTACTTTTCTCGCTGTAAACTCTTACTATTTTTTTATTTTCAGATTTCATTGTTCCATGGTTTGGTTATGGTAAACAGTAGAGGAAATATTCGAGAAATTTGAATTATGATAATGGGTTTGGATCGAGGATTCTTTTGAAATTAAACCCAAGATTCATTTATCGTCTTCCGGCCATTTACCAGTAACCAAACGATGCATTGCTTGTTGTATTTGTTTTTTCTTGAAACTCTCTATTTGTTCTTATAGGCTCTTTTTTTTTTTCGTAAACCAGGAATTGAAGTCAAACCTGGAAAACCACACCCTTATCATTCTGACAATGTTCGGGGAAAGCTTCACATTACTCAGGTATATTATCCTGCTTCAGAAATTCAAAGTTAAAAGGAAAAGCCAGAGCATTTCGTTTTCTGAATTCTGGTTCATGTTGGAGTTTTCATTTTTCTTATACAATTATTAATTAGTAAATACTGTAGCAGTAAGATTGTAGTTACATGCTTTTATTAGTTATGTTTTGAGGTTTTCTGACCCGTCATCAATGGAGTGCATTGTTTATATGGAGTTGAATAGTTGAAACATATAAATAACGTATAATGGTGAATCTTAGTCAGAATTTAGGCTTCTTGTTAGTTCTCTAAATTGCTAGTCCAAATGATTTTTGTGTTTCTACTTTTGGTTTTGTTTTTCTTGATACCATGTATGTTCCATTGTTAATTTATATTATATGGTAACACAGGCAACTTTAGGCCTTGGATCATTTAAAGAGAGGTCTGTACTTCAGTGTTCTGTCGGACACAAGACTCCGATCATCCTGTGTTCCTTGTTACCAAATCAGAATGAGACTTGTGCCTTAGATCTTAAATTTGATGAAGATGATGATTTAGTTGCTTTCTCAGTAATTGGCCCTCAAAGCATCCACCTCTCTGGTTACTTTGTTGCTGATGATGGAGATCACCTACGAGATGAATATGAGTCGTATCCTTTTATTTAATTTCTCTTATTTGAAGACAAGCGTATTTGCATTTCATTTTTTATTAAATTGTTTCATGAAAGAACTGAGAACATGGTTGAGGTGTTTATAACTCAGAATGTGGCACATGTAACGTGATTTATTCATTCCTTTACTACATTATGAAGTGATTCTTATGGGGAGGATATTGCTGAGACTGAGTCCGAAGATGAGTCCTCTGATTATGATTCTGATGAGGAGTATGGAGATGATTTCATAGATGATGATGATCTTGAGTTCTTCCGTCCACCTGTCCCAAATAGTGGAGGTATTTGACATTTTGGATAGCTTTACCAGATTTCATTAAGTAGAAACTGGATCATATATGTTGCTTTTTTCTATCATGTCATGTGTACCAATCTGCAGCCCTTGAAAACTATTCAAATTTGATTTTCTTAATAATTTTATACAGCTAGAACTTGTAAGTAATGCATGGCTAACTTGGTATGAAAAAGTATAGTCTTGTTCCCTTAATTATGACCTACTGCTTCTGGAATTTCTGTTTGTTCTGGAATTTCTGTTTGTTCTGAACAATTTGAAAATTTTGGTTAAAACTGATGTTCAGAAGGTTGGCAGATGGAGAAACTTTCTTTTGTTTAAAACCTGTATATAAACATCAATGTGAAGGAAGATTCAAGAACTGTTTCATAGATGTGATGAGGATTTATTAATTATAATTGGTTTAGCTGTTTGTCTTTAAAGATCATTCAGTGGTCAGAGTTGAAATTTTTGGTGAAATTTTATGTTTAAGCACATTATTGAAGCATTAACCAATTAGGTAATTTATTATTTCAATGTGAAGGAAGATTCAAGAATTGTTTCAAAGATGTGATGAGGATTTAATAATTATAATTGGTTTAGCTGTTTTTCTTTAAAGATCATTCAGTGGTCAGAGTTGAAATTTTTGGTGAAATTTTATGTTTAAGCACATTATTGAAGCATTGACCAATTATGTAATTTATTATTTCACTTTGTTGATCCATTATTCGTTTTTTGAAAATTGTACATAATAGTTTCTAGATGTTCCTTATTCCATGTACAGGGTTTTTGTTGCATTTTAACTGGTAGTTGATGTGCTTTTTGCTTACTATTCTTTTTTGAATTAACTTTAGTTGTAATCGAGGAGATCATGGATGATCAAAAACCTACAAAAGGAAATGATGAATCTAAACGATCAAAGAGAAAGAATAAATTGACTGGCTCTGAGGAACAAAAGAACTCACAGGGTCAACTTATTTTCAAGAGAGCTGCTGGTGTGACAGATTTGGAAACTGAAGATGAAGATGGCTTTCCAGTTTCTGCTTCACAAAAAAGCGAAGATGCTATTCAGCAGCCCCAACCAGAAACCGAGGAACTGAGAGAAAATTTAACTAAAGAAGACAAGAAGACAAGAAAAGATGTTAGTGAAAAGAAAAGAAAAGTTAAAAACACTGATGAAGAAGGGGGGTAAGATGCCCTCAACAGTTTTTTCTATACTTGATGTCACGGTTGTATTATTTATATCATGCAGGCAGGCTAACTTGTTAATGTTATGTTCAGTCTGTTGATCTATGTGATTATTATGCAAACTTTGTTAGGAAAAAGAAGAAGAAAAAGAAGCAAAAAGGAAAGGATACAGATGACATCAATGGTTTACCGGGTGATGAAGTTCAGCTTGTGAAGGAAGAGAGCCAGGATTCAGAGAAGGTAATGCCTGTTGGAAAAGAACAAGATCATCCCCATAGTGATCGGTGAGTACTCTTTTCCACTTTTGTGTATTCTTAGAGAGATGACTGCAGCTAGACAGGGCCTGTCTTTTTATCTGCACGTGCATTTACTTGTTGATATTTTCCTTTCTCTAATAATAAGTCATAAATATATATGCATGATAAACAAGTATATTTATTAGTTGAAGTCTTAGGTTAAAACCTTCAGATAAAATGTAGAGAGAAGAGACTTTCGTCTCCTTAGTCTGTTGATCTGACTTTGCATAATGCTCAATTATACTTCTTGATAGACATGTTTGAAGTCTTTCAAGTGGTAGAAACCTGGAAATGGCCTAGGATGTCAGGATATTCTCTTCTCCCTCTTTTTCTATCTAGAAATGCACTGATTGCAGTTTGCATTGTATGCTGAGGCTTTGAGTTGCCATTAGCTAAATTTATATTTAGTTACCCAAACAATTACTGTATGCCTGGCAGGGCCCTTGGTTCTGAACCAGACATTGTGCCTGGTGAGAACCTCTCTGAGAAGAAAAAGAAAAAGAAGAAGAAGACCACCCAAGAGAATCAAGTAAGTGCAAATGCATCAGTTTCACAAAGTAGAGATGAGGATACTTCCACTTTGAAGTCTGAGGAGAAACAAACTGCTGGCAAATCTTCTCAAGTGAGAACCTTTCCGAATGGATTGGTTGTCCAAGAGTTAGCAATGGGCAAACCAGATGGTAAAAGAGCATCTCGTGGGAAGCAGGTTATTCTTTCTCCACTATGTTTTCAATAGATGAATTTTCCCCTCTTAGAAAAATAACTTTAGATCTTTCTTCTATTTTTCTGCAATCATGAATTCTGTAATCATATTTTGGATATTTTCTGAAGGGAATGGATAGAAGATTGCCTGAAAAGAGAATGGAGCTTGTATAATAAATTTAATAGATATTTCAATTAGTCATGTGATGTGATTTTGAGTCATATTTGATGACAAGATTATGTGTATTATTTTGCATACATTTTACTTGGATTTAGTTGGAGATTCTTACCCTAGTTTGTTCTTTTGGTTCAGGTTAGTGTCCATTACATTGGGAAGCTTCAGAAGAATGGAAAAATTTTTGATTCCAATGTGGGAAGGGCCCCCTTTAAATTTCGCCTAGGTACTATGACATTTTACGGCTTATAAAATACTAAACTTGGCTTTTCTTTTTGTCTGAGAACTTTTGTTTAGTTAATTGATTTTTAAATATTTTGGGTTGGTTTTATAGGCGTAGGAGAAGTCATCAAAGGATGGGATGTTGGTGTCGAAGGTATGTAATTGAAACGTTAACAATTTATTATGTTTGTTTTTGTTATTTTAACTCATTTGTCAAAGCATTTATGTATATCCGGAATTTACATTGGCCACAGGCATGCGTGTTGGGGATAAAAGGAAACTTGTAATTCCACCAGCAATGGGGTACGTACATTATGCTTTCGTAAATTAGTTGTGATTGCTGGTAAGACTTGTAACCAGCAATCGTGATTGTTTAAATGAAAATTTTGTCATGCAGTTATGGTTCTAAGGGTGCTGGCGGTAGGATACCTCCGAATGCATGGCTCGAGTTTGATGTTGAGTTGGTTGGAGTTCGGTGATTAGTCTAGCCTCTACTGAGCTATGAATTATTATTTTTTTCACTGCTTGAGCGATCATCAATGAGCAAGAAAAGAAACAGCATCTAGTTGTGTTGCAATTTTAAATTTCATCCAATATTGTACTAATTGAATTTTTCTGCAGGAAGTAGTGATTTGTGTCTACTGCATGTCGTAACCATTTTAAATCGTGCTTTGAAAAAATAGGGATCGACTTTAAAAAATAAAAACGGGAGTCGCCATCAATTTTTTTACTTAGTTGTGATGGGATCATATTGTAAATCGTTTTATTTTAAAAACATTTTGGTCCACAAAAATAAGAAAATGAGTTCGAGAGTCGTTTACGTATGAGGAAGGGTTAGCATCCTAACGCCTAAAAATTGGTATCAAATTGATAAAATTATGTCTAAATGTTAAAAATAAAAAGTTATAAAATATGATCCTTTTATTTGAAAGAAAATTAAGACTTATTTATCCCAAAGAAGTAAAGTACTTTACCTAATTAGTTAAGGTATAGCATCTCATGACTTTAAAATTAAGCTTGTCTTTATTTGAGGAAATTTTTATCTCAAACGTAAAATGTCGAACTCAAGAAGTCAAGATAAAATATTTTAAATTCCTAAGAATATATTTTTTTATTTTGAAATTGATAAATTTCAAATTTCTTAAAAAATGAGATACGTAATACCTAAAGTTTCATGAGAAAAATCGAACTAATAAGTTAGGGCAAGATTCTTCTCGAAATTTTCTAAATATCACATATCATCATATTTTGAAAATAATTTGAAATAAATATTATCGATTCAAAATATGTTTTATAAAAGCTATGATTTGGATAAGATATTACAACATATATTAAAATAAATAACAAATTATAAAAATATAATCCACAAATCATACTAACAATGAATGATAAAATACTAACACAAATATAATGAACTATGCTAAACAATAATAAACAATCTAAAGCAAATTAAAACATATAATGGCAATAATAAAAATTAATATATTAAACAAAAAATAATACTTTTATATAAAATAATACAAATTCAAGATAAAAGGTACCTATAATAAAATTTAATAATATATATATATATATAAATGATAGTAGTAAAAATAATTAATAAATAATATAAAGTATTTTAGTAAAACATGTATAAAATTACATAAATAATATAAATAAAATATATTAGATAATATAGATAATTTAAAAATAAAGATTTTAGGAATATATGATATAACCTAATACTATATAATGTATAAAAAGATAATATATTAATAATACATAATAAAAATAATATTAAATCATATAAAATAAATAGTAATAATTAAATATATAATAGATTAGTATATATATAAAAAATATATATAAACTTATACTATTAATAAATTAATATACAAATAATTAAATATTTAATATGACAAAACATTTAATATAAAAATAATTAAAATTAAAAAAAAAGAAATTTAGGAATAAATAAAGATAAGGGGTTAAACAACAATTAAATAGATTAAAAGAATAAAATCAAAAACGTGCGTTAAAACCCAGGGACTAATGTAGCAATTAAACCTTTTTACGAAACGGCTCGTTCCGATTTTCCTTTAAAATGGACCGAGGGACTAAATTGGAACCAAAACAAACCTTAGGGCTAATTTTAAAATAAATAAAAAAGTGAATTGGACTAATTTAAAAACAATAAAATTGTGGAAGGACTAAACGGATAAATAGACCATTTTAAGAAAACGCGCGGATCCTGGTCGGGTTTGCGGTCAACACGCGGATCCTGCCATCTAAAAACGACGCCGTTCCTTTTTAGCTATATAAAGGTCAGTGTTAAAAAAATTTTCATTTTAAATCTGTTATTTTAAAAAAAAACACCGAAACCCTCTGAGAGATCTGCCTTCTCGCCTTGCGCCGATCGTGGAACCCCTGGGCTACTGCTTCTCCGTGCGTCACGCGCCATCGCCTTTGACGGCGCTCATGTAATATCTTTTTCGCTCTTTTTTTTTTTAAACAGTATTAAGAAAACGTAAGTTTAAAAGAGGAAAAAAAATAATAACATGGCAGATTACCTAAAAAAATTTTGAACTTTTATTCCTTCTGAGTTTTCTGACAATGATTTGTGTTTATTTTTCGTGCCGATTTGTGCTTTTTGTGTATGTATTTCTCCCTAAATTGTAACAGTATTTTTCTCTCTCTATCCCCCCTCCTTACAGATTTTACAAGGGTTTTTATAACCCAAAAAACGAAAATAAAAAGGAAAACATATATTTCTATATCTGTTCTTTCTTTTTTTGCTGCGATTTGCTCTTTTCTGCTTTGATTTCTTTCTTCTTTTGCGGGTCAGAAGCGGAGATCGTGGCTGTGGGGCGACATGCGCGCTGGTGATGGCGTGGTTTACGGCAATGAAGGCGGCGCGACGCTTGGTCTGCTTGTGGCGCGAGGGACCTAGGGTTTCAGAACCTTTAGTCCCTGGTTTAGGTTTTGGGCCTTTTGGGCCCCTGTATATTTTGGGTCTATTGGGTCCAGGTTAATGGGTCTGTAATTGGGTTAATCAGGTAGTGGTGTGTTTTGGTTTTAATTGGGTTTTAGGTTAGTTTTGGGCCACAGGATTGGGTTATTTGGGGTTGTTTAATTTTGTAAAATGGTTTGTAATAAAGATCTGGACATTTTTTTTATTGCATGGGCCCGGACAAAATTAGGTGCTTACAGTGCCCCTCTTTGCTCATTGTTGTGTAACGAGAATAAAGCAAAGACTATAAAAGAACCAATTTTGCCCTGTTTTGGCCAAACCTCGACTTCTTGATCCTCGTCTTCTTGAAGTGGCTTCCAACTCTACTGCAACTTCAATGGTATTGGAACTTCATCTCGATGTCAAGTAAGTCTGCTAGCTTTATTCTGTTTCTTGCAATTTCAAGAATGCCAAATTGATCTGCTTCCTACAACATCAGGAAGATAAGATTTGTTGTCTTCAGTCTGCTCCCTACAACTTCAGGGAGATAAAGCTGAAATTCTTTTGATCTACTTCCTACAACTTCAGGAAGATAAGATCTTCTGTCTTCAGTCTACTCCCTACAACTTCAGGGAGATAAGGTTGAAATGGTCTTCGATCTACTTCCTACAACTTCAGGAAGATAAGATCTTCTGTCTTCAGTCTACTCCCTACAACTTCATGGAGATAAGACTGAAAGGGTCTTTTGATCTGCTTCCTGCAACTTCAGGAAGGTAAGATCTTCTATTTTCAATTTGCTCCACTGCAACTTCAGGGAGATAAAATCTTCTGTTTTTAGTCTACTCCACTGCAACCTCAGGGAGACAAGGCTAAAACGTCTTCGATCTGCTTCCTACAACTTTAGGAAGATAAGACCTTCTACTTTCGATTTACTCCACTGCAACGTCAGGGAGATAAAATCTTCTGTTTTTAGTCTACTCCGCTATAACCTCAGGGAGACAAGACTAAAATGTCTTCAATCTGCTTCCTACAACTTCAAGGAGATAAGGCTGAAATGGTCTTCGATCTGCTTCCTACAACTTTAAGAAGATAAGATCTTCTGTCTTTAGTCTTCTCCCTACAACTTCAGGGAGATAAGACTGAAATTCTTTTCGATCTGCTTCCTACAACTTTAGGAAGATAAGATCTTCTAGGTCGATTTGCTCCACTGCAACTTTAGGGAGATAAAATTTTCTGTCATTAGTCTACTCTACTGCAACTTCAATGAGATAAGACTAAAACATCTTTGATCTGCTTCTACAACTTTAGGAAGATAAGATCTTCTGCGGTCGATTTGCTCCACTGCAACTTCAGGGAGATTAAATCTTCTGTCTTTAGTCTACTCCACTACAACTTCAGGGAGATAAGACTAAAACATATTTGATCTGCTTCCTACAACTTTAGGAAGATAAGATCTTCTGCTTTCTTCAATCTGCTCTACTGCAACTTCAGAGAGATAAGACTGAAAGTGTCTTCGATCTGCTTCCTACAACTTTAGGAAGATAAGATCTTCTATTTTCGATTTGCTCCACTGCAACTTCAGGGAGATAAAATCTTCTATTTTTTTCTACTCCGCTGCAACCTCAGGGAGATAAGTCTAAAACGTCTTCGATCTGCTTCCTACAATTTCAAGAAGATAAGATCTTCTGCTTTCGATTTGTCCACTACAACTTCAGGGAGATAAAATCTTTTATTTTTAGTCTACTCCGCTGCAACCTCAGGGAGATAAGACTAAAACGTCTTCGATCTGCTTCCTACAACTTTAGGAAGATAAGATTCTCTTTCTTCAATCTGCTCTACTGCAACTTCAGAGAGATAAGACTGAAAGTGTTTTTCATCTGCTTCCTGCAACTTCAGGAAGATAAGATCTGAAACTTTACCAATATCGCTACACCGTCTACTGAAAGACATATCCTGTAGACTCGGTTTCATGTGTTATGAGTGACATGAATGCAACATGTCATGAAAATGATTAGGATTAGAATGCAATGACTGGAATGCACCTAATGAAATTTGCTATGATACAAAAATGTTATGAGTATGATTCTTACTCTAGGCGTTATTACTCATTTATTCTTCATTTTTCTTCATTAATCACGTTTTGCTTGACCAGCTTGTCCCAATGTAATTTCCGAATCAGCCCTGCTTGGATCTTGAGACATAAAGTTGGTATCTCCCACTGCAACTTCAGGGGAATGACATTTGGTTTCTTCCTTATCTCTGTTACCACTCAGAGGTATAGAACTTGTATCAATTTCAATCTGTTACACCATTTCCAAAGTGTAATGACCAGATGTATGTGTCTGAATTTTTCAATGAATTGTAGGGTATCCCAACAATGATCCCATTGTTCGTCATTTGCCAATGTGGTATCACCAACAAATTTGTCTTATCCAAAAAGAATCTAAAGAGGTAATCATTTTTCAATGTTTCCAGCCCGTAGGTTTGGTGAGTTCAGAACAATAGTCATGTTTCAGATTCCTTATATTATTTAAAAGCTTCTAGAGTAATATGCGAAACTCATTTTATGAAAATATTTTTAGTCCATTAATCATTATTTCAAAAATTCTTGAAAAAGATCACAACAATGGACATGAAAGAAATTAGTTAGGAGCATAGCTCAAAAAAATAATTTAATCAAAGATAACCCAGGCAATAAAAGAAAATTGATTAGGGTGTATCTCAAAAAGAATCAATCAATCAAAGATAAGGAATTCAAAAATGGGTAGTTAGAAACTAGGTGCCCCAGATATCGCAGCCTGAGCTTCTTTATTCCAATTTCTTAAGGACCATTTTAAACTCAATATATGTTTAGGGGATCTGGAGTACTCTGTCAATACCCTAAGACGTAACATACTTCTTCATTGTTAATTCAAATATGGAAAAACTACTATGTACCCCACTTTTGATAAAAATTTGAGCCGCCTTTTCGGGTTTTTAGCTCAAAGCCCTTTTGGTCTCAAAGCGCCCTTTGCGGGTTTTCGCCTTGGCCTCTCTTTTTTTTTTTTTTTTAAGCGCCTTTTACGGTTTTTCACCTTGATTTTTCCTCTTTCAAGTAAAATATCTCTTGACCAAACCTGAATTCACCGGATTAGGCAAGTCTTCGCCATCCATCTCTATCAATACCAATGCTCCTCTAGAACAGCTTTACATAAGTCCTTCCCAGCATATGCTTTCCTCTAAAATCATTTTGTAGAGAAAAAATCTTTTTCAACATCAAGTTCCTCTTGTGGAATTCTTTTGGATGAACCTCTTTGTCGTAAGCTCACATCATCCGACCATGATGGATAACTTTTAACCTCTTCTTCGATTAGATTCAATTGGCAAAAACGCTTCAATTTCATAATGGGCAAGATGTAGCCCTAGTGAAGGTTCTGGCCGACATTCAATAAGACAGAAGGTAATGGTAGCTTCTTATACCAATCCTTACAAGTCTAAGTCACATTTCCTTTTTTTTTGGTAACTTTTGCTATACAGTGATACGCTGCCTGATCTTTGGACAAACTATAAACTTTGACTTTGTATAGTTATGCATTCTGTGTTGGCATTTGATATTTTATTTATTTATTTATATGATGACTATCGACTTTGCAATATTAGCATATGAAGCAACATTGACCCTCTTAGTGAAGTAGACGACGACTATGCCGATGAGTCGATATTGGCTAAAAGCTTTTGACGAGATTGCCCCCATCACATCCATGCCCCACATATGGAAAATTTGTGAAGAACTGGAATAGGCACATGAATCTTGTCTCCTTAAATGCGATATAGCTGGTACCATCCCTTTCTATGTAGATCGATAATATTCGATCTTCGTGTTTAGCTTGCATCTTAGTAGCCCAGGCATGCCCTAATATGATTGTGCAAAAGCATCTTTGATTTTTGCAATGATGTCTTGCCTTATTTCTGTGGTGAACTAGGCTACAATCTTCGCTCCTTTCCTAAGCTCACAATGACCCTTTGTAGAGTAGGGTCTGTTTTCCATCTTGCTAAACCATTCTTAACAAGTCAGAAGATATATTACAATCTCTGTTATCTTCAAAGTCCTTAGATCCCCTAGACCTATATCTTGTTCAAAAAGAGAGTCAGTAACAATGTCGCTCATGACGTTGATATCTGGGTACCTAGGTACGAAGGTGAACAAATCCAAAGAATAAATGATTCTAAGGATGATTATTGGTATGGTCATGAATAAAGAATGAAAGAATATTCTAACAAAAAAAACAAAAGAATGTACAGTATAAAATAGAAAGAATAAAAGAATATGTGCTCAAACAGATGCATTTTTATTGAAATAAAATTTTGAACATAAGCCTATTTCACAAAAGAGTTCTTGTTGTCCTTAGGCTCAAGACAACAAACATGTTTTGAACATTACTCTAGATTAGCCCTAAAGTACATGGATTTCTTCCACAGTTCATTATTCAAAACACTCCAAAGTACACAAGGGTTTGGAAACTTCGTTCTCTGATTCCCTCTTTGATTTCTTCAAGGAGTAGCAACTTTCTTGTCTCCTCCTTCAATCACTGCATTCACTTCTTCATTAAAGTGATCAAGTTTTGATGGATCATCGAACTTCACAACTCCCATTTTAATAAACCTTTCGACTAACTTTTTAAACGTATTGCAGTTTTTGATTGAATTGCCCTTTATTCCTGCGTGGTACTCATATGGGACATTCTCGTTATACCATATTGGGAATGGAGGTTGCAACGGTTTCGAATAAAATGGGGACACCACATGTGCGTCAAACAAACTTTGATATAGCTCTGTATACGTCATGGGGATTGGCGTAAATTGGAGCCTTTCAAAGTTATACCTACCGGTATTATTCGTTTTCTTTTCCTTCTTCTTCAGGGCTTTTGAGGTCCCTTCTCCTCTTTCCTTCATTTCTACCAGAGTAACCGGTTTGGCTTGATCATTGCTCGGGTTAACACCCATTGGAGAGTAAACGATGTCTTTCTCATCATCCTCACTATTGTCTACTGAGCCACTCCTTTTTCCAAGTCCTCCGGCTATTAACTGGGTTAGCTGGCGAATGACATTCTTTTGGAACTCTAACATTTGTTCCCGCATTTCTTGCTGAATCTCTGTCAATTGCCCTTGCATCTATTTTTGCATTTGTTATATTCTCTCTAACCTTTGTTCCATGTTTTCCAGGTTAAATGAAACATTTTACCTAATTAAGGTCCTTTTATAAAAGTCTAATGCAAATGATGCAATGTAATGCGGATGCATGAATGCAAAGAAGTATAGATTTTGATCAACTTTATTTTAGAAAACTTTAATAGAAAACAAAATCCTTTACATAAAACAGACTACTACATGCTTTCGCCTAAGTCCCAGTGTTCTAACTTTCCTACACAACAAAGCCAACCCTTGACCATGATCTGACCGTAGCTCATACTTCATGCTCAACGTATTCGCCTATATTACCTAAGTCGAATCTAGACTATTGCTTCACCCGTGAGATAATTTTGACTTCTGACTCGATCATGAAGTTCTTCCTTCCCACACCTTTTATTTGTTTCAAGAAGCTCAATCCGAAGCTCACATTTGTGTAATGCTGATTATAACTCTTCAATCTTACCCTTCATTTCCTTGCTGACTTTAACTCGATCGCGGAATTTATTGCTTCGATAATGATGAAGGTAACCGTCCAAGCTTAGCATTGATCTTCAAAAGAAGATTTGTAAGGTATTGATCATACCCTAGCTGGTACCATACACTGAGTCACAATGCCATACTTAGAAAGATTCTTCCGCTTCCATGTTTCATAAATATCAAAATTTTTCCTATCTAGGAGCAAACAAAGAAGGAACTGTAGAGCTCCAGGAAGTTTAGATCGTATTTGTTCAAACATTTTTCAACTCTATCCACAGGTGAAAAGTGTCTATTCTGGTTCATCTCTTTGAACCTATCAAATGGGGGTCAATATGTAACATCCCAAAGTTGGGCCTAGTAGGATTGGGCCCATTGGGCTTTAGGCGTAGGAGCGTTTAAAATTTTTGAGAACAAGAGAATAACTTTAGTGCTAGTTGGACCTATTAGGTGAGTGATTTTGGAAGGTTAGAGGGTTTCTATGAAGTTCCGAGTTCAAACTTTGGCTTTAGGAAAATTTTGGTTTTAGGTGAATAAAACCTTGAGAGTTAGTAGTAGGCTTTAAGAATAAAATGTGGAGAAAAATGACACAAGTGGAGTGTGTGGTGTAGTGGCAAAGTGATGTCACATAAGAGACAAGGGGTGGCATACAAGGAAGGAAGGAGGTCCAAGGTTCAAGTCTTGGTTATTGCATTTTGGATTTCATTTAAATGGACTCTAGAATTTTACCATATGGTTATATTTAGTTTGCATGATTTTAGACACAAAAAAGTGAGTGGTTTAGTGGCAAGGCGTCATTAAGGGTGCAAGGAGCTTGGGTTAGAATCTCATGACAAGCAAGGAGTATTTATTTTGCGGATTGGACGAGAAGAGTTTGAGTTGGATTTAAACTCGCTAACGGAGGATCCCACATCAGAAGATACAAAGAAGGAAGGTGAGAAGCTAGCTATATATAGAGCATTCTATGAGGAGAGTTAATATACCTTGGTGGGCGTTTGGGTGCAGACCTAGAGGATAATCGCCAATAGTAGCGAAGGAAGGGCTACTAGAACGTGAGGTACACGATAAGGTTACGGTGAGGTTTCGATTTTTGATAAGTGTATATTAAGTTATGATTAATCGTTAGGTGATGTCGATTGTAGGTTCGTGACTAAGGGGTTTACATCACGCGAGGTTACCAGGTGTGTACAAACACTACACACACAAAATCGGCAAAGTCGAAAGTGGCTAAATGAGCCCGGTGGGCCCTGAGGCTAAGTTTGATGAAATGGTTTGGTTGGTTATACGAATTGAATTAGTCATGCATGATACATGAATTGGATTTGTTTTAGGCCTAATAGGCCATATGATGAGATTTGGGCCAAATGGGCTGTAAGGGAGTGATTTGGGCTTATGTGGACGTAGGCATGTATGTTAGGGTTTATGGACCTTAGGTCTAGTTTGAACAACTCGTAAATTCCATAAGACTTAATTCTAATTAAACATGTTTGTGAACAAGTTGCAGGGTTGGAGTGTGACAACGGACGTACGCATGTCTAAGATTGGATCTAAGGAGAGCTTGGTACTTAAGCGGCCCTAGTGGCCCATCTCCTCTTTTCTAAAATCCTACCTGGTGCGTAGTGTCTGTTCACTTTAACCGCGAAGACTTGTTGATGGGCCAAAGATCATAGCTAAAACCCGAAAGGGACTCAAATACCTCCGATTTGTGAAATTGCCAAAATACCCCAATTTGTAAAATTACCAAAGTACCCCTGATTTACGAAATTACCAAAATACCCTCAGTGTAAAAATTACGAAGTACCCTTGGGTTGTGAAGTTATTGAAATACCCCTGATTTGCAAAATTACCAAAATACCCTTGTAAGGTAGAATTACGAAAATACCCTTGATAGGTAAATTACGAAAATACCCTTGGTAGGTAAATTACGAAAATACCCTTGGTAGGTAAATTACAAAAATACCCTTGGTAGGTAAATTACGAAAATACCCTCGATGGGTAAAATGACCGATATGCCCTTAGAGGGCAAAAATAACGAAAATGCCTCTACATGTTATGTGATTATTCTTGTATGTGATTTATGATTGTTATCGTATGATTATTATTATATGTTGCATTCATGTGTTATTATGTTGCATGGGGATGGGATTATTCGAAAGGGAAGTGCAGATAAGATCGCATGGTCACTTGACGACTGTGGATCCACCAAGGCTTTAGTCACCGAAGCGACTATGTTGCACCGATAAGTTAGTGCCGTAACCGGTGCTACATAAGGAGTGTAGGGATGGGTGGGTCGATTAAATCCCCATAGAGTGCGAGGGTTGGACAGAGCGAGTGAGTGTGGTTGGTATGGGCATTAATGCATTGCATATGTGGTTTTATTTGAGATGGGCTCAGGCCCAGATAAATATGATTTGTGACATTTATGGGTTAAGGCCCAACTGAGGCTTTTATGGGCTAAGGCCCAATTGCCACCGTTACTGAAATGGGCTTCGGCCCAAACTATTGTGATTCATGTTCTTATTGATGAGGGTTATGCACATTGAGTTTTCGTAAACTCACACCCTCTTTTTAATTTTTTTCTTAGGTAATCCTCAGTAAGCGGTTCGACGTGCTAGAGGACTCGGAGGTGGCCACATTACGAGCAATTTTGGACTCTAGTATTTTACTTATTTTTAACTTGGGTTAATATTTTGTAATAAGGCCTCTCTTAAATTCTAGTTTTAGTTTTGGGTTTTTAGTTTATTATGTTTTAAATCTGCTAAACTTTGTATCACGGTTTTCTAAAATAATATCTGCTTTCAAAATACTATGCTTTTGCGAATAGGTCGTAAACATCACGTTTTCATAAGTCAGTCATTTTAATTAAGTTTCCGCAACAAACAAAGTTTTTTAGGTAATAACTTTTTAATAAATGTCGATTAATAATAAACAAATGCAAACTGGGACTTTAGTTTCTAATATCAAGAAAGGTTTTCAAATGGAACCATGGTTTCTTGAAAAGCACCCCAATGTGACACACCATATTCGAGCCTAACTTCTAGGCGGGGTTTGGGGTGTTACATTTAGTGGTATCAGAGTCTAGGTTGCAAAACTTGGGTTGTGAGATGGATTTTAGTGTTTATTTTAAAGATGTTTACAAATGATTTTGAAGTAGTTTTGAAAGGTTTTTGTGTGGCACACTGAGTCTCCAGCGTCAGACCAAGTAAGTTTTCTTATCTGTTTTAAATCATTCTTTCTAGGTGAATCTTGGGCTTACTTTAGATGATAGACTATACTGAGACCCGTAGGAGACTAAAAACTATAGTGAGCTAGCAATTTCAAAAACAACTCTTAACTACTACTTCCATAAAATATTTGTTTAATTATTGGAACTATGAGCTAAATTCATAAAATTTGTAATTCAGATAATTAGGACTAGAGTGCGTAGCAGAAGCGTAGTGGTATATCCGGTATTGTGCGGCAATGAGATAGTTGGAAATTTCGAGGACGAAATTTCTTTAAGGAGGGTAGATTTGTAACATCCCAAAGTTGGGCATAGTAGGATTGGGCCCATTGGGCTTTAGGCGTAGGAGCGTTTAAAATTTTTGAGAACAAGAGAACGGCTTTAGTGCTAGTTGGACCTATTAGGTGAGTGATTTTGGAAGGTTAGAGGGTTTCTATAAAGTCTCAAGTTCAAACTTTGGCTTTAGGAAAATTTTGGTTTTAGGTGAATAAAACCTTGAGAGTTAGTAGTAGGTTTTAAGAATAAAATGTGGAGAAAAATGACACAAGTGGAGTGTGTGGTGTAGTGGCAAAGTGATGCCACATAAGAGACAAGGGGGTGGCGCCACAAGGAAGGAAGGAGGTCCAAGGTTCAAGTCTTGGCTCTTGCATTTTGGATTTCTTTTTAAATGGACTCTAGAATTTTGCCATAGGGTTATATTTAGTTGCGCACGATTTTAGACACAAGAAAGTGAGTGGTCTAGTGGCAAGGCGTCATTAAGGGTGCAAAGGAGCTTGGGTTGAATCTCGACAAGCAAGGAGTATTTATTTTGCGGATTGGACGAGAAGAGTTTGAGTTGGATTTAAACTCGCTATGAGAGGATCCCACATCGAGAAGATACAAAGAAGGAAGGTGAGAAGCTAGCTATATATAGAGCATTCTATGAGGAGAGTTAATATACCTTGGTGGGCGTTTGAGTGCGGACCAGAGGATAATCGCCAATAGTAGCGAAGGAAGGGCTACTAGAGCGTGAGGTAAGCAGTAAGGTTACGGTGAGGTTTCAGTTTCTGATAAGTGTATATTAAGTTATGATTAATCATTAGGTGATGTCGATTATAGGTTCGTGACTAAGGGGTTTACATCACGTGAGGTTACCAGGTGTGTACAAACACTACACACACGAAATCGGTAAAGTCGAAAGTGGCTAAATGGGCCCGGTGAGCCCTGAGGCTAAGTTTGATGAAATAGTTTGGTTGGTTATACGAATTGAATTAGTCATGCATGATACATGAATTGGATTTGTTTTGGGCCTAATAGGCCATATGATGAGATTTGGGCCTAATGGGCCGTAAGGGAGTGATTTGGGCTTATGGGGACGTAGGAATGTATGTTAGGGTTTATGGACCTTAGGTCTAGTTTGAACAACTCGTAAATTCCATAAGACTTAATTCTAATTAAACATGTCTGTGAACAAGTTGCAGGGTTGGAGTGTGGCAACGTGCGTACGCATGTCTAGGATTGGATCTAGTGAGAGCTTGGTACTTAAGCGGCCCTAGTGGCCCACCTCCTCTTTTCTGGAATCCTACCTGGTGCGTAGTGTCTGTTCACTTTAACCGCGAAGACTTGTTGATGGGCCAAAGTTCATAGCTAAAACCCGAAAGGGACCGAAATACTCCTGATTTGTGAAATTACCAAAATACCCCGATTTGCAAAATTAGTTGTGAAATTACTGAAATACCCCTAATTTGCAAAATTACTAAAATACCCCTGTAGGGTAAAATTACGAAAATACCCTTGGTAGGTAAATTACTAAAATACCCTTGGTAGGTAAATTACGAAAATACCCTTTGTAGGTAAATTACAAAAATACCCTTGGTAGGTAAATTACGAAAATACCCTTGGTAGGTAAATTACAAAAATACCCTTGGTAGGTAAATTATGGAAATACCCTCGATGGGTAAAATGACCGATATGCCCCAGAGGGCAAAAATGACGAAAATGCCCCTACATGTTATATGATTATTCTTGCATGTGATTTATGATTGTTATCGTATGATTATTATTGTATGTTGCATCCATGTGTTATTATATTGCATGGGGATGAGATTATTCGAAAGGAAAGTGCAGATAGGATCGCATGGTCGCTGACGATTGTGGATCCTGAAGGCTTTAGCCACCGAAGCGACTATCTTTTGCACCGATAAGTTAGTGCCGCAACGGTGCTACATAAGGAGTGTAGGATGGGTGGGTTAATTAGATCCCCAGGAGAGTGCAGGTTGGATAGAGACAGAGTGTGTGGTTGGTATGGGCATTAATGCATTGCATATGTGGTTTTATTTGAGATGGGCTCAGGCTCAGATAAATATGATTTGTGACATTTATGGGTTAAAGTCCAACTGAGGCTTTTATGGGCTAAGGCCCAATTGCCACCGTTACTTAAATGGGCTTCGGCCCAAATTGTTGTGATTCATGTTTTTATTGATGAGGGTTATGCACATTGAGTTTTCGTAAACTCACACCCTCTTTTTAATTTTTTTTCTCAGGTAATCCTCAGTAAGCGGTTCGACGTGCTAGAGGACTCGGAGGTGGCCACACTACAAGCAGTTTTGGACTCTAGTATTTTACTTATTTTTAACTTGGGTTAATATTTTGTAATAAGACCTCTCTTAAATTCTGGTTTTAGTTTTGGGTTTTTAGTTTATTATGTTTTAAATCTGCTAAACTTTGTATCACGGTTTTCCAAAATAATATCTGCTTTCAAAATACTACGCTTTCACGAATAGGTCGTAAACATCACGTTTTCATAAGTCAGTCATTTTAATTAAGTTTTCGCAACAAACAAAGTTTTTTTAGGTAATAACTTTTTAATAAATGTCGATTAATAATAAACAAACGCAAACTGGGACTTTAGTTTCTAATATCAAGAAAGGTTTTCAAATGGAACCATGGTTTCTCGATAAGCACCCCAATGTGACACGTCAGATTCGGGCTTCACTTCTAGGCCGGGTTTGGGGTGTTACACAATAAGAATTCCTTTCATTTCTCCACAATGAATTATATCCCTTGCAATGTTGTTTGGACCACAACGAGGAGCTGAGAAGTTCACATCAGCCCATCTTTGAATCCTAGATGGCTCTACCAATTTCTTATTATTATAATTCCAACACCCATTCCTCGGAAAGAAATTTCCACCATTGCCCTTCTTAACCTTGATGCTGTCAGAATGTGTCCATCCACTTGGGTAAAATTAGAGTTGATATTAACACCTCAAGATTAGTTCGGCATCATAACTTAGACAAAACATTCGTCCTTTCTTGAGGCATCAGTCTCAATTTTCCTACCAGAGGAACTCTTTGGGAAGTTGATCAACTACTGGACCAGGTTGAATTATCATGATAATTGATATATCGATGTTTAGTGAAAGGCCTCCTTGAGTGGCTATGAATCTTGAATGGAAACCCCTATAGCCAAAGGCACCTCCTCTAATGTCTGTGAAGTTGTTCTGATTATCTTGAAAGATTAGCAAACAAGTAGGCATCCCTGTTTTGCAGCGTGCTATCTTAAAATAATATCCAGCACCCTCAGTGCTTTTTGAGAGTTTTGATTTACATCATGCCGAGAGCATTTTGAGTTGCTTGCATGAGTGTCTTTGCAGCAAAGCTGATCTCCACTTTAAAGGTCTTTGACTGATAAGGCCGTTTAATTCTCTTCCTGTCTTGCCCATTTGAGTCATCATAGATATCATGTATTGCATTCCCGTTGTTTCTGTTAGAAGTAACATCCTCAAATACAATTGTAAACTCATGCTTGTTATTTGGAAGAGCACCAACAGTAAATAAACTTTTCTCCCAATCATAAGCAAAGTCTTTTCCAGCCAATTCATTGTCATAGGTCACTTGCACCCCCTCTATCACTTTTCTTCCAACACATTTGCCATCAACTGGATGACCATCTTTATATGAATGAGAAACGCTGTAATGGTAGAAGTGCCCATTTGTACTCCCCATACTCTCTTTGAAGTGATTAGTGAGTATAGTTACCTTTTGCCCTTTAGTTCCAACACCATACCTTGCCATAGGGTGTCGTACAATCTTCTTCGCATCTGATTCTGCTTTGATCAAAACAACATCTGAGTCATAGGTGGCAGGGATTCTAACGCTGCCCCTTTTCTCTCTTGCTCTAACGAATCCATACACTTCTTTCTTTAACTGCCTCTAACCATACGCGAATGATTGCATTGTCTTCCGCTTTATCAAGGAATCCGTTCTCCATAACCAGCTTTCTAACTTAGAAACTGACCGTGAATGATACTGTAATATCCCGGGTTAAGGGGTTAATTTATTTTTGGCATTGTTGCATGTTCATGGCTTGCTATGTTGTTGTCTGTGTGGTTTCGGGGCTTAGATGTAGGCTAGGAGTGCCTGAGTAGGTGGAAAAGTTTTTGTTTTTGGGCTTTAGGGATAGGCTGAAGGAGATAGGGTTTATAATTAAATTAGGTGAATTTTAACACAAGTGAAGAGCTAGCAAAGTGGCAAGGCATGCGCCACTTGGAGCATGTGTGTGGCGTCAATTGCAAGGGGAGGTCTTGTGTTCAAGTCATGAGAATTCCACCCTTTGCATCCATTTTGATTTGGTATGGAGGGAAGAGTTGTAGGCAATTTGAACTCTAGCATGGACCTTGTCAACTCTTTCAAACGGTGGGTGGAGAGTGAAAAGAGGAGGAAGACTTGGTCTTTGCCATTTGAATTTGTGGTTGGGGAGTGAATGGGGGAGGTTGGCGGTTTTGAGGAGTGTTTGGGGAGCTTGGGAAGTGCTAGAAACTCCCTTGGTCTTTTGGGTGTATTTTGGTCTTAGGGGGAAAAACAATTAAGTTTTCTTTCTTTTCTTTGTGTCAACAAGTCGATTCTTCTTTGTATCAACTAGTAAAGATTTCTTCACTTGCAATAGCCTAAGTCAAACCATTTGTTGTTGCATACTTGAAACCGAAACCCCAAGTCTTCATCTCTTTCTCATTTTTTTCTTTTGCTTCTCCTTAAACCGAAAGCTTCAACACCTTACCCTTGTCGAACCTAACATCCCATTATCATCTTTTTCCCTCTTTGGAAACCTTGTTAGCGAATGCCTCTCCTACCTCCTTTCTTTTTCAATTGAGTTAAACCGAAACCTCTAGCACCCTTGTTGCCGAAATTCTACCTTGTTTCTTCCTTCTTCTCTTCATTGTGCAAAGCCGAAACTAGAGACCCTTCCTTCTCACTTTTTCTTTTTGTTTTCATAAACCTTGTGCCGATTTCTCCATTTGTTCCATACCATTTCATTAAGCCGAAACCATTTTCCTTATTCCCCTAACTTTCATCTCCTTTTTTTTTAATACCATCTTGACCGAAGCACTTTTCCATTCATCTTGTTATACTCTTTCTTTCACACAAAATCGAAAGTAACCCCCTCCACTCATCTTTCTTTATTTCATTTTTTTTCCTAAACCTGTTAGCCGAATCTATTCCTCCCGTTAGATTCTTGTTGTAATCGGTCTACTAAGAGGGTAAGTTCTTGGCCGTATGGCCATTTCTCTTCTTTCTTACACCTTGCCGATTCTTAGTATGTTTTTGGCCGATTGTGTTATTTGTTGAAAGGTACTAATCTTTTGTAAACCAATTTTTATAATAGGACATCCGGATCTAAGGAACGTTCTTGAGGAGTTTTCTTTCTCTGGTAAGCAGGCGGTGAGTAGTGGTAAGAACGAGTGCTGTATTCGATTTCGTTTAGTTTTCTTTAAGACCAGTTGTTAAGAGATTAACTGCTCTTTTTATCGTGGTGTGCCGATTGTGTAAGGAGAAACCATGGTTGAAGCCGGTTTCGAAAGAACCGTTGTTGGGTTGGATTTGGTAGAAACCAAATCAAGTCTAAGGTAAGGCTAACACAACCCTTGGGTTACCTATTTTTGGCCGAATGGTATAGTGACTAATCCCTGTTGCTAGAATGTAGGTGGTCGGGGTGATCAAGGGTAAAGAGCGATTCTTAGGATTTAACATTCTCGCTATTCGGTGTGTAAACCAACACACTATCTTAACTTAGTAATGTAATAACTTTGTTGTGTAAATGAAACGATGTGCTTGGTGATTTGGTACCCATTGAGGTATGGATACGGATTCGGTAAGTCCGTTTTGTTGTGAGCTATGTGATGATATATGATATTATGATTATGGGTGTATGTTCATTGAGATGCCATATTAAGTATGTGAGCATGATAGCATGATTGCACGATTTTGCATCTAGTATGATATGTGATTGGGTGATGTGAGAGGAGGGGGAAATTTGATATCCGTGTCTTTGGGACACTGTGTCTTTGGGACACCAGAGGTTTGGCACCTCCAGTGGTTTGGTACCACGTATTTTGTGACTTTGGGTCACGGAGGTTTGGCACCTCGGCGTCTCGTCCAGTGGCTTAGTACCACGATGGGTTGGCCCTGATTGATTATCTGGGATTGACGCCTTGGTGATTTGGTATCACACGATGGGTTGGCCCCATCATCGGATTTGTGACTTGGTCACCGGTGATTTGGTATCACTGCGTGTCTTTGGGACACCGAGGTTTGCACCTCATTGCGACTCGTCCCGTGGTTTGACACCACCGTGGGTTGGCCCCACTTATGAGATACGGGATCGTCGCTAGTGATTTGGTATCACACGATGGGTTGGCCCCATCATTGGATTATTTGTGACTTTGGGTCACCAAGTGGTTTGGCACCATATGATGGATATCGTGACTTTGGGTCACAGTGGTTTAGCACCACCGGTGGTTTGGTACCACAGGGGTAGAAAAGCGATATGGTTGGTTAGGATCGGTGCATTACTTGCATTATTTTGTTATGATGTGTGTTGGCATGATATCTGGAGAGGGATTTATACATCGAGTCTTGCGACTCACTCTCTCCTTTGACTTTTCAGTGACACTTAGACGCGGACATGGAGCCGGATGGACTCGAGGTGCTCATGCCATGCTCAAATAATGATTTTCTCGGACTACTATTAATTTGGTACTTAAACTTTTATTACTTTTGGGTTTATTTTGGTTTGTAAATGGCCTCTTAAATTATGTTTTGATATGTTATGATTAAGTGGATTTTCAATATGCTTTAACAAACTAATTGAGTGAAATGTGCTAAAACTTGGAAAGACAACGATTTCAAAATTTCAAAAACGATGTTTTAAACTATACCATCGGGTATCATACTATAACGTGGGATAAAGTGAACTCAAATGGTTTTTCTAACTTAAATATGATTTTCTACTAAGTCAAAAATGTTTTAGTAACAATAAGAAATAACTTAAGCTTCAAAACGAAATAAACTAGTTTTACCTACACACCGGATAAATCTTCAAAACTTTATGGGTTTTCAAATACATCATCATATTTTTAATCAAAACCTACTTGAGTTTTCCTCAAACACAAAATTTCGCTAAGTGTTTTCACCAAACTTCTAGACTTCAACCTAAACCACCCAAAACCTTTTTCCCTGTAGCATACCAGATTCGATCGTGGTGTATTGACCGGGTTTGGGGTGTTACAGATACCTCTTAAAATATGTAATGATATGCAAAAAAGAATAAAATACAGCAAGTTAGTACCATGGAATATAAAACAAGTAAAATAAATAAACCTATTTGGGTGACCACTATAGTCCCACCTAAGGTGGGCTCTTAGGGTTCACTATATGTGGTTTAGTTCTAAAGTTAAGGTACTCGAACCAGTAGATTCCTCGATCATCACCCATTATAGGCTCATATGGACCGAGTTCAGTTCAGGGGAATACATTTCCCTATGGCTGCACGGAGATGAAAATCTCACGAAGACATAGGTACGGATGTATCCTGAAAACGTTTCACTATCCTGCACTGAGGTGAAAACCTCACGAAGGAGTAGCTTCTCGCTCCCACTTAAGGGTGTGACCACAATGGTCATGCAATGCAAAGATATTTTGTATAAACAGAATCACATGCAAAATAAAAATGGATCATAATTTTTAAAATCAAAATTTAAAATTCAAACAAAAGGACATGAAATTATCAATTTGATGGCTTGACTCTCAAGGTCCCCAGTGGAGTCGCCAAGCTGTTGTAACCATTTTAAATCGTGCTTTGAAAAAATGGGGATCGACTTTAAAAAACAAAAACGGGAGTCGCCACCAATCTTTTTTACTTAGGTGTGATTGGATCACCTTGTAAAATTTTTTATTTTAAAAACATTTTTGGTACACAAAAACAAGAAATCGAGTTCGGGAGTCGGTTACGTATGAGGAAGGGTTAGCACCCTCATCGCCCAAAAATTGGTATCAAATCGATAAAATCATGTCCAAATGTTGAAAATAAGAAAATTATAAAATATGATCCTTTTATTTGAAAGAAAACCAAGACTTACCTATCCCAAAGAAGTAAAGTACTTTACCTAATAAGTTAAGGTATAGCACCTCATGACTTTAAAATTAAGCTCGTCTTTATTTGAGGAAATTCCTACCTCGAAACGTAAAATGTTGAACCCAGAAGTCAAGGCAAAACACTTTGAATTCCCAAGAATAGGTTTTTTATTTTGAAATTGATAAATTTCAAAATTCTTAAAAAAGGAGATACGTAATACCTAAAGTTTCACGAGAAAAATCGAACCCAATAAGTTAGGGCAAGATTCTTCTCGAAATTCCCCTAACATCACATATCATCATATTTTGAAAATCATTTGAAATAAATGGTATCGATTCAAAATATGTTTTTATAAAAGCTATGGTTTGGATAAGATATTACAACATTTATTAAAATAAATAACAAATTATAAAGATATAATCTACAAATCATACTAACAATGAATGATAAAATACTAACACAAATATAATGAACTATGCTAAACAATAATAAACAATCTAAAGCAAATAAAAACATATAATGGCAATAATAAAAAATAATATATTAAACAAAAAATAATACTTTTATATAAAATAACACAAATTCAAGATAAAAGGTACCTATAATAAAATTTAATAATATATATATATATATATATATAAATGATAATGTAAAAATAATTAATAAATAGTATAAAGTATTTTAGTAAAACATGTATAAAACTACATAAATAATATAAATAATATAAATAAAATATGTTAGATAATATAAATAAAATATGTTAGATAATATAGATAATTTAAAATAAATATTTTAGGAATATATGATATAACCTAATACTATATAATGTATAAAAAGATAATACATTAATAATACATAATAAAAAATAATATTAAATCATATAAAATAAATAATAATAATTAAATATATAATAGATTAGTATATATAAAAAATATATATAAACTTATACTATTAATAAATTAATATACAAATAATAAAATATTTAATATGACAAAACATTTAATATAAAAATAATTAAAATTAAAAAAAGAAATTTAGGAATAAATAAAGATAAGGGGTTAAACAGTAATTAAACAGATTAAAAGAATTAAATAAAAAACGTGTGTTAAAACCTAGGGACTAATGTAGCAATTAAACCTTTTTACGAAACGACGTCGTTCCGATTTTCCTTTAAAACAGACCGAGGGACTAAATTGAAACCAAAACAAACCTTAGGGCTAATTTTAAAATAAATAAAAAAGTGAATTGGACTAATTTAAAAACAATAAAATTGCGGAAGGACTAAACGGATAAATAAACCATTTTAAGAAAACGTGCGGATCCTGGTCGGGTTTGCTGGTCAACACGTGGATCCTGCCATCTAAAAACGACGCCATTCCTTTTTAGCTATATAAAGGTCAGTGTTAAAAAAAAAATTTCATTTTAAATCTATTATTTAAAAAAAAAACACCGAAACCCTCTGAGAGATCAGCCTTCTCGCCTTGCGCCGATCGTGGAACCCACAGACTCTCGCTTCTCCGTAAATCACGCACGCGCGCTTTGATTTGCTCGGTAATATCTTTTTGCTCTTTTTTTAAACAGTATTAAGAAAACGTAAGTTTAAAAGAGGAAAAAAAAATAATAACACGGCAGATTACCTCAAAAATTTCTAAACTTTTATTCCTTCTGAGTTTTCTGACAGTGATTTGTGTTTACTTTTCGTGCCGATTCGTGCTTTTTGTGTATGTATTTCTCCCTAAATTGTAACAGTATTTTTCTCTCTCTCTATCCCCCCTCCTTACAGATTTTACAAGGGTTTTTATAACCCAAAAAATGAAAATAAAAAGGTGTACAAAGCCCAAAATTGCCCGGCCCACTACAGACAAAAAAAAAATTAAAAAGGCCCAATTTACAAATGGCCCAAAAAAAAAGGTCAGAATGCTAGGGTTTCTAAAAAACCCTAGCCAATTGAACCACCCCACACCTACGACGCCACCGCCTTCTCGACCCACTGCAAAGCGGCCACCATCCCGTCACCGCCTCGCCCATGCCCTGCATAAAGAAAACAGCACGCAAAGAAACAGAGGAGCAGAGAAGCAAAAAAATGAATGCAAACAACTGTAAAAGGCTATAAAAGCCGATTTAGATATTGTGAAAAGAGGGTCCTTTTTTTTTCCCTTTTTGTCGATTAATAAGAAAGAAAGAAATAGATCAAAGCATCCAAAAGCAACAATAGCATGCAAAGTCAGTAAAAAACGCAAGAACAGGGAGTTAACAAAAAAATCAGAATCGCAAACAGGGGGTAGAGGTGATTACAGTTTTAAAGTTCCTTTTTTTCTCTTTTTTCATTCTCGGCAGACATATATATATATTTATTTTTTTATTCTCGGCAGACTAATATATATATATACACACATATTATTTCCTAAAAAAAAAAAAAACAAAAATTTACATTTCCGGCCACCGTGGGCGGTGTGAAACTCGGACGACGACGACGGTGGCGGCCCCTCATGGGATTCCCTATGCAGAGGGGGTTGAGAAGGAGAGAAGATTTTTTTAAAGGTGTGGAAAATGATTTTTTGAAGCTTTTAAAATTATATAGGCCCCCAAAACGACGTCGTTTGGGTCGGCCTTAAACACCCAAAACGACGTCGTTTGGCCGACCACATGACCGACCCGCTCCGGAGGATCGCGTGTTTTTGAAGGAAGGGCTAATTGCACTTTTAGCCCTTCGCATTTTCATTATTTTCAATTAAATTTTATTATTTTAAAATATGGCCCAAAAATTTAGTCTGGTTTCCAATCCGGCCCCCTATTTGCATGCGTTTGATTGGAAGGAATTATTAGCGTATGGTCCTCTATCTCCTCCGTGTGCAAATCGGTCCTTTTCTTTTATTTTATTTACCAATCGACCCCAAACTTTGTTTTATTTATTATTTGACCCCGAACCTTATTTTATTCATAATTTAACCCTAAAATTTCATTTTAATTTCAATTTAATCCTTTTAGGTTAATTCACGTTTTATTCTTTTATTATTAATACTATTATTATTATATTATTATTTTACTATATTACTACATCATTATTATCATACTATATTATTATTATATCATTACTACTATTATTATTTTATTATTTTCTTTCACTACTAGTATTATTTTCATTTTTATTAACACGTATTTATTTACATTTTTACTATTATTTCATTTTATTATCACTATAATAATTATTATTATTATTATTTAGTTTTTTCATTATATTATTATTTCTATTATTGTTTTGTTACCATATTATTATCATCATTATTATTTTTATTTTTATTATTACTATTATTATTAACATACTATTATATTATTAATTATATTATTTTCACTTTTATTATTATTTTATTATTATTATTATTATTATTATTAACTATTATTATTATTTCTTTTACTTTTATCGTTATTATAAATGTGTCACTATCGTTACTCTTTATTTTACCATTATCATTATTATCATTATTTTATCATCAAGTTAATTAACTTAGCATTTTTACATATATCATAATTATTTTTTTGCAATCTAGCTTCGTAATTTATTTCTTTTATCGAATTGTGTTGCGTTAACCTTTGCTCAAGTCATCAGGTTTTTTTAAATAATCATTCCGTATTAATAATTCGAGTGAATCGAGCCCTAACTTACTGGGTTCCGATCTTTCTCGTTTAAATTAAACAACGGGATATCTCTTTCAAAATCATAAAATTCCAATTTTAAATTGACATTCCGTATTAGCAATTCGGTGAATCGAGCCCTAACTTCTTTGGGATCCGGTTTCTTCTCGTTCAAAGCTAAATAACGGGTATCTCTTTTGAAATTGCAATTTAAAACAAAATACTTAATCTCGAAATTTGAAATATCGCTACTAGCTTCTTCGGACTCGACATCTAGATACTTCGAGATAAGTTTCTTTTTTTCTAAAAATAGAGGCAATCTTTCGTATTTGAAATCTTGAGGAATCGAGCCCTAACTTACTGGGTCCCGGTTTCTCATTTGACGAACAATGGGAGATCCTCTTCAAAAAATAAAAATTAAGTTTTAAAAGACGAGCTTAGTTTCGAGAGTCTAAAGTATTGCGCCCTAACTTACTGGACTTGATGCCTTATCTCCTCGAAAATAAGCGAGTCTTAACGTCCCTTCCAATACCTTTAAATTTTGAAAATAAAAAGCATTGTATTTTCAAACCCTTTTAAAGTTTTCAAACAAATAGGACATCAATCAATCAGTTTGGTACCAATTTTGGGCGTGTCGAGGGTGCTAATCCTTCCTCGCACGTAATCGACTTTCGAACCCGTTTTCTCAAAGTTTGTGGACTAAAAAAGCACTGTTTTAGTAAATTAAATGTTTTATTAAAACAAAGGTGATCCGATCACACCAAATAAAGATCGGTGGCGACTCCTATCCTTTTCTTTTTTCCAAAAAATTGAGTCGACCGCGTGCGTTCTTATTTCATCCAAAAAATGGTTATGACGACTTGGCGACTCCACTTTGGGACTCGAGGGTCAAGCCATAGATTGATTGATTTTGTCCTTTTGATTAAAATGGTTTTGGAAAATCATGCTTCTTCTAATGCACTTTCAATATTGGTCTTGTAAATATTTTGGCATTGCATTGCATGACCGTTGTGGTCACACCTTTAAGTGGGAGCGAAGCTATGCCTTCGTGAGGTTTTCACCTCCGCATGGGCTAGTGGATCGCCGGGATACATCTGTACCTATGTCTTCGTGAAGTTTTCACTTCGCATGGCCATAGGAAATGTATCCCCGAACCGAACTTCGGTCCGTATGAGCCTATAATGGGTGAGGAACGAGGAATCATTGGTTTGGGTACCTCGAACTTTAGAACTTAACCACATATAGTGAGCCCTAGGGCCCACCTTAGGTAGAGCTATGTCAAACCTTAGTGGTCACCCAGATAGGTGTTTGCTTATTTTACTTGTTTTATATTCCATGATACTAACTTGTTGTGTTTCATTCTTTTTGTGCATATCATTTCATATTTTAAGAGGCATCGATTCACGGTCGGTTTTGAGTTAGAAATTTGGTTATGGAAAGCGAATTCCTTGATAAAGTAGAAGGCAATCGTAGCCCTTGACGAGGTTAGAGCCAAGCTAATTAGAAAACAAGGGACTAAAAGCTAGAATAATGAGCTTGGACGGTCTCTAACCACTATCGAAGTCGAGACTCGAAAAACCAACTGAAGTCAAGCCTGAACGGAATCGAGGAAATGAAAGGTAAGGTTGAAGAGCTAGAATCGGCATTAAACAGTAAGTGAGCTCCGGATTGAGCTTCTGGAAACGAGAGAAAGGCACTGGAAGGAGGAGCTTCGCCATTCTTGCAAGCAAGGTAGAAGTCGGAACTACCTCATAGGTGAAGCGACAATCCAGATTCGAGAGGTAGCTGATCACCTACAAGACTTGGGCTGCGAAAGCTGACATATTGAGCGTGAGATATGAGCTACCACCGGGTCATGATCAAGAGCTAATCTCCTTGGGAAAATCAGAACCTTAGGCCTCAGGGCGAAAGCATATTTGTAATCTGCCTTATGTAAAGGGTTTTGCCTTCTAATAAAGTTTCCTGAAATGAAGTTGATCAGAATCGATGTCTTCTTCCTGCATTCATGCATTTGCATTGCATCATATTACATGCATTAAAGTATATAAAAAGAAGCCTAATCAGTTAAAATTAATACAGAGAGAGAGAAAAGGAAAATTTGGAAACCGAGAACCATTACGAGACACGTGCAAGACAAAGAAAATGGATCAAAGATTTGAACAATTCGAGAAAGACCTACAAGACCAGATGCAAGAGTAAATGGCAAAACTCCAGCAAGAGATGAAGGATCAGATGTTGGAGGCTCAAAAGAGCACGATGGCTCAAATGGCCCAAATGTTGAGTGGGGCAATGGACAAAGTTAAAGGTCCCATGGCAATTACAGGGAAGAAAGCGAAGGCATTCCTTTGGGTTTTACCCACCACATGCGTGAAACACGACTGAAGAGTATCCCCAAAGGCCATCTGTCACAATTAGGCCTCAAGCTGGGCAAGTTGATACTAGGCGCCCACGAACTTTCAAAGCTGGCGCGAGTAATAACCCGGAGATAGTCCGGCTAACCGGTGGTCCCCGACGAAATGGCAAAAATAGACCAAGCAAGAATCGACACCAAGACAACTTGAGGACCGTTGCAAGTGGTTAGAAGAGAAGTTTAAAGAAATGGAGGCTGACGACTACCGTCACGGGGTGACGCTAAGGACTTAAGTTTGGTCCCTGGACTTGGTACTTCGCCGAAGTTCAAAATGCAATTTGAAAAATACGGTGGGACTAGATGTCAGGAGGCCCACATCACCATGTTCTACAGGCGAATGGCTGGCTACGTGAACAACGATCAACTCTTAATCCACTGTTTCCAAGAAAGTTTAGTGGGCGCAGATGCTCGATAGTACAACCAGATTAGTCGGGCCAATATTAGTTCCTGGAGAAGTCTCGCTCAAGCATTTCTAAAGTTTTTCAGCCATGTTACGGACATGGCTTTTGATAGAATTACTTTGCAAAGCATGGAAAAAGACAAAATGAGAGTTTGGACAATACGCACAAAGGTGGAGGGAGGTCGCCATGTAGGTCCAACCACCCTTTTAGAAAAATAAACTACCATGCTCTTCATCAACACCACTGAAGGCTCCTTTCATAACCCATATGATAGGGAGTACCACTAAGAGCTTTGCCGACATGGTAATGGCAGGGAAGTGATCAAACATGCAATCAAATCGACAAGATTGAAGTAGGGAAACCGTAGAAGGCACGCTCCTAGAAGAAAGGATGACGAGGTGAATAATACAAACATGAGGGACCCAAATCACCTCACGAGTATCAAGGTTCATCAAGGAAAGAATCTTGCACAAGAAAAAGCGTTGAAAAACTCTAATTTACGTCAATCCTATGACATATAAGGAGTTGTATCAAAGTTTATTTGATGCACGTTGTGTCCCCAATATCCAAAAGCGATGCAACCTCCATACCCAAAATGGTATAACCCAAACACTCAGTGTGAGTACCACGCAGGGATTACGGGCCATTCGATAGAAAATTGCCTTACTTTCAAGAAATTGGTGGACAATCTCATCAACATGGGTATTGTGAAGTTCAATGACGGAGCAATGGTATACCCGAAGGGAACCGAGGAATAAAAGTTTTCTGAGCATCTGCCTTTATGTACTTGGGAGTGTTTTGAACAATGAGACTGTGGAAAAAACATGTATTTTTAAAGCTAATCTAGAGTAATGTGTAAAACACACTTGTTGCTTCAAGCTTGGAAGCAATAAGATTTCTTTTGAGAAGTAGGCTTGTGTCCAAAATTTTTATTTCAATAAAATACATCTTTCTAAGTAAATATTTTCATTCTTTACATTTCAAACTGAATATTCTTTCACTCATGACCATATCATACGAATAATCATCCTTAGGATCATTTATTCTTTGGATTTTCTGCCCACAATGGGCCCCCAGATATCAATGACATGAACGACGCCACATCGACTCCTTTTTAGTGAGATATGTATCTAGAGGGATCTAAGGGCTTTGAAGATGGCAAAGATTGCAACTTACTTCCCCAATGGTAGATCCTACCTTATGAAGTGTCAGCAGACACTATAGACTAACGAAGGAAGTGAAGATGGAAGCGTAGCTCCTCGTAGGAATAAGGCAAGGCATCGTTGAGCTATTTTCGAGAATTCAAGATGTTTTCGCACGATCATATCAAGGCATGCCAAACTACTAAAACATAGGTATGCTGTTAAGGTTGGGGTTTAAAGAACCCATGTTTTACAACAGCCTAGCTAATCAAGAGGCTCGGGCTATTGGTTTACCAAGAAAGGGAAATTGCATCTGTTATGCCATAAAATGCTAAGTCAAGGAAGACTATGCCTTCTCCATTTTTCCTATATGAAGCATGTGTGTTAACAGGCCAGTCTCCTCAAAAGCTTTTAACCAACACCGATTCATATTCATGGTCGTTGGTTACCTCACTGAGAGGGTGAAGGTCGCTTCATATGCTAAAATTACAAAGTCGATAATAAAAAAAACAAAAAAATACAAAAACAAAAAAATACAAAAAAAAAAAAATACAAAAAAAACAAAACATTCAAGAAAAAATGGCTGAGACTTGTAAAGGTTGGCATAGAGAAGTACCCATTTACCCTTTAGGTTCCTTGAACGTTGGCCAGGACTTTTGCTGGGGCATCTTTCCCATTGGTTTATGAAAGGGAAACAATTGTTGGAAGATAAGATTCCTTTTCTCAAGCTTGGATTGAATTAAATGAAGCAGAATGCCTCCAGTAAGCTTGATTGAAAGTATTCAGCAGGGTCAAATGTACCAAAAATGGATACGGGCTTAACAAAAAGGTTCGCTCAAGAGAATTTCAGGAAGAAGACCTAGCATTAAGAGATTCTTCTTATCCAAAAGAACTCAGGAAAAGCAAATGCCTTATCAAGAAAGAAGGCTGTTCTAGGAAACATGAGTGTTAACCAAGATGGATGACAAGGACACCTTAATCCGGTGACTTCAAATTCAATAAAAAAAGTTTTCCAAAAAGAGAAAAAACACACAAAAACAAAAAAAACAAAACACAAAAAACGAAAAACAAGAAAAAGAAAAAGAAAAAAAGAAAAGGAGAGGCCAAGGCGAAAACCCAAAGGGCGCTTTGAGACCAAAGGGTATTTGAGTTGAAAACCGAGAAGGGCGACTCAAAATTTTGATCGAAAGTAGGGCATCTGAGTAGTCTTGCTACGCTCGAAGAAGTATGTTACGTCTTGGGGCATCGACAAAGTACTCTGGATCCCCTAAACACATATTAAGCTCAAAATCGTCCTCAAGAAATTGGAACAGAGAAGCTCAAGCTGCGATATCTAGGGCACTCAGTTTCCATTTTACCCATTTTTGTTACCTGTGGTTATTTTATTCCTTTCAAAAAACCATCGATAAAATTCCTTCTTAATTACCTTTGCTAGCATTGATTAACTTGTTTGTTTCGAGCTATTCTCCCAATCAATTTCCTTTTTGTCCATTGTTACAATCTTTTTCAGGCATTTTGCATTGAAATAACGATTAGTGGACTAATAATACTTTCATAAAAGGAGTTTTGCATATTACTCGAAGCTTCGAATAATATAAGGACACAAACAAGACTCTGTTTAGAACTCACTCACTCAAGGTTTGAAAATATTGGAGAAAGATGATTATCTCTTTGGACCTTTTATTGGTTGAACAAAATGACAATACATTTCGCCGGTGATACGACCATGACAGATAACAAGCAATGTCAACCCAGCAGTACAAAGGGATCATTCTCGAGAAAAGAAAAATAATGCTCTGCATTCGTGCACATATCAGGCCTACACATCTGGTCATTACACCAGTAAATGGTGTAACAGATCAAATTGATCCTATACCTCGAAGTTACAGCAGGATGGATGGAAAAAACCAAACGTTATTCTCCTAGAGTTGCAGTGAGAGACGCAAACTTTATGTCTCAAAAGGTACAGTGGAAGGGACCCTGAAATTACAGCGGGGCAAGCTTGTTGAGTAGAATATGATCATTGTTTTTGGGCTTTCTATCAAAGATACTAGCTGAACGAGAAAGCATGATAATGCATCAGTGATAGAACCTTGATGAATTACGAGCAATGATGACCCCAAGCATTTAAAAAGGGATCACTTCATTTTGCATTCATACATCATTTCAAAGCACGTTTAGTTAGGAGCATTCGACTCATTGCATCCTAATCATTGTAAAAAGACCATTCTCATGACATTTTGCATTCATGAAAGTGTCATTCATAACACGATGTAGTTAGGAGGCTTTGAGTCATTACGATCGAGCATCCTCACTATTTGCATAAGCATAAGCACATAAAATTAATTCTACAGACGAGTTCCTCAAAAACGGTGTAGCAATATCAAAGTTGATTCGTTCCCTCAAGATGGTAGTAGGGCGATTGAAGATTGAAGTCTTCACGAAGATAGTAAGGAAGCACATTGAAAAGTTGATTCGTTCCTCAAGATGGTAGTGGGGCGGACTAAAGATTGAAGTCTTCACGAAAATAGTAAGGAAGCAAATTGAAAAGTTTCAATTCTTATTTCCTCGACGTTCCAGTGGAGTAGGTTGAGATTACAAATCCCGTCTCCCTGAGTTAACAATGAGGATAAGTTCTTAATTCTTTGAAGTTTCGGTAGAGAAGATGGAGACTACGAATCTCTTCTCCCTGAATTCTCATTTCCTCGACGTTCTCATGGAGTAGGTTGAGATTACAAATCCCGTCTCCTTGAGTTAACAATGAGGTTACATCCTTAATTCTTTAAAGTTTCAGTAAGAGAAGATGGAGATTACAAATCTCTTCTCCCTAAATTTTTATTTCCTCGAAGTTTCCGTGGAGTAGGTTGAGATTACAAATCCTGTCTCCCTGAGTTAACAAATAAGGATAAGTCCTTATTTCTTTGAAGTTTTGGTAGAGAAGATGGAGACTACGAATCTCTTCTCCCTGAATTCTTGTTTCCTTGAAGTTCCCGTGGAGTAAGAAGTAAATCAAAGAAATCAGTCTGGTGGTCCTTGAGTTTGCTGGGATCAGATTAAAGATAGCAGATTTGACCTTCCTGAAGTTGCAGGAAGCAGGTCGAAGATATCAGTCTGGTGGTCCTTGAGTTTGCAAGGATCAGATTGAAGAAAGTAGATTTGACCTTCCTGAAGTTGCAGGAAGCAGATCGAAGATATCAGTCTGGTGATCCTTGAGTTTGCAAGGATCAGATTGAATATAGCAGTTTAGACATTCCTAAATTTGCAAGAGCAGATCGAAAATAAACAAGTCACATCCCATTGAAGTCGCAGCAAGAGCAGATTGAAGCTACATATCGATGAGTGGATTGAAGCAACAAGATGCGGTGGGCAGAAGCGACGCTACCTGAAGAAAAGCACCTGAGAGGCTAAGACTCGGCGAGGCCAGGCAACATTGGGCTTCTTTAAGTCTTTGCTCTATTCTCGTTACACGATAATGAGCAAAGAGGGGCAACTGTACAAAGCCCAAAATTGCCCGGCCCACTACAGACAAAAAAAAATTAAAAAGGCCCAATTTACAAATGGCCCAAAAGGCCCAAAAAAAAAAGGTCAGAATGCTAGGGTTTCTAAAAAACCCTAGCCGCAAATGAACCACCCCACCGCCTCGATGCCACGCCCTCGACCACTGCAGACGGCCACCATCCAAATCACTGCCCGCCCATGCCCTGCATAAAGAAAAAAAGACGCAAAGAAAGCAGAAGAAGCGGGGAAGCAAAAAATGAATGCAAACAAGCGTAAAAGGCTATAAAAGCCGATTTAGATATTGTAAAAAGGGGGTCCTTTTTTTTTTTCCCTTTTTGTCGATTAATAAGAAAGAAAGAAATAGATCAAAGCATCCAAAAGCAACAATAGCATGCAAAGTCGATAAAAACGCAAGAACAGGGAGTTAACAAAAAAATCGGAATCATAAGCAGGGGTAGAGGTGATTACAGTTTTAAAGTTCCTTTTTTTTCTCTTTTTCATTCTCGGCAGACATATATATATATATATATTTTATTCTCGGCAGACTAATATATATATATACACATATTATTTCCTAAAAAAAAATTAAAATAAAAATAAAAATTTACCTTTCTACCACCATGGACGGTGGTAGGAGTCTCGACGATGGCGACGGTGGCTGGCCCCTCACGGATTCCCTATGCCTGCAGAGGGGGGTTGAGAGAAGGAGAGAAGATTTTTTTTAAAGGCTGTGGAAAATGATTTTTTTTGAAGCTTTTTAAACTTATATAGGCCCCCCAAAACGACGTCGTTTTGGGGCTGGCCTTAAACACCCAAAACGACGTCGTTTTGGCTTCGACCCGCGCGCGACCCGACCCGCTCCAGAGGATCCGCGTGTTTTTGAAGGGAAGGGCTAATTGCACTTTTAGCCCTTCCGCATTTTTCATTATTTTCAATTAAATTTTTATTATTTTAAAATATGGCCCAAAAATTTAGTCTGGTTTCAATCAGGTCCCCTCATTGCATGCGTTTAGTAGAAAGGAATTATTACGCGTATGGTCCCTCTATCTCCTCCGCGTGTGCAAATCGGTCCTTTTCTTTTATTTTTATTTACCAATCGACCCCAAACTTTGTTTTATTTATTATTTGACCCCCCGAACCTTATTTTATTCATAATTTAACCCTAAAATTTCGTTTTAATTTCAATTTAATCATTTTTAGGTTAATTCGCGTTTTTATTCTTTTATTATTAATACTATTATTATTATATTATTATTTTACTATATTACTACATCATTATTATCATACTATATTATTATTAAATCATTACTACTATTATTATTTTATTATTTTCTTTCACTACTAGTATTATTTTCATTTTTATTAACACGTATTTATTTACATTTTTACTATTATTTCGCTTTTATTATCACTATAATTATTATTATTATTATTTAGTTTTTTCATTATATTATTATTTCTATTATTGTTTTGTTACCATATTATTATCATCATTATTATTTTTATTTTTATTATTACTATTGTTATTACTATTATATTATTAACATATTATTATTTAATTTTATTATTATTATCCTTATTAACATATTTTCACTTTTATTATTATTATTATTATTTATCATTATTTTTTTATTATTATTATTAACTATTATTATTATTTCTTTTACTTTTATCGTTATTATAAATGTGTCACTATCGTTACTCTTTATTTTACCATTATCATTATTATCATTATTTTATCATCAAGTTAATTAACTTAGCATTTTTACATATATCATAATTATTTTTTTTTGCAATCTAGCTTCGTAATTTATTTCTTTTATCGAATTGTGTTGCGTTAACCTTTGCTCAAGTCATCAAGTTTTTTTAAATAATCATTCCGTATTAATAATTCGAGTGAATCGAGCCCTAACTTACTGGGTTCCGATCTTTCTCGTTTAAATTAAACAACGGGATATCTCTTTCAAAATCATAAAATTCCAATTTTAAATTGACATTCCGTATTAGCAATTCGGGTGAATCGAGCCCTAACTTACTGGGATCCGGTTTCTTCTCGTTCAAAGCTAAATAACGGGGTATCTCTTTTGAAATTGCAATTTAAAAACAAAATACTTAATCTCGAAAATTTGAAATATCGCGCCCTAGCTTACTGGACTCGACATCTAGATACTTCGAGATAAGTTTCTTTTTTTCTAAAAATAGAGGCAATCTTCCGTATTTGAAATCTTGAGGAATCGAGCCCTAACTTACTGGGTCCCGGTTTCTCATTTGACGAACAATGGGAGATCCTCTTCAAAAAATAAAAATTAAGTTTTAAAAGACGAGCTTAGTTTCGAGAGTCTAAAGTATTGCGCCCTAACTTACTGGACTTGATGCCTTATCTCCTCGAAAATAAGCGAGTCTTAACGTCCCTTCCAATACCTTTAAATTTTGAAAATAAAAAGCATTGTATTTTCAAACCCTTTTAAAGTTTTCAAACAAATAGGACATCAATCAATCAGTTTGGTACCAATTTTGGGCGTGTCGAGGGTGCTAATCCTTCCTCGCATGTAATCGACTTTCGAACCCGTTTTCTCAAAGTTCGTGGACTAAAAAAGCACTGTTTTAGTAAATTAAATGTTTTATTAAAACAAAGGTGATCCGATCACACCAAATAAAGATCGGTGGCGACTCCTTTCCTTTTCTTTTTTCAAAAAAATTGAGTCGACCGCGTCGTTTACTGTTTCATCCAAAAAATGGTTACGACAAAAGGAAAACATATATTTCTATATCTGTTCTTTCGTTTTTTTACTGCGATTTGCTCCTTTCTGCTTTAATTTCTTTCTTCTTTTGTAGGTCAGAAGCGGAGATCGTGGCTATGGGGCGACATGCGCGCTGGTGATGGCGTGGTTCATGACGATGAAGGCGGTGCGACGTTTGGTCTGCTTGCGGTGCGAGGGACCTAGGGTTTCAGAACCTTTAGTCTCTGGTTTAGGTTTTGGGCCTTTTGGGCCCCTGTATATTTTGGGTCTATTGAGTCCAAGTTAATGGGTCTATAATTGGGTTAATCGAGTAGTGGTGTGTTTTGGTTTTAATTGGGTTTTAGGTTAGTTTTGGGCCACAGGATTGGATTATTTGGGGTTGTTTAATTTTGTAAAATGGTCTGTAATAAAGAACTGAACATTTTTTTATTGCATGGGCCCGGGCAAAATTAGATGCTTACACTGCATAAATCAAATTTTGTTCGTTTGTGCCATTATTTGGTGTTTATGTTTAGTAAGAACTAAGAAAAATGGAGGGTTTCTTTTAGTAATTGATTTGAGATTTTGTTTTTATAGTCTCAAACCAGTATTTTAGTTTTAATTTTGTTTCATTCAAAATTTTGACGTGTTCTGATCTGTTTCGATCAATAATGATTGGTAACGGTACAGGTTGGTTTCTATAAAACGATTTTAATTTTTTTTTATTTTGACTATTTTTAGAGTTCATATTATATTTAATAAAATATAATAATTTAATTAAGTAATTGAATCTAATTAATAATTTTAAATTTTAAATTTTAAATTTGTAGCTAAATATAGTTTTATGTATGTAATTGTGGGTCTGTAAATCGAAACACAAGGATATTAGTATATATCAAAAGCAAATATTATACAAGGCAGTTTACCTTGCTCAAAAATGGAGACTTGGATTTTGTTAAAAGAAAAAGTGCACATATGTTAACCAGGCAAAATAGTGTCAATAATTAAATGTGGTTAGTGTTTCACTGTACTTGGTATTTGATTTTTTTTTTTCATCTTTTAACTGAAATCGAATTAGGTTATTATTGAACTGTACTAAATTAGATTAGATTTTGAGTTTTCTTGGGCTTTTATGATTTTGAATTTTTAGACTTTAATTAGATTAAAAATTATTTTTATGGTTTTTACACTATTTGGTAAATTAAAAAATTTTCAATTATACATAAAATTTCATAAATATATTTATTTTTAAAAATAATTTATAAAATCTATAATTATAAATGTTTATTAAAATCTAATTAAATTTTAACTTAATTATTTTCAATTTTCACTCAGATAATCAAATATTAAATTATTTATATTTTATAACTCGTAATAACAAAAAAAAAAAAAACACTCGTTAATAATGATAACTAAAACAACAATAATAATAGAAAAAGAACAGTACATAATAAGTAAAAAAAACACTTTAATTCTTAGAAGTTTTAATGAATAAACAATCAATTCATAACAGATTGACACTCAAATTAGATTTAAGGTTTATTTTTATTTAATTATAAAATATGTAAAAGCATAATAAAACTTATATTTAGAATTTAGAAGTAATAGTTTTTCTTTTGGGTTTTAAATGGGTTTATATATTGGACTTATATATACAAAAATATTAGATTTTTTTCAAAAATTTTAAATGGTTTTTTTAAACTTTTCGATATCCAATAGAATAAATCAAAACCGAACCAACTTGATGCGATTCAATGACATCATCTAATTGAAACCGAACTATGAAAAAGTTAAAGTGAACAAAATTACATATTCAGCTTGATTTCTCAATTTAGTTTTTTTTTTTTTTTACCCTACATCCATGCACCTTTCTCCAATGTATTCTAATTTTCATCGATGTATTCCCTTAACGTGATTATACATAGGTTTAAGTGAAAAATTAGCTTTAACTATATTGTTTTTCCATTTAGGTACCAAAAAAACCTAAACTTTGAACCATTTACTTCTGTTAAAAGAATTTCCATCGGCCAATTAAATCATGACAAGTGGAAAAACATAATTAAAATTAATATTCTCATTCTTCCATCTCTTCCCTCTTTCCCCCTTTTTTTTCTTTAATCTTCTTCTTCCTCCTCTCATTGAATCACCAGCTTCAATACAAACCAACCACACCATCATTATATATTTTGTCCATCGATAGAAATACACAAATTCAAGAACACTTTTAGAAGAGAAAAGAAGAGAAAACTGAAAACCCTTCAACATGAATGCTGGTAAATTTAACAAAAATATATATTCAAGCCCTTTTGTTGGTCCCGTCTCTTCACATTCCCTAAAGTAGATTTGTTAGGATGATTACCATCACCGACCCAAAGCTCAAATGGATTTGGGCAGGGGTGTAATGAGCTCGCGGGATGAGCTCGCAAGTCGAGCTCGCTTTCTTACGAGGTTACACGTGCATAAGACCTTATAAACACGTTTGAGTCTAGAATAGGATATGTGTCTCTATGCATGAAGCCTACCTAGCATGTCGTGTCAATGACAGTACCCATATCATATAAATATACAGGTACCACTACCTGAGAGAGAGAGAGAAAAACAATCAACAATTTGGTGCGATGAACGTGGATAATTTTCTATCTTCGAATTTTCAGTTTGTAAGAAACAAAAATGGCTCATCCTACTGAAAATTTTCCCATTAATTTTTTCACTGGAAAACCTGGAGTCTCTAGTGCAAGAAATCAACTTAGTGAAGCAGACTTATTCGTTGGTTGGTTTGCTGATCGATCAAAAAATTTGGGTAATTCAACTCGTACAGGAGCCTCAAACTCGCTTAACTTAAATATCCCTTCTAGTCAGGGATTGTCTGTAACACCCCTAACTCGTATCCGTCGTCAGAATAGGGTTACGGAGCATTACTGGACGTATTTATTTAACAATCATACAATTTGAATATAATTCTCATACCAATTAAAAACCATTCAAATACATTCATATAGTCCCTAAAACAAGCCCTCGAGGCCCCAAATAAACATTAAAAGTGGTTCAGGACTAAATTGAATACTTAATAAATTTTTAAAAAACATAGAAAATTTTCAAAGTGCAGGGGACACGCGCCCGTGTGGCCAGGCTGTGTGTCTCACACCTCCAAGAGACACGCCCGTGCATAGGCCGTGTGGACATTCAAAATGGGATCACATGGCCGCGTCCCAGCCCGTGTCCGACCCCTTGTAACTCTCTGATTTGGGTCACACGGCCAGACCACACGCCCGTGTGTCAAGCCGTGTACCCTTCAAAATGGCCTCATGCACACCAGTGTACCAGGCTGTGTGCTAGGCCATGTGAAAACTGGTAGGTATACTGACTTGAGCCATACGGCCAAGTCACACGCCCGTGTGCTAGGCTATGTGAAGCTACTAACTTGGTTTCTAAAGAAATATCAGGGGACACACGGCAGTGTCATCTGGCCGTGTGTCTCACACGGCTGAGACACATGCCCGTGTGGACAAAAATAGGCTATCTTCCAAGCCGTTTTTCTCACATAAATTTGCATAAACCTAAACATAACAAATAGCATATGACCATATCATCAATAGGCATTCAAACCAATCTCAACCAAGTCCAAATCATGCAATACCAATACCAACAACTATAATGCTCATTTGCCATTTCAAAACATACCAATATCACCTTCAAGAATTCATCTAAATGGTCACTTTCCTATTTGCATTATCTTGCCTAAAACTTAGCATGCAAATAAATTCTCAATTTCAACTATTTAGTACCAAAACACAATTTCACAAGGAAGGCATTCATATAACAACTAAACACCACAATTCACAAGACCATATATACATATAGACATTTCAAAATATATGACTACTTACAAGCCAATTCAAATGGCCAAAATTTGTCAAAACATAAAGGCTATATTAGCCAAAAGACCTATACATGCCATATAACCAAAATACATAGAATTCAAATGTACCAAAACAATGGCAGGATATTGTGATGAGATCTCCGACAAATTCCAATCTGAGCAAGCTTCGTAATCACTATAAAACACGAAAAAGTAAACAAAATAAGCTATTAAGCTTAGTAAGCTCGTATGGCTAATAAGTATAACTTACCATTCATTCACAATTTAAAGAAGCATAAGTAAACATAAGTAAGTTACAATCAAATCCAAAGGTTAGCATATAATCATAACCAAGTTAGTCATGTATGAGTATATCAACTATAAATTACTTGACATACTTTTCACAAATACCTGAACTGGTTCATACATATCTTATATCCTCATACCATCACATTTTCCCGTTGAACCATTTGGAATACTATTGGATACTCGGGAATCTCACACACTAAGTGCCAATACATGGTCGAAACTATCTCAATCGCATATAAATGCTCACTCTCGAGCTATCACTAGGTCTGCTCACACAAGCTGACAGTCAAGACGTAGCTACACGGTACTACTCACACAAGCTGATGAGTAACCGCAACACATACCAAAAAATTCACACCGATAGAACATACAGGACCAACACCCAAAACACGATAACCCCTAATGACATGCCATTTGTATCCTATCTATTCCCAAGGTTCAACCGGGATTTATACTTTGCCGATAACTCGTCGAGAATTTTCGTAGTATCGTATCATCACAATTATATCAATTAAGCATTCAAACACTTATAATTTAATGCTTATTAAACATAAGAACTTACCTCGAATTAGTACGGAGAAAATTAACCGATCAATCCACTACTTTATTTTTCCCCGATCTAATTTGAACATGGCTTTTCTTGATCTGTATAATCAAATTTAACTAATTTAAGTCCCATTCTATTCAATTCAATCCAAAAATTCATGTTATGGTAAAATAACTATTTTCCCCTAAACATTTAACTTCTTTACAATTTAGTCCTTAGGCTTGTAAAATGGAATTCATTCAATTTTATCCCTACCCAAGCCTAGCCGAATATTAAACAAACTTATAGCAGCCCATGTATTTCACATATTCACACTTTTACCATACAATTTATCAAATTTCTCAATTTAATCCCTAATTGATAATTTTTTTCAAAAATCACTTAACAAATATTGTTTATCTAACAACAACCATTTGTTTTCTACCATCAAACATCAAAAAACATACACATTCATCAATGGTAAAACCCTAATACTTTAATAGTTTCACAAATTAGTCCCTGGGCTAGTTAGATTAAGCTACAACGATTCCAAAAATATAGAAATCATTAAAAACTGGACAAAAAATCACTCACCAATTTAGCCTCAAAGTAGCTGAACCCCAGTTGAACAAAAATGTATTCCTTCACTTTGATATTCGGTTCAAGAAAAAAAATAAAGATGAAAGATTTTTAATTTTGTTTTAACTTATTATATCATTATTAACCAAATTACAAAATTAACCTTTATAAACATTATTTATTTCACTAAATGCCAAGCCATTATTATCCACTAACTCATAATTGGTCTAATTACCACAAAAGGACCTATATTTTAAATTTCTATAGCTTAGATACCTTTAGCTATTAAAACCTAACTTTTGCACTTTACGCGATTTAGTCCTTTTTATCAAATTAAGCATACAAACGATAAAATTTCTTAACGAAATTTTTATACAATCATATTATCATGCTGTAGACCTCAAAATAATGATAAAATAATTATTTCAACTTTAGATTTGTTGTCCCAAAACTACTATTTCAATTTCACTGAAAACGGGCTATTACATTGTCACTCCCCTCTGATCAATAGGTATCTCCACAACAAATTTTTGCTCTTCAAAAGTAGATAAGATTAATGAGGGAGTAGATGGCCCTACAAAATGTAATATTTGAGCAACAACAAACATTTCAACAAGAGTTGTTGAGGCAAAATGACGAGCTAAGGAAAATGGTACAATCTGATAATTCTAATCTTCATATTAGTAATGGCATGCATGAGGAAGGTCTTGGGGTGCATGAAAATCCATGGCAGAATGAGATGGATGCCTTACGTAGGGATGCATGGGCTTTGCATCCTAATTCTCGGGACATGGATTGGTTATTTTGTTTTAACAATCCACTAGCTTTTGAGATTGCAAAGGTAAACTTACTAGTTGATTTTTAAGGTATCTAAGGAAATGTTTAAAGGTAGTAGGGATCCTCGAGCACATCTTATGTAGTAAAATGATTATATGAATGTGCTAGGGCTTTCGATGCTGTGAAGTGTAAGGCTTTTTCATCAAACCTAAAAGGAAGTGCAAAGGATTGGTATTTATCCCTCCCATAAAGTTCCATCTAAAGCTTTTCACAATTGGTTCAGATGTTTTTGGGGAGGTTTCAGGCACATAGGATGATAATGAGTGCACCTATGGTCTTGATGTCTGTCAAAAAGAGAGAAAGGGAAAGCTTGCAAGATTATATCAAACGTTTTCATGCGGCAACATTAGATACAAAAAAATTAGAGGACCAGTCGGCCATAGATGCTTTTATCATAAGAGTTTTAAATGAGCACATGCAATACTCATTTACTGATAACAGGCCACAGATCTTGGCAGATTTATATAAGCGGGCTCCCAAGCTTGTTGAGGCAAAAAGATCAAGAGATCAGCTCCTGGTACTTTCCAAAGGGATGACTAACATTTGAGGAGCAAAGAGGGAGTTCATAGTCTCCAAGGATCATCTTCTCAGAATCTGCATTCAAGGTGGGGGGCAACAAAAGGAACAATCATGAAATGAGTCATCCAGGGTGTTTCAAAGGTCATAGCCTAAGCACGCGAGGAGGTATCCTCCTTGTGGCAAATTTGAGACTTATACTCCTTTGAATGCTACACATGCCTATATCCTTAGATAGGTAAAGAGTCTTGGCATCTTGTCAACTCCTCCACCTCTGAGGCACAATACAAGAAGGTCGAGCTCGAGGGATAGGTGTGCTTTCCACGAAGATAGAGGGACATAAGGTTAAAGATTGTTCTTTCTTAAAAGACACTATAGAGTAGGCAATCAGGAATGGTGAACTCAAAGATTTTCTGGCTTAGAATATTGATCAACCAGGGTAGAGTGCAAGGACTGAGGCTAAAGGTAAGCAAAAGGTGAGATGAACTATTTATGTGATAATTGGGAAAAAAAAGGACTGGGCGACCTCCAATGTAAAGAGGAAGGCTCAACTTAGGAGTGTTATATTGGTTAGCTCACCAAAGAGGTTACATCAGTAAGAAGAATGGAGGGTGGACTTCAGTAATGAAGAACAAGAATTATTTTATGACGAGGAAGGAAACAATCCGATGGTTGTGTCAGTAGTTATTATAGGTTCGAGGTAAAAAGGATACTAGTTGATATAGTGGTAGTGCTGTTGAGGTGTTAACGTGGGAGGCTTATTAAAAATAGGGTTGAAGGAGCAAGCATTGAAAAAGGCACGCCCATTGTATGATTTTACGAACCATCTTGTTGAGGTAAAGGGCTGTATCACTTGACTTGTTATCTTGGGGATGGCGAGCACACCACGAAGAAGTATGTTAAGTTTTTTGTGGTTGATCATCTCATTGCATACAACGCTATTTTCAGGCATCCCATAATGAGAATGGCTAAAATGATGGTGGCTACGTTCTGCATGAAGATTAAATTTCCTACAAAAACGAGCTTCATACAATCTGATTAGTGAACAGCTAGGCAGTGCCACATTTATCAGTACAGCAAACGCATGAGCACATACAACAAGGACAGAACTCGCAACATGCAAACACAAATAGTCAGGTTTTGGATTTATATAGTTTGGATGCAAGGAGTGAGGGCAGAGTTAAGAAACTAGAAGCAACAGAAGCTATGAAAACTTTGCAATTATTTTATAATGATACAAACAAGAAAGTGAGACTTTTGTCAACATTAGAAGTAGAGGAAAAGGAATATTTAGCTCATTGCCTAAAGGCAAATTATGATGTTTTTGCATGGTCAGCCGTGGATATGCCTGGGGTGGACCCTCAGGTAATTGTTCACGAGTAAAATGTTCTTACTGAGATTAAATCGGTTAAATAGAAGAAAAGAAAGTTTACTCCACAAGTGATTGAAGTTGTAAGGCAAGAAGTGGGAAAAATGTTGTTAGCAAGATTCATCAGAGAGGTCGCGTACCCTGATTGGGTTTCAAATGTGGTGATGGTGAAGAAGAATAATGGTATGTGGAGGATGTGTAATGACTTTACCAACCTTAACAAAGCTTTCCCTAAGGATAGTTTTCCCTTACCTTTGATTGATCGGTTGGTTGATGCATCCTTGGAGCATAAGTTTATGAGTTTTATGGATGCTTTCTCAGGCTATAATTAGATATCTATGGCCCTAGAGGATCAAGATAAGGCAACTTCTGTTATTGAGGAGGGCCTTTTTTGCTATCCGGTCATGGCTTTTGGTTTAGAGATCACAAGTACAACCTACCAAAGGTTGGTGAACAGAATTTTTTAGGAGCAAATCGGACGAAATATTGAAGTTTGTATTGATGATATGTTGGTAAAAAGTTCTACTTTGAAAGGGCATGTTAGAGATCTGTTAGAGACATTTGCAGTTCTATAAGCTTACAACATGAAGCATAATCCTGAAAAATGTGCTTTTGGTGTTAGAGTTGGAAAATTTCTGGGTTTCATGGTCTCAGAGAAGGGAATTGAAGTTAATCTGGAGAAGATTTGTGTCATCCTGGATATGCCTCCCCTAAAGACAATTAAAGATATATAACGTTTGACGAGGAGAGTGGTTGCATTTAATAGATTTGTTTCCAGAATGGCAGATAAATGTTTACCCTTCTTCAAAGCCCTGGGAACTTTTTCTTAAACTGAAGAGTGCCAAGTAGCTTTTGAAATACTCAAGGAATACCTCACATCCCCACTACTGTTGATGTCACCTTACGTGGGAGACGCTCTATATGCTTATTTGGTGACCTCAGAGGAGACGGTTGTGACTGTTTTAATTAGGGTAGAAGGAGCTTGTCAGTACCTGATTTATTATGTCAGTAAAGTAGTGCAAAACGGGGAGCAAAGGTATTCAAAAATAAAAAAAAATTATTTTTTCTCTAATTGTTGCAACTCACAAATTGCGTCCCTACTTTCAAGCTCGTCCCATTGTTGTTATGAAGAATCAACCCATTAAGGATATAATGTCCAAAGCTGACATTTTAGGAAGGATGACAAAGTGGGGAATCGAGTTAGTCAAGTTCGGTGTGGAGTATGCTCTTAGAACGACAATAAATGGTCATATTTTGGTTGACTTTATGGTGGAATGTTCGTTTGAGAAGTCTGATAATCATACAAGTAATTTATAATTTGAAATATTAATTCATGAATAGTTAATAAAATTAAATTTTTTTGGTGTTTATTGTCTCCTAAGAAGACTCATAATAACTATATGTTCAGCCTACTGTCTTCTATGGTAACTTAGGACAAATGCACGTTCTGTTTTAAATTTTTTTTCCATTTATTATGAGAAATATAGTAGTTTGTTCGCCACAGGTGTAACACCTATTTACCCGTGTCTAATGCTAGGACCGGATACAAGGCATTACCATGCTTGACCTTGCTTGAACATGTAATAACGGGCTATAAAATTTCATTCCAACTTAAAACTTTTCTTCCTTAATCATAGCATACATATCATGGGCCTACGAGGCCTTAAACATACATCCTAAAGGTTTCAGAATTCAACCGAAACTTTTACACTATTTGAAAATTTTGCCTAAACAGGGGTCACACACCCATGTGACTTGGGACACGCCCGTGTGGGCAGCCGTGTGGTCACACACGCCCATATCCCTAGCCCGTGTAAAATTTATTTTTATTTCGAACCTACAGGGGTTTTCACACGGCCGGACACACACCCGTTTCAATGGTCCTTGTCCTTCACACGGCCTAGACATGCCCGTGTCCTCACCGTGTGTGAAAACTAGGGGTATTCTATTTATGGCGTCAGCAACCCCTTAAGAAGCACATGGCCTAGACACACGCCCGTGTGATGATTCGAATTCTCGCAATTAAAATGCAGGGGACACACGGCCTATTAACACACCCACGGGGGTTGACCGTGTGTCACATACTGCCTAGACACACGCCCTGTGTCTACCCGTGTGGACACTTAGAGGCTATTTTCCAAGCTAATTGCCACCCTGAAACATCAACACACTTATACCAACTCCAGCAATACATAACATAGCTTTTATACACTATGAATAATCCTTGAAACATCACTCGTAGAATTCATAAAACTCACCATCATTAAGATATGGAACTTAACAAACATGAACTAATTTCTATGGCCATATACAAAAAGAATGCATAATCCTAATAGCCAAGCCTTTGGCTCTTACATATGACATAATACAAAATGACCAAGTCCTATACATGCCATACCCAAAATAATTCAACTTTACTATACCAAAAGAATGATTGACAGTGTGATTCGAGCTCCGATGTTCTACGATTCTCGAGCTAGCTTGGCAATACTACAAGAAAGAAGGAAAAGAGAGAAATAATCATATAGCTTAGTAAGTTTGCATGAAATCTTATGTAGCAACATAATTGCTCAAAATAAACTAATTCATCATGAAACAAGAACACATAAATCTCAAGTGCTTAAACTTACTTACTCATACTTACTCATACTCATACTTACCCATCATATTAGGGTTACATTAACTTGTATTTACTCATGGTACCTGTATCACTCATTACATAGTTTGGCACTTAAACTATCATAGACAATAACTTGAATCTCTATCTTCCTTAACTTGAATGGAATTCTCTATCATTCTTATACAACTTATCTCATCATCAACTTTACTTACTTTGTTCTTAGTCACTTTTTCCCGTTGAATTACTCAGAATACCAGAGGATACTTAATCTCATCAAACATGTGTCTCGATGCCAATGCCATATCCCAGATATGGTCTTACATGGGATCGCCTCTTAGAGCCGATGCCATATCCTAGATATGGTTTTACACGGGCTTCCTTAGCTTGATGTCGATGCCATGTCCCAAACATGGTCTTACATGAGACCTTCCTTAAATGGTGTCGATGCCATGTCCCAGACATGGTCTTACACAAGACCTTCCTTATTCGATGCTGATGCCATGTCCCAGACATAGTCTTATACAGGATCTACGTTCGGTGCCGATGCCATGTCCTAGACATGGTCTTACATGGGACCTACATTCCTTGATGCCAATGCCAAGTCCCAGACATGGTCTTACACGGGCTTTCCTTATCTCATGTTGTGACAAAGGTATCCTCGTTATTCTAAAACTTCAAACGGGACTTTCACTTACTTGTTCTCATTGATTTCCTTATTAAATATTGATAATCAACTTCATTGAAATAATGAACTTTATGCAACATAGAAAATAATTTAATCAAAATAACATATGTAGCAATGAATTCATACAAACTTACCTCGGTACTCCAAAATATGTGTAGATGTGCAATTTAGTCCACAACTTTGTTCTTGCCTCGAATTCGGTCCGGGCTTCATGTTTCTTGATCTATAATAACAATTTAACTTGTTTAATACTTACATTGACTAAATTGACTCATAATTCATACTTTGGCAAAATTTACAAATTTTCCCCTAAACTTTATCAAAATTACACTTTTTCCCCTAAACTCGTAAAATGATTTTCATTCAACTTTCTTACATTTCTAGCCTAGCCGAATCATATTCTCAACTATAGCAACTTTCAATTTTTACTATTTCACCCATATATGACTATTTTCATAACTTTTACAATTTAGTCCTTTCATGCATTTCTCATGACAATCACTTAGAAAAATATGTTTATCCTTCATCAACCTTTCATATTCTTCCATAAAACATCAAAATACATGCATGTAATATATGGGTAAATTTTTGAACATAATCCTTAGCTCAAAATATAGTTAGAAATAGCTAAATCGAGCTACGAGGATCTCAAAAATACGAAGAACATTAAAAATGGGACTAGGATGCACTTACTTTGAGCTTGGAAATGAGAAAAAACCCTAGCTATGGTTTCTCTCCAAATTTTGACACCTAGGGAAGAGATGGACACCATTTTTGACTTCTTTTTCCCTTTTTAATCTTTTATTTACCAAATGACAAAAATGCCCTTAATGATCCTTTCTGAAGATTTATTTAACATATAATGGTCTAATTGCTAAATAAGGACCTTTAATAATTTTTATAATTCTATTTCATACTTAAATCTTCTAGAATCTCATATTTTCCAATCTTTGCAATTTAGTCCTAGTGGGCAATTTATTCACTAATTAATAAAATTCCTTCATGAGATTTTTGCGCAATCATGCAAACACCTCATAGACCTCATAATATCATTTAAACACATTTTTCTTCTTCGAATTTATGGTCTCGCATCACTATTCTGACTAGGCCCTAAGTTGGGCTGTTACAATTCTCCCCCCTTAGGGATTTTCGTCCTCGAAAATCTTACCAACAAAAAGGTTTGGGTACTTGGTTCCTCATAGCCTCCTCGGGCTCCCACGTAGCCTCTTCTACCCCATGTCATTTCCATAAGACTTTCACGAGAGCTATACTTTTATTCCTTAATTGCTTAACTTTTCGAGCTAGAATCTTAACCAGTTCTTCACCATAGTCATGTCGGGTTAAATCTCAGCCTCTGTCAGTGTAATCACATGTGAAGGGTCTGATCGGTAGCGTCGTAAAATAAACACTTGAAACACATCACGAATCTTTTCTAACTCAGGTGGCAAAGCTAATCGGTAAGTTACTATCCTATCAGTGATCTCATATGGTTCGATAAAACGCAGACTCAATTTGCCTTTTCGGCCAAATCTAAGAACTTTATTCATGGTGACATTTTAATGAAAGTGCTAATAAAGATGCCATGTGACTTAGCCTGGATCTTGTTGATGAAATTAGAGAAACAACAGAAGTCAGGGTTGTTGCACGAGCTCAACAAGTAGCTCGCTATTATCATTCTAAAGTGAAAAGCAAGTTATTTCAGGTGGGTGATCTTGTTATCAGAAATACCGAGGCTAGTCTTCCAGAGTGTTGCAGGGAAAGATGTCTCCAAGCTAGGAAAGACCCTACAAGGTGATAGAAAAAATTGTTTATGGAGCCTACAAGTTAGCAAAAATGGAGGGTCCTATTCTACCATGAACATGGAATGCTCGCCATTTGAAGAAGTATTATGTATGAACAAATTCTTTTATTTAATAAAGAAGTATTATTTACAAATTTTGATATTATAAAGGTTAACCGATTTAAGATTGCAACCTAAATTTCCTTGAGTTAGCTGATTTAAAATCGCAACTCTTAAAATATCTGTAGCAGCCCTAAAACACCCCAAACCCGGCCCACAAGCCCTGACCGGATCTGGCATGCTTCTAGGAAAACTAGTCGATTCTTATTTGAAACTTTGCTAAAATTTTACGTGTTTTTGAAAATAGTTGATTTGGTTGGGCTCGAATTTTAAAACCCGTGTTGATTATGTGTCAAAACGTTTAATATTTATACTTAAGAAAAATGGACTTTAACTTTGAATTATTAAAATCGAGTCACACTTAGATAATTAAATATGCATGCATAACAGTTCAAACCAAGGCCTTATTACATCAAATCAAAACCCAAATTAAATCCAAAATACTTAAAATATAACAAGTCCAAAATAAAATAAAATCTTGAACTGAGCATGGCCACCACTAAGCCCCTGCCAACCCGTTCCATTAATGAGCGTCACCTGAAAAGTAATCCCACAACGGGGTGAGTCAAACAGACTCAATGTATACAGCCAACATAAGTCTCAATTAATTTAGGCATATCAATTCATACATAATAGCACATATACTTAATGATGCAAACCCGTACCCAAGCCTAAGTATCCATCCGCTACACATCACCCGTACCAACCATCACACGTGGGGACTACTAAGTCAACCCTCCATCCGCTACACACCATTGAAGGTAGTCGCTGCAGTTGACGTGCTCATCGCCCTTATAAAATTCGTGGCATAGCCACCAGATAATTATTTTGTGACATAAGTCACCACATTCATATATTGTGACATAAGTCACCACATTCGGATATTGTGACATTAGTCACCACATTCAGATATTGGGGTATTAAACCACCAATTCACTTCCCCTTTACATATCACCCATATGCCCCATGTCAAACATATCATGCAATAACATGCTTTATTTCACATTCTTATCACTATTAACATATGTGCCATAATAGATCATAACCTACTCATAGTAGGAGTGGGTAAACATACCTGAGTATTTCGTTCGTACCATTGCATGGTACTTTTAGCCACTTCACACATAATCTTTATTAACACATATATTAACACATAACCATAAATTAATTTAAGCTTAGTGTGGGGGTACACACCTGATATCTTATCGCTTTATTGAAAATCCCGAAAACCTGGTCTAGCGTCCTAGATCCTTAGTTCCTATATTCGGCCACCCTCAACATGTTAGCATAAGCCTATTCGGCTAACTATCCAAATCCATAACCGAAAGCTTACCTTGCTTGCCGATTTGAATACTCCTCAAATCCCGAAAACTTTGTGATCTTCCTACCCTCCAATCGGCCAATGCTAAATCACTTAACTTGGTTAGTTTGGCTTTTGAACAAATAATGAATAGATCTTAAATCACCAAATATGGCCTTGGCCGATTGTACATAAGTGCTTACCTTGCAATTTGAAATCCCAAAATCCTTGTATACCACTGTCGACTGCCCCTAAATATCCATAGTTAGATTCGGCTAACATTGTATACCAAAATGGCCTATGGCCGAATACCACTACCACCTTACCTTACGGATCTAATCCCGAAAACCACCACCTGCCTTAGAAGCTGTCGAAATCCCTATATGCCACATGTTAGAATCGGCTTTAAGCAATAATCCATAAGAATGGCCCTTGGCCGAATAGTACCTATCACCTACCTTGGGTAATCGAATCCTGCAAGACTCCTTTAGTGCTCCCTTATGCTGGCTATATACAAAGAACACACTTAACAACACTTATGAACATTCGGCCATGCTATAAAAACCAAGACCAAACACTTGGTTTCGGCACACCAATAAAAAGAGATCCCAAAATCGATTACTTAAAGTGGAGATTACTTACCACCACACACGTTGAAAAGATCAGGAAAGAGTAGTCGACAGCCCCTCCTTAGAGATTCAACTTCAAAAAAAAAGAAGAAAGACTAGCCTTGAGGTTCGGC